>NQII01000510.1:174901-188455 GCA_002778355.1 Clitarchus hookeri
TGTGGTTGGGGGGGGGGGAGTATGGGTGAGGAAAGGAAGGGGGTCTAATGTTATATGTTCCTAGATTTTTAAAATATTTTTGCTACTTTTAATAATAAAATTTGCAGTGGAGTGGGGTGGAGAGGGGTTAGGCGAGGGTGGTGGGATGAGCGAGGGGTAGGGTAATGTTATATGTTCTTCGATTTTTTAGAAATGTTTTTAGATGTTGGTAATTTTTATAACCATTGCCTGGGACGGGTGTGGGAAGAGGGAGATGTGAGCTTGGCTAGGGGTGTGGTAAGGGGGTGGTGGTGGCCTACAAGTATTAAGCGAGGCCCCTAAATCTTTCAAATGGCTCGAAAATTGGCTTTCGGGGGCTCTCTATTGCAATTTTGGGGCATAAATCTTTTTTAATGANAATCTTTCAAATGGCTCGAAAATTGGCTTTCGGGGGCTCTCTATTGCAATTTTGGGGCATAAATCTTTTTTAATGAAAAATGGAAAATTTTGAGGGGACAAAGGGAAATTTTGTGAAAACGACCGATTTCAAGTAGAAGTTGGTCGGTTTTGAGGGGAAAACAATGAATTTTGATGGGGAAATGGGAAATTCTAAGATGGCGGTGGATTCGTTGATACGCAGCCCCCAGCCCCTGCCTTTGATAATACATTCACTATCTACTAATGGGCAAACCGGGAATCGAGCCGTAGACACGACGAATGTGATGTTATTGTGTTAGCACTACGCCACAGAACTAGGTATGCCCCAAAACTATATCGCCACAACCCCCGGAATCGATCGAATGCAATAATTACATGACTGTTGCTCGAGAAAAATACTGTGCCGAGAAAAAAATCTGTCACGTTTTCGATTATCAAAATAGCACAACTTTTTAATCTTTTTTAATGGACAATTTTGAGGTGAAAAAGGGACATTTTGAGTGAAAACGACAAATTTCAAGGTGGAAATGGTCGATTTTGAGGGGAAAACAATGAACTTTGATGGGAAAACGGGAAATTTAGAGGGGGAAATGGGAAATTCTAAGATGGCGGTGGATTTCAGTTGCCTTTCAGTTGCATGTGGTTTGTGCTCAGTGCATAGCATGCCGTCTTTTAAGGTTCCCGTCTACCTGTCGCTTGATTTACGTTACACATGTTCGAATTACACGTTTTCTCACGAAAGAATTAAACTTGCGTCCAATGTGCTGATCTACGAAAACAATACACACTTCAGACGAGGGCTGTTGGGTACTTTCTAAATGTCATGCACGTTAGAAACACCATTTCCGAGTGCTCCAAAAGTGCTAAACACGGCTTTTTTTCAAAACGCTGTAGTTCAAAATATACGCATCGGATACATGCAAAACTACACAAGGACCCTGCATTGAACCTTCTCACAGACTTTCCAGCTATGAAAAAAAAAAAATAGGGTGGCTACTGAAAGTCTTATAGGTACACGCAGTACGACTCGAACACTCCACGCCAGTTCAGAGCCTTGCGCTTAGCGGCGATAGCGCACTTGATGGGCGTGGCAGTGTCGTCCTTATCGCTCCCGTGCTTCTCAGCCTCAAATGCAGAAAGAAAGCCCGAGGTAGGAGGGAGCCTTAATAGACGAACGTAAGTAGTGTGTCGCACGTGGAATGGTGAGGTTCGGGCGGCTCTTAACACGGAGGTCTTGAGGAGTCGACGAGGGCGAAGCGAGGTGAACGTGGAGCAGCGACGGGACGCAAGGGCCGGGGGGAAACGGGATATCCCCGAGTAATCCCGCCGACCAGCGGCATCGTCCGCGAGCGACCTCGCCGGGAAACGAAACTTTTTCGTCTTGGCGTGCAGGTGTCGTGTGCGGTATCAACGACGAATGGGGGTACTTCCCACGCTGGACGTCGTTTCCTGTCTTGCGCAGTTTAAATCATCGGAGCGACGTCATCCTGTGCAGCGTCCCGTGTTTTGGACTGGAGGCTGCAAGTGGAAGGGTTAAGGCTGCAGCTCCGATAACACCGCAGGTGCTGCTCGCAACACGACATTCGCATTACCTTCAGTGTATTCCGAGTGTTGTTCGACAAGACATCCAGGTTTCGTCCTCGACCCCGATACACGCCGCTGCGTCCGGAATTACGTTAAGCCTACCGAAAACCGCCCGCCCTTTCAACACGTGGGTTTATTTGTTTGTTTGTTTGTTTTTTTATAACCGTCAACAAACTTATCCTAGTTTGTGTCCTGAAACGCAGATGCGCTGATCGTGCACGTCGTCCTGTGACGTCGTGGAACTGCCCGACGATAAAAGTACCTCCTAAGACTAACCTTTCTCCATCTTAATTGCTTATCTCAACCCAAAATGAATGAANAATTTTTTCTGGAGAAAAAAAAAAAAAAAAAAAAAAAGAATGAAAGCAATTTCAAGTATACGTCAGTCAACTCACTTTTACTATTTATTGTACTTTTCAGTACATTTAATTAACTGGGATTTAAACACAGATTCTATGAAGCCGAGAGAATATAAAAATGTCGCCTAATATTTTTAAAACCACGTTGTTTAATCTATAGATTACCATAAATATATAATATGTTACCATAAATCGCTTAACAACAGCGTTGCAATTTTTAATAAAAAAAATTTTTTTTCAAACCCTGCTCTATTTAATATATAATGCCAGATTGTGAAAGCTCAATTTCGGATTACTTTCGTATTTGTGGACACGTACGTTACCATGTTTCATTGCGATTGTGATACGGTCTCCTACACGCACACTGCCTATTGTAAATACTGTTTAATGAATAATAATTTTGTATCGAGGAGGTACATTCGGTTGCACATCCTCAATTTCACTTGGTAATATAGCGTAGGCTTCATAATTATCTCAACTGTAATTTTAATGAGCTCCGATGAAACACATTTGTATCCAGTTTACACAATTGTGCACATAACGCACAGGAGGATTTTTTTTTTTGGTCTCTGCTGTACTCTGCGAGGTTCAATGCCTGATTATTAGGGCCACCTAATTTTCGCCAAAAAAAATATTTACCTGCGGCTTGGACTTCAATGCACTGTGTGTCATTTACACCTTCCCTTTGATTATTGGCCAGGTGTCTTTGAGGCGAGACATTTTCTTACCTGACTGGACCAATCAGATTTAAGTTACTCCGGTACTGAACGCCCGTGATTCGTGGGCGGCAGAGAGTTCAGATGCGTGACGATTTAAAGTACAAGTAGTTGTGGAATCTTTTCGCGAGTAATCCTGTGATGCTGATTCGGAAACCACGCTAATTCTCTTGGTTGTGGATGGGCCATATCATTACCGCCTAACACAAAGTGTTTTCGACAACGAAAGAAGCATTGGGTTGACTGAAGTACAGCACGCATACAAAAAAAAATTCCCTTTTGCAACGCCTGAAACCGTAAATTAAATTGCGGCTGGAAGAGTTCAATACTGAGCCTTTAGTAATCCTTCAGGGTGTATACAGTCTCTTTTTATAGTGGGCTGCCAACATTTTTTTTTAAGTAGTGCAGAAGGTTTTTACGGCGAGACCTGTGTAGTTACAGGTAGGGATAATTTTTCATTCTTTTACTTTTCTCCCATAAGTGTACATTTTTAATCTATTCACGTTTTATACCAACTTTTCTGAATTCCTACTGAAGTTCCTCTTTCAGGCGGCCCCCTGCGTATTTCTCCGCCACGCGTTATCAAAATGTACACGAGTACGCTTATAAACAAGGAAAAACAACGAACGGTATTCCGCGCGCTGCACAACAACTAAAATATAAATAATTTTGCACATAGAAATGAAATCCTGTTTCCACTAGTTTTGCCTGAAAACGGGAAAGTGTCGGTAAAAATTGTTTGCGTTGCGAATAAAGTAAAAAAAATTAATTTCTTAATACTACCCATTTTAGAACTGTATATTATTACACGTTACCAACATACATCCTTAACGTTTTTCAAACATATTGAATATGAAGTAAATATTATATGTACAGAAAAAAAGGGCAAGTCAATGTTGAGTTTAACAGAAAAATAATTTACTAGTGTTTTAATGTTAAGTATTTAGGTGACAAAGAAACATGATTTGATTCACCGTGAGACTATGGCAGTTGTCCAGTAATACCGTAGCTTTATTGTCTGCGAAGTATTGTATAAGCATCTTGCTATCTTACGGAGCCTAGCTCGACATGAAATAAATCTTCTTCTTCAGCCACTCGTGCCGGCCAAGCCCCGAATAGCAGGAGACAACGCCCATTTTCATCCTCGCTCCCCACCCTTGCCCACGCACACACGAATTCACTCTCTGTCTTTTGGTCACAACACACTCGCTCGTGTCTGTCAGCTGGCTAGTCGTACGTTCTTGTTGGCCGCGATCCGTCGTCTCTTTCACTTCCTTGCCGGATATCCCACGTTGTCCCCTTCGCTCTCACCTTCTTTCTCCCTCAACTACCCTTAAGGCGCCCGTCTACCTGGCGCTTTAACTGCGTTGCAGAGTGTTCGAAATACACGTTTTTCAACGAAACTATTAAGCGTGCGTCCAACGTGCTGATCTACGAAAAGAACACACACTTCAGGCGAGAGCTGAAAACTACTTTCAAAATATCACCTACGTTAGAAACATCAATTCAGAGTAATCCAAAACCGCTCAAAACGGCCTTTCCATGGCGCTGTAGCTCAAAATGCACGCATCAGATACATGCAAAACTACTATAGGGGCCTGCACTGAACCTTCCTAAAGACTTCCCACTAATAAAATAATATGGTCACCGCTGAAAGTCCCATAGGTACACGCAGCACGACGAGAACACTGCACGCCAGTTCAGAGCCTTGCGCTTAGCGGCGATGGCGTACTTGATGCGCGTGGCAGTGTCGCCCTTATCGCCCCCGCGCTTCTCGGCCTAAACCTGGGAAAAAGTTCCACGTAGACGGGCGCCTTAAGAGGACTACGTACTAAAATATTTTCTGTGAGATGTTTGTTTGTGCGAATACGCGGTTCTCCGTAAATAATTGTTCTGGGCATACGACTTTTTGCCAGAAAAGATAAAAACCAGTTAAGTACTTTCTTTTTTTTACTTTTATCATATTGTCTATATTCGAAAAAAAAAAGTCTTAAAATTGCAAAAAAAAAAATCAGAATCCGTTTTTAGAGGTTGCCTGCGCAGTTGTCTAAACCCTTTCAGTCCCACTCAAATTTATGGTTTCAGGTGTTGCAAACAAACATTTTTTTTGATACGTGCTGTATTTTATTCGACACAACACTNATACGTGCTGTATTTTATTCGATACAACACTTGTTTCCGTTGTCACAGACAATGAGCTGTAGGCTATATGTCCGATTACAGTTGTATGAACCAATTATGAGCCAATTAGGCCAGTAAGATCGTTTACGAATATAATTTGCATAGTACAGCACACTGATGTAAACACTGCACGCCTTGCGCGTAGGAGCGAAGAGACGCTAGGCTTGCGTGATAGTTACGCCCTTATCGCTCCATCGATTCTGGACTTCGGACGCGCGAAATATCTCCTGGTACATTGGAGCCTTAAAGATGCCCACCGTGTGTTATTTTCCTCGCTTGAGGCTCGGAAAGCGATAAGGTCGAAGCTAGCACGCGTATCAAGTCGCCCATTGCCTCTACGGCTTGTGGGACCTTCTGTAGTGCTGCTTGCGTGCTATTTAAGATACCGGTGCATTTACAGGAATGCGTTCCGTGATGTCGAGAAATGCAACCGAGCTCATATAAGGAAATAATTGTTATACAACAGCATAGCTAGGCATCCATGTCATATGCATTTGTTTTGCCGAAGTAGATTCTAAGAAATTTCCATTATAAGAACCCAGAGTAAACGACGAAGTTTACTATCTTATGTTGACAGACAGTGTTCAAGACGTCACCAACCTGTATTTTGTTTTTATTTAGGACTGGCCTACATTTTCCGTGCAATTTTATTGATTGCTTCCTTTATTCTCTGTTAATAAAAACACCTCTATGACAGAAATGAATCATAAAGACAGAAAGGAAAACGCAATAATTTATTAATTATTTCATGCGAATAATCACGAAAATACACGCGAAGCGGAAGGTAGTCACGTAAACTAAGAAGGCTGCGTTACCACCATCAGAACTATAAACGTAAATAAATTACGTATTTATAAAAAATATATAAAAATAAACTTTTTGCGATAATTTTTTTGCGCATTTACACAATGTGCAACCAGATTTTTTTTTTATTTAAATGTGCAACCGTTATTTTAAAAACATAATTTGTAAGACCCCTAGTAGAACCTAGATTTGCATTAGGCAGGCGGAGGAATAACCTAAAAGTAGAACATTGGCAGGACTTCAGAAAAGTTGTAATTAACCGTGAACGGACTATAAACTGAATATTAAGGCTGTAACACCCGAAATGGTCGCAAAAGGTGAACACCATTCCTCGGCCTGCTAGGTCTTCAAATCTGTCCTCTACTGAACCTGTATAGGATATGGCGAAGCTACGTTTGCATCACCGTCGACCAGCTGCACGAGCCCTTGAATATTGACATTTTAAACTGAATTTTGCATAATATCGGAAACTTAAGTGAAATTAAGGTACAATTCGCGGAATATTGTTTTATGTCATCGGGATCTTAAATCTGAAAGTAAAATACATTTAATACAACCCTCCCGTGATGAAAATAACACACATGGCTGAAGCGAGCAGTATGGCCTAATTCATAAAAATTTCCCTCGTGGCCTTCTGCCCAGGATCCAGCGTCCTCGTGTAAAACACACACATGTCTTCGGCTGCAGCTATACAGTACCTAGCTCTTAGGCACTAATGCCTATTTGCTTCTGTGCTAAACTGGGATGCCCACTGGTGACAGTCAGCGCCTGGAACACTATATTGCTGCCGCCGAAAGTTTTGTTNTCTGTGCTAAACTGGGATGCCCACTGGTGACAGTCAGCGCCTGGAACACTATATTGCTGCCGCCGAAAGTTTTGTGCTCGTTTAACACGAAAACGGCTAGTCGTGGGTTTTTGCAACAGAAAGAAAATTTTTGGTTGATTAAGTTCATACTACCTCAATAAACCAGCATAAAAAGTTGATCATTATTCCATTCCTGACGGTAAAAAGTTTTCTGCAAAAAGAGAGTGGTAACCCTGTTATTTTCACTACGGAGGAAGTATAAAATAGCGTTTGCTATAACATTGAAGATCTCGATAGTACAAAATAAAGTTCAGAGAACTCTAATATAACTTCACTACGTTTCCGATATTTTGCAAAAAAAAAAAAAAAAGCTGTTCGAAATCTTAGTTTTTTAGGCCTCTCATCTCCCTTGATATCCAATTGAGGTAGAAAGTACCCAATATATTTTCTATTTGATTTTGTAAAAGTCAATACGTCGCTAAATTTATCGGTCGAATTCCACCCCATTCTGTGTGGTCCATTCACGGTTACGTTCAAATTTTCTGAACCCCTGGTTAAGTTCTACTTCCATAATTTTCCTCCGTCTCATGCAAATATTGCTTAACCGTGCCAAGAAAATTACACCAGAGGTACAACGCTCCGCATTCGTGCGCACTCAGTGTAATAATACTTTGCATACGAACTATTTCTTACTAGGCATCACCTACACACATGTTTTCTCTCTGTTTTTATTCGTATTAATCATAAATGAAATATCATTATTTACAGATAAGATACAAGTAAAAACATTAAATTTAAACTCAAATAGTATACTTTTATTTTGAAAGAAGTGCAAACGCTTTAGACGCATGCGATATTTAGGAAACAACTGAACACGTTGGGGTGTTTTTCAAAGGTTTGATTCGAAAAGTGTGAAGAAGCTGCGAATATAGTGGAGAGTAGAGAGGAGCTTTCGGCGCCTCTTGACGTAAAGGTATTTTGAGTTGAACCGCGAATATATTATATATTGTACGTTGTATAGCGAGTGATTTCAATTGCATACGTTTTGCACACATGCTAAAAACGACATCCGAAACACGAAGTCCCTCATGTTGTAAGAAAGAGCTGAGATGAGAGATTTGCACTGCTCTTAACAATGAGGTCTTGAGACCCGATAAGGGTGAAGTGATGTGAGAATGGAGCGGCGTCGGAATGCAAAGGCGGGGGGAAACGGAATATCCCCGAGAAAACCCCGGCGAACAGCGGAGTCGTCTGGCATGATTACCGCTTGCGAAAATCCGGGAGTGACTCGGCCGGGGATTGAACCCAGTTCGCCTTGATAGGAGGCGAGCAGTCTAACTGCTCAGCCATCGGGGCTCCTCATGTTGTAAGAGACACCATTCCGTAGCCTCATAAACAGCTGGCTGCTAATAACATCAAACACAAACATCTTCATATTAGTCCTGACATATTGTAGACCATTATAATGATACTAGTACAGTCCCAAACAAAAAATGTGTTCGTTGCAGCTTCCAAAACTACTTTTTATACAGGAAATTTGGAAACACAGAGCGCAAACTCCAGACATAGTTTCCTTGAACCAATAGTAACACAAAGTTTCGGCGTACAACGCCTGGAGAACAAGGCGGTGCGTTGATGCGTGTAGGATAAGTTGCATAGGAAGTAGGCGTGTGAAGCTGCGTATGTGATAATCATGTATCGCGCGCCTACTTTCTATGCAACTTGCCCTACATGCAGAATCGCACCGCCTTGTTCTGCAGGTGTTGTACCCCGCAAATTTCATGGAAATTATATGATATAAAAATACGTTTCCGGATATAAGTATATAGGGCTTTTGTGTTACTGTTGGTCCAAATTATCTGTGTCGGGAGTTTCGGCACTGAGTTTCCGAAAAACCTGTGTGTGTGTGTGTGTGTGTGTGAGTGAGAGAGAGAGAGAGAGAGAGAGAGAGAGAGAGAGAGAGAGAGAGAGTAAGTATAACAAAAGAGTTTACTTCAACTTATATTGTCAGAAACGTGCATGTGTAACTGTAATGTTAATCATCAAGATCGCTTGTACTTGGCGAAATGATTCCACGACTTGTTCAGAACTACTTTCGCGATGGAATGATTTGCCTCAAGTACGAGAGTTATTCGGAAAGTAAAGTCCGAATCGCCGTAGCTAATCGAATGTCCCGCGAACATTGTAACGCGCATGCGCACCGACTCCCGGCATGCCTTGCTCATCAAACGACGCTATTTGCATTGGTATTGTTGCAGTGTGCTGTTTACAGTGTCAGTTCAAAATGTTTAAAACAATTGATCATCCCGCCGACTGTGAAATACGGTCAGTGATTCGGTTTTTGACAACAAGGAACGTTTCCGCAGCGGAAGATCATCGACAGATAAGTCAAGTGTATGGCCCCAATGCGATGAGTGACAGCAAAGTGCGTAAGTGGGTGAGAGCTTTCAAGGACGGACGGGAAAATGTCCATGATGAACCGCGATCAGGCCGACCATCAGTGATCACAGAATATTTGGTCAAATCCGTGGACGAAAATATTGGTGAAGACCAACGATTCACAATTTCAACTTTAGCATTGGCATTTCCGAATGTGGGTAGAACAATTTTTCACAAAATTTTCTCTGAAAATTTTCAATTTCACAAATTTTGCTCACGTTGGGTTCCTAGGCTGCTTACTGAGGAACGCCAAATGAAAAGAATGGCCTGTGCTCTTGATTTTTTGGACCGATATCATAAGGAAGGTGATCAATTTGTAGAGAAGATTGTCACAGGGGACGAGACGTGAAAGAAGCAGTTACAGACTGGTTATCCTCACAGGCGGCAGACGTTTATGACTTAGGCATACAAAAGCTTGAAGAACGTTATGACAAATGTTTAAACAAATATGGAAACTATGTAGAAAATAGAGAAAAATGTAAGGAATTAAATAAAAATAAGTTTTTTGAAAAAATCTGTGATGGTTTATGTTTTATAAGAAATCGGACCTTACTTTCCGAATAACCCTCGTATCTGCCAACGAATCACGGACGTTCAGTGCTGGAGTAACTACATTCCGATAGACCCAGCCAGATAAGGAAATGTATTTCACAAAGACAAGCGACCGATAAACGAAGAAAGCTGCAATCGTGCACTAATGATGATGAAGTTCAGCCTGTGCGTAAGTCGTTTGCAAAAAAGGTTCCTCCATTATTTCTTAAATATGTACAAAAAGAATGATTTATCTATTTACTAATTTGGAACATACTGTTTATGTTTTAATGCATTTCCTTGAAATGATGGAAGGGAACTGGTAAATTATTGTCTAGGAATCTTAATAAAATAGAGATTTAGATGTAGATTGAAAATAATATTTTCTAGTTTGATTTCCTGTGCTTGCAATTTACAATGCGATTATAATAACTCATTTAACCAATTTGCACTAAAGGGTAGTAGACCTTATATTTATCTGTTACCACCATACTGTCTGCGACTTCTCCCACGTGGGCTACAACTTTTCACCTTGTTAGGGGATGAATTTATAAAAACCCTTACATTACTTTATATATATATATATATATATATATATGTAGCCAAAATTTGAAACAAACTAGATAAATACATACTGTCGGGTTTTATGAGCTTTTGAGGAGTCCTCGAAAACATATTTCATCCCGTTTCACCCTCGTAGGGCTTAAATTTCAAAATATTCCGAAACTGCTTTTTATGAATTTATTTACGTAGCCTTTTAAAGCAAAGATCGTAAAGTTATCGGGTTAATTGGTTAATGAGGAGTCCTCCAAAATACTCTTTACCTCTTTCCGCCCCTTTAGAAGTTGAATTTAAAAAAAAATTCCTAAAATTATTTTTTAGGTTTTTATATATGAAACCCTTTGAAACTAGGAACGCAATGATATCTCATCGGGCTAATGAGCTATATTGAGGAGTACTTGAAAACATATTTAACCCATTTTCATCGTCTTAGGGCTTGGATTTCAAATAAACTCAAAACTAAATTTTAGGTAGTTTAATGTGTAGCCTCTTTAAGCAATGAATATGACGATATATCAAATGTATGATGTACTGAGTAGTCAACGTAAACCGTTTTTCACCCTTTTAGTAGTCAATATTGGAACATTTTAATCCTGGTGAGTGCCTACACCCTAAGGAGAAGTCATCCCTATATGTTCATGTTTTTGCGTCAAGCAGTATGTGCTGCGCGTTGATGAGTGACAGTCAGTCATTCGGGACACTTTATGTTTAACATAGAGACTAACATACGCGACTTTTCAGTTTCTGATGGTGTTCATGTGTTTGAAATGTTGCCGTCTGTTAAATATGGATTATACCACCCTGCGAATTTCGGAAATGCAAGTATAAGTGCCATAAATATCGTCACTACCGTTGGAGCGATTACTTCTTTTATTTTAACGCCAAATAACATTTCGCGTAGCTTCTTCATTGTCTGTCCGCTAAACCCGAAAATACAGGAAATTCTGAGGGTATTGTATTTCACATGCCCCAAACTCATTTTCTGTTGTTATTGTTAGGGAATTTTATTTTCGTATTTTAACCCCATGTTTTCGTAAAACGTTTCGTGTAAATGCGGAAATTTTAACATATATCGTTTCTATTAGACGCTAGTATACCAATTATTTTCCCTTCTTCTCTTACAACGCGAACAGAATTTTTTAAATATTTTATTTAGGGACTGCTCGTTTAATATTAGTAGTTACCATCGATATGTTATTTATGTTTCACCAGAACTCAATTTAAGATTTAATACTTTAAAGCCCTGGCAGTAACGCGCAGTGCATTTACAACACTTATTTTTGACTTTATATAGTTTTGGTGCTGCCATTATTTGTACATTAGTAAGTATAGGTAGGTAGGTAGGTAGTTGGGCTTAACGACGTCGACAGCGAGGTCACGTGTAAGTATAATGGAAGTAATTACTTTTCAATATCATCAGCGTATGGAAAAAATACGGATATAATTCGTTCTCCGCCAACTACTGAATTCATTACCTAATGTTGCATGCTATAACACTTTTTGAAAATATTTAAATTTATTATTAGAAATGAAGAACCAATAGATTTCGACCAACCCGAGATTCAGGGAAAGTTTCCGTGCGAAGCAGATGTGTTACCTGCTGTATTATATACTGTGATTTATTTGTGATTTTAGTTTTTGAGGCGTAACGGGAAATGCAACCATGTAGTTGGTTTGCCATATTTTTCAATACATGCATTGCTATTTAATTAGTAATTACACGGTTGTGTCACAATTAGGGGCAACGGTGGTTGCGGGGTTAGAGAAACGTGGATATCCTGGTTTGATTTTCGGTTTATGATAAAAAGGGGAAGGGGGTTGTTCAGAGCCGGCTATTCATGTCTGCGATACGTAACGGACATTGTCTTTGGTGTGAGCAGGTATTATGGAGATATTGCTGTTTCCCCCAACTTTGCATTCCGTCGTTGTCCCATCTTCAGATTTTATTCGATGCCACCCGTTATGGACGAAATGCACATACAGGTCTCATCTCGAAAGCCCATAATTATGTGTTGTCCACATTGCAGCATATAACTTGATATTTTAAAATAATATTTTGATTAATCACTTTGTTAATATCAACCCATTGAAATTATTTATCAGTTAAGATATATGTTTGGTTTCCTTTGATATAACAATGAAAGTTATTGGAACGGAGGCTACAGGATAATTTTCATTATATCACACATAACCTACTGTGTTATTTGACGTTTTTTGAAACAAATTTTGCAAATACCAAAGAATGCATAAATAAAGTGAGGTATATAAGGGAGCCCTGCTTAGCAGCTAACGTCTTCAGAGTCTATGGGGATAAAGCAATGGTAGATATGGAGCAGTGACGGAATGTAACTGTAGGTAAAACTGGAATACCCTGAGAAATATTCATGAGCCAATGGCAACGTCCACCACGCTTCCTACATTAGAAAAACCACTGGATCTAAAAATTAGAATCAAGAAATATTGGGTGTTGATGTGTTGGGGATATGGCTATGGGTTTTACTTGAATGCGTCAGGGATTAAGGTTCATATTTTCTTTGGGATATGGTAATGAAAAAAAAAGTAACGAAATTGATGCGTTAATTATATGTCTGAAATTGGCAGATCTAGATAAGATCGTAAGTTTGATGATACCAAAAATTGGCTCGCTAACACATCGGAATCACCAGATGATCTGCCCGGAAATGTTCGTCTATGCCTAAAATTGCAGCCAGTCGCCACGGGCCCCCATCAGCACCTCGTGCATGAACAGCGCCGTCTCTAGGTCATGATCCAATCGTAATTGCATATCCGATCGAAAAGGCATACGATTCCATATAAGAGCATGACACTGCAAACGTTTCATCGCCGTTTCCGTCCTGGTACCTCCAAGCGTTGGTCTGATGTCAAGGTTGCATTCCCATCAAAAATTCGCCGATTGCTCTAGAAAAAAAAATTCTTCCGTAAAGGAACATTTTCAGCGTTGCGAGTCCTGCCGTGACAGCGAGTCAGCGCCACAAACATTTCGGCGCCGCGAGACACTCTCATTACTCTCCTCCCCTCCACAAACAGCCCTGGCGTGCTGCTTGCGGCAGTAAGTATAAGAGGGAGGGGCTCGCCACGTCCCACAGCATGCTAGCGTGTTGTGGTGGGGGGGATCGGCCGCGAAGGAGGGGAAGTG
>NQII01000510.1:188471-230955 GCA_002778355.1 Clitarchus hookeri
TGAGGGGAGGGGCGGACAGGCGTGTGGCGCGCGCTCGTTCCAAGCCTCGCCAGTCCTGTCCGCGCGATCGCAGCGAAGCGCCGCGGCGGCAGCGCACGGGACCGCCAGCACAGTTGCGATAACGCGACCACGTGCACGTGTAAAACCCCCACCACCGCCGGGCGCGCTTCCCCTGTAGGCAACCCTCGGCGCGTCTCCGTGTTATCATAATGCCACCAACAACCTTTATTTTATTTTTTATTTATTTTTTTTACTGAAGTAAAATATGAGTGATCATTAATTATTGTTCCATTCCCTTTATTTAGTTTGTCCTCTTCCTTGTGTGTGGTGCGGGGTGTGTGTTTTAATCAGTATTGAGAATGTTACATGGATCATTTTCTTAAGACATACATTACATAAGTGGACAATTTGTGGAGGTATCTCCCCCCTCGTCGCTTGGACAGTGGACGGGAATCTTGAGAGGGTTCATGTGGTAGGGACGGAGGGGAAGAAGTGTTTGTCAGCGAAGGAGTGTCGACGGGCGATGGCAAGTTTGTTGCGTCCTGCGGGCCCGCGAGCTCAGGACTCCGGGCAGTGAGTCGGTGGGTCCAGAGGAGGAGGAGATGCTGCTGCTGCAGAGTCGGTGGGAGCCGGGTCGCCCTGGCCGGTGGACGGCCGACGGCAGGTGGTGAGGCGACGATGGATGTCCCGCGAGCAGGCAAGGACGCCGTGCACAAGTGCCGCAGCGACCCGGGGGCCGCACACTCGCGGCACCGCTCCGCCGTCGCCGGCGGGCCGTCCACCAGGAAATGCGTCCTCACGCTAGACGGATACAACTACGTGATAGGTGAGTCGCTGCCTTCTTTCGGGGAGTATCTCCTGGTTGACGCTTATCGAGTCTGCGACGACTGTGCCGGTTTACTGCGAACACCTCCCTCCTTCTCTCATACTAGCAGGTTGACGCACACAGTCGACATCGCTGGCAACGATTCATCGCATGCAGAAAATTTCTACTTGAGGGTGGAAGTGGCCTGAGGATTGCTCAACACCCTCCCTCCCTATTGTGTCACTATAAAGGACAGCAACACTACAGTAACTACCGATTTCTCCTTCCCCCGCTACTTCTCTGGCTCGCAACACGATCCTTTCATATCTCATACACTGTTCATTTCTCTCCTGTAGGTTGTGCAATATCTCCGCAACAGCTCTTTTCTCAAAACTTGCGGGAATGACAGTGGGTGATGAAGAAATAAACATTCTTGTCAATACTGTAACAATTGTTTTACTAAACCAAATTCAATAATCATCTAACCTGAATTTGTACAAAAGAAAGCACATATAAAATTCGCACGACTATATCCATTATATGATTACTACCTGTCGATTGCCCATTGATAAAAGGCCTTGCACGAAGTAGTATGCACACCTTCGCGCAAGTACACTTGTAACAGCTGTGATGAACGCTTTTGATGTTTCGTCACCTTCGCCGAGTGCCCTGGGTTCTTGTGAAACGTCCACCTCAAAGTTTGGATTAGCATCGTAAAATTAAACACCTCAAGCGATGGATGATTACAGTGATCTCCCAGCCACGAGGGTTCTCAATTACCGGCTTGTTTGTCTGTGTAAGCGAAGTTCACAGTCAACGATGCTGACCGCTATATCTAATGCGGTATCATTAACACACCAATAATTTTCTAGGGGTAAGAAATAGCAATGACCTAATGTGCTATTTCTTCGTTGACCACTGAAACAGTTAGTAGCCAGTTTTACTGCACACCCGGTTGCGTAATATTCGGCAATTATTTTTCTTGCAGATATGTTATTTACTCAGTGTTTTCTACAGAGTTTAAAATAAACTGCAATAAAATTACAAAAGCAAATTAAATTAATTGACTATAAACGAATTAACGAAATATTCCTGTCCATGTATTTGTAACAACATAATTATCAGCTGTGACTTATCATAAGGGACACCCGAATTTCTCGAAAAGATTTCCGCACGTGCTAGATTTCAACACCCTACGGGCAAACAAGCAGTACTATTTTGCTTATTGGCGGCCTGTGTTTGCGAGAAGACATTTTCCTACTTGACGGGCCAATCAGAACTAGGTTACTCCGATACTGTACGGCTGTGATTCGCGGGCAGACACCTAAGACGCGTAACAACTATATCATCCAATGACGAATGTGGATCTGAGCAATAGTGTTATGAAACACAACTGGTCGTGATATCTTTTCCCGAAATTTGGGTGTCCCTACTTATCGCCTCAATGGCAGGAATAATATCGCATATTTCAATGTGGTCGGGATGTTGCGTTTTTGTCTACTTTGCACTGTACCAGCATGTGCGTTAACTGACGTGAAAGTTCTCTGCGTAGAGAAAACTACTGCGTGTACATTTGAGAAGTTTCGTGGAAAACTTCGTAACTTAGGCTTTGAAACGCACTTCAAGTGCGAAGGAAGCGGGTGCCATAATCACCAACTCGGTGCGCCTAAATTGCGAACCATGCTGCCTCAGTTCGTACCATCGCCGGTTCCGTTTGTTCTGAATGCCCAAGCAAGTCTTTGCACGATGTCTGTAATTGTGTTCAGGGCTCATAACTGCGCCGATAACTCGTGCTCCGAAACATTCAAATATTCCTCACGTAAAAAGCTGTAATGGTTACACTGAACTTTTATTCGCCTTGACCCACGCCAAGATACCAACGGTTCGAACTATCGCTCTGTCAGGATGAATGAAGTCTCTATGCGATATCTGGACTGAATCCTACGATGGCCTTTAACTTTTTCAGGCCCACTTAAATTTCCGGTTTAAGGTGTTGCAAAAAAATGCATTTTACGATTCGTGCTGTACTTAGGTTGACGTAACACTTGTTTCTTTGTCGTAGCCAATTAGCTGTAGGCTATATGTTGTGCTACAGAAATGTGAATTAATTATGACTAGGGCCAGTGATTTTTCGCGTAAAAATCGGAGCACACAGTAGACTTCAATACTATATACACACCTCAGCTGTTGTTATACCTCAGTTGGCTGCTGGCGCCGTGTCCGTCTTCGACCAAGCCACCCAGGACTAAGTACCTCCGACACTGAACCTTCGTGATTCGTGCGCAAACGGTTAACACGGGCCAGAACATTTTTTTAGCCAATCTAAGTAGCTGGACGACCCTACAGTGCTTTGGACTGTATCATGTCTCGAAAAATTTTCGCGAAATATCACTGCCCCCTAACTATGATCTAGACTAGTAAGACGGTTTGCGAATCACTTACCGACTTACCGATTGCTGGCAATTGAGCTTCGCAGTGTGCAGTACAGACCAAAAATTACCTGCACGTGCGTAATGTACAAAGTTGTGTACACTGGGTCAGAATGGGTTAACTCCCTCGTCATAATTTTGGCAATCAGAATAAATGCGACGTGACCCAACACAGACAGCCTAATAATATCCCTTGGCACCGGCTTACGGCAGCCTTCATGAATCTCTGGTATAACTATCGTTAAACTGGTATATTTTGGTCTCACCGTCAAACTCCTGCGAATGTTAGATCTCTCCTATTCACTGTGCTCATTGTGCGTATTTTAATCACTAGCCCATGAAACTCCTGTCTGTATTCACCCTTAACGACAATCATGCGTCTGTTTTGAAAAACTGTTTCAGTTAATGATTATATTCTTCGATTCGCGCACGCAGATTTCCTAACTTCCATTCTCAGCAGACATGAAGGTTAGGAACCATATGAATCCATATCTACTTTCAATCAAAAGGTCGTGAGCTCGAGCCGTGCCTGTTGCTATGATTGTTTGATGCCCTCGCGCGGGTTTTCACGTGCTCTTTCAAAGCGAATCCGGTCAGCTCACTCCCACTGCGACTACTCCCTAAACTATCTGCTGGGTTGAGTTTCCGGTAGCCGAAACATCGGCAAATAGAGACAGTAGTATTCCGCGAAAAGATTTCTGGACAAGGTACATTCCAAAACACCGAATCCTTTGGCATGTGTAAGCTGTTCACTGTCAAAAAATTACGTCTAAATATTTCAGTGTAGAAAAGAAAATCATTTCGTTGAGGATGTTATGTGTACTATAACAAAATATTTCTTTAATTTAAAGGGAAGGATAAAAAACAACGTAGGTTTGTTGCTATTAAATTTTTTCGTTATAATTTTTTTTTTTGTATTATGTCATTATTAGTTTCCTTTCTAGCAAAGAAACAAATTTCTTGATATTGTTTTGTCTACACTAAAGAAACTTTGCTGTACGCCAAAGGGAAGAGTGAAGATGATATTAAAAACGTTTTTTCGTTCTTTACAGTTTTTCATACCTAACGAAGCTTTATAAATGCTACGTTACCAAATAAGGAAATTCCTTAAAGCACGGACATAGTGGTATAACCTTATAAATGCAGTAACTTTATTTATAGCAAATGATACTGACAAACTATTGTAACAACAAAAAAAAAAACAAGGTTATCATTGCCACTGACACATAGATAGGGACAGGTGTTTATCGCGAAAAGATTTCAACACCAGTTTTCCTCCAAAACACTTTAGTTCAAATGCATGTTCGTGGTTGGATGATTTTAAATGTCCCGTGCCTCAAGTGTCTGTCCGCGAATCATGGACGTTCAGTAGCGGAGTAATTTATTACGATTGGCCCAGTCAAATAAGAACATGTCTTCTCACATAGGCACGTGGCCAATAACCAAAGGAAGTTGTGGTTGTGGACGTTGGATATTGAAGTCTAGCGTGGCCATACATATTTTCGTGAAATACACGTGCCCCTACATATAGATAAAACTAAATTGTGTTTGTGGCATGCCTTATTTTCAGTGAATAATATTGAAGGATAAATTTTTGGGGCAATAAAACGTGAGTTGCAGCAAACAAAGGTTTTTCTTGTAGAGTTTTACATACAGATAATTTGAGGATCTGTGCAGAAGTTGCTCAATTCTGAGTGATCCGGTTTAACACGGGTAAAAACTCTCAAGCATACAGCTTAATAATACTACTCTTGTGTGCTTATAGTACTGCAGTTTAATTTGTGCTCAGATAGTTCCACAAAAATCACTAGCCATATACATCAAGCGTTATAAATAGGGACACCCGAATTTCGCCTAAAGATTTACGCACGTGTTAGATTTTAATACCATACGGGCTTGCCAGCAGTTTTATTTTGCTTACTGGTGACATATATCTGTGAGATGACATTTTCTTACTTGTCTGGCCAATCAGAATTAGGCTACTCCGTAATATACGTCTGTGATTCGCTGACAGATCATATATGACGCGCAACAACTAATTCATCTTATCACGAACGTGTATCAGTGCTAAAGTGTTATGAAGTATAACTGGTCGTGAAATTTTTTCGCGAAATTTGGGTGTCCTTAGTTATGAATATTTTAACGCCTATTAATACCTGTCGTTTGGTTTTCCAAGCTCGATGAAATGTAACTGAATGTTTAAACCACTTTAGCATTTAAATTCCGCAACACTCTAGTAGTTTTTAATCGCTATTTTGCTTGTAAAATAACGTATTACAATAAATAATTTATTATTTTATTTTACTAATTGTAAATGTAAAATACAACGTATAAAAATTGCATCGCAAAACGTAATAGTTTGAGAAGTCATGTATGTTATGCTGAAAGTAAGCATTCGTCAGTGTGCATTTTATCGACACACATATATATGTATATATATATATATATAAACTTTTGTATTGTCATAACTCCAAGGTTAGCCAATTTCTTAAATCCACTGCTACGAACTGAAAATCAGTGCTTTATAAATGCGAATATATTTTGCTGGTACATGGAACTCTGTTGGTGTCATTGAAATTTTTCTATTTATCATAAGCCTTAGGAGATTTCGCTGATCTGCTGATCAAAAGTTCATGTACCTTGTATTTACAGAAATAACCAAATGTTCACTTTGTTCGAACTAGTGGTTTGGGCTCATATAATTCATTAATATATAAAGAGGATGTGTTCTAAGGGATTTCTTATGCAGGTTACTTAACGACAGTTACTACACGATACGTAAGAGATACTAAACAATAGTTTCATTTTGCTATTCAGAACTACTATGTTTACGGGAAATAACAGTACTACTGATAACTGATTTACTGTGGTTAGAAGAGGCCGGTACTCATTTCAAGGATTCTTATACAGTCCTGTGCGTCTTGCAGAATGTGATTATTCCAAATTAGTTTCATTACCTTTGAATAGGGCCACCGGTTTTTCGCAAAAATATTCACGTGCAGGCTAGACTTCAACTTGGTACGTGCAAATTTTCAAATTTCCTTGGGACATTTGCTGCATGCCTGTGTGAGAAGGCATTGTCTACTCGTCTGGGTCAATCAGAATCAAGTTGCCCCGACACTGAACATCCGTAATTGGTGGCACACACGTAATACGAGTGAAAGGTGAAATCATCCAACCGTGATATTGATTCCGAACTAACGTGTTTTGGAGTGCAAGTAGACGGGGAATCTTTTCGCGAAAATCAGGTGGCCCTATATTTAAAGTAACCGCATTTCACTGTTGATATATTGTTACTTCATTTATTGAAAAACCATTGTATGATAGCTTGCAACACGTATGTGTAATTAACGTGCGTTATTCTGTGACTTTTGTAAAATAATTTGAGGTAAATACATATAAGGAAAATGCAATAAATAAACGTTTTAATTGTCCGTGGCAATTAATCTGCAATATGTATTATATAAAGTTACAAAACTTTACACAAACTTTACGTGACGTAAATAAATGGCGCTCAACCAAAACGAAATGTCACGACTGCTAGAAATGTTACGTTTGCAGAAAAAACAGCAGAGGAAAACACGGGAACATAAATTTAACGTTGGATTCCGTCAATTTAAAAGCAGTCTGCAGATGTGTTTTTTTGGCACGCGATAAAAATCGTGAATTTACTATATTCGCATCGTTTCAAAATGTCAGCTAGATGTCGCCATATTTCTAAAGCATCACTTAAAAACAATTAACCTATTTTTTTTTTTCAAGTTGTGTGCATATGAAAGATAGCTTTTTTCTCGCGAGACCATGCACGTGAACTATGACTTTTCGCTTAACTGTAAGCGTATAGCGGCTGTCAGAAATTTATGAGCAGTGTCGTGATTTCTGCTGCATTTCACGTCAGATGTTAATACTTTGCCATTATTTATTCTCGGCACCTTGCGTGAAGCCTGCGTGCGTGGGTTTCTGCAAAGCACGGCCTGTCAAGAAATTACAGTCCGCAGTCCATGACCTACTTAACATGTGCTAGAGGTGACCAGGCTAAGAGCGTTTGATCACAGCGCCAGCATTAACCAAAGGAAATTTATTCCCGAGTATTCAGTTTCGCAAACCAGTATAAAAAAAATAGAAGAGAAAATCTATTAAACGTTTTGGCACTTAATAACGTGAATTCAGTTAAAGGATAGCGTGACGTCATTACAGTTTGACGAGAGTGCACATACGATGATTAAGTATCGCACAAAGAAAAGTCCAAGAAGTGTATAATGGTAAATCATTTGTCATCGTAGTTTGTTTCTAACCAGCCCCCTGAACGCATATGAACGATTCAGATCCAGTGTACACAGTTATTGTACATAAAACACAGGACGTTTGTTCTTGCATGTTGCTCTATACGAAGTGAAGCTCTAAGCTAAATAAATGATCTTCCATGTGGATGGTTGATTCGTTGATATCTGCAATAGTTGCTTTATTGTTTCGTGTTATGCTATGTTTCACTAACCTATATAGACTTGAGCAGCATAATCCGTGATTTCATTGGAGGTCTGAGTTCATACTGGGTCGTTAAACTGTGTGACCGCCTTGTGTGACATCACTCTACTTTAGGATTGTTGTTATTGACTAACGAGTTCTTTGGTCGTGCCACATAAACTGTTGGCAAGTGGCAGAAGTCAAACTAGCCCACAGCATCTTGTAGCGTAGAGCCTAGTGATAACGTGAATTTTGCAGAGCCCTACCAATTCGCAAACTTTTCTACTGTTATACGTAGAGCTAGTAATTTTTTGCGAAAAAAATATGAGTAGACGGTAGGCTTCAATGTAATAAGCACCCAACAGCAGTTTGTCTATCGTCATTGGTTGCAGTCTGCTTGAGGAGGCGTTTCTATATTTGACCGGCCCAATCAAAATTCGGCGACATCGGCACGGCTCTTACTTGATTCGTGTGCAGACAGTTAACACGTGTCAAAATGTAATTCAGCCAATCTATATACGTGAACTAACCTACAGTGATGTGAAACATTACCTGTCTTGAGATCGCGAAATTTCACTACACATAGTTATAAGTTATAAATGGTGCAATTTACTATAGCCGAACACAAAACTGTAGTTCATTGGTTGTGATGGCAAAACAAGTACTTTGTGATAAGTACATAAGTACATGCATTCAACAAAAATATTTCTTATTTGCAACGTCTCAAACCAAGTTAACCTAAGTCTCAAATGGTTGAGTGAGTTTCCATAATAACTATTTTATCGTTAGCTTTATGACCTTACAGTTATTTTCACGTATAAAAATCAAAGTAATTTTTTTTTATTTTGTCGGAAAATTTTTACGTTACTTAGCACGTGCTTATTCTTTTAAAATGCAAAGTTGGTGTGTGTTATACGTACTTTCTACCCGAAACCAGGGAGAACGAGATTCCGTCCTTGTTTCTTTGCAGGTCTGTTACTTGCTCAAAGTTTTCCAAACCGTGCCTTATAATTATGGCCACATTTTTTTCGTGGAAATATTTCAGGATTACTTGTACTCCAAAACACAGGAGCTCATATCCACTTTCTTGATTGGATGATCTATGCATTACGGGTCTTGGGCGTGTGACCACGAATCACAGACGTACAGTATCGGAGTTACCAAATGCTGATTGGCCCGTCAAGTAAGAAAATGCCTTCTCACAAAAACACGTGGCCAGTAAGTAAAGGAATACTGCTGGTATGCCCGTAGGGTATTGAAGTCTATCATGTGCGGAAATATTTTCGAGAAATTCGGGTGTACCTACTTATGGTGTAAGAATACACAAAGTGCATACAAGTACATCTTAAGCAGACCTTTCAAAAGTTTTGAGCTTACTGTGAACAGCCTATATTGTTCTTAAAGTTAAAATTTAATTTTTACTGTCGGCGCCAAGTGTGCTGATAGCATACAGTGGTAAAACACTAGACTCACATTCAATAGGACCTAGGTTCGATTCCTGTTCGGTCTATTCTGATTTCAGTTTTCCAATTCTTTCTGATTACTAAACGATAGAGACCGGAAAACATCGCGAGTTCAATGACCTGCAGGCTAGACTCTACAGTCTTATGTACAAATATGCCGACATAAACAGCGCATTGGTTGCTTGCTGTTACAGTGGAAGGCTGTCACGATTGGAGCAGCATTCTCCAGGAAGTGTGAAATGCGGCGTAGGCCAATCGATTAAGTTATATAAACGCATGTGTTTTGAATTCTGGCTTGTCCTAAAATGAATCCGCGAATTCTTCAGATCTCTACTACCAGATCAATGCTGTGATTATTCATTCCCCGATTCTTATTGTATAGGTTACCAGTGTCAACGAAACTTTATTACCTCATAACCGTACAATTAACCAAATATATTAGATATATTATTATAAACTGTTTAAAAGTATAATTAGATACGTTAGTATTTAAGTTTTCTTTGTAATACCTTAACCGTTTCAGACCCACTTTAATTAACAGTTTCAGTTGTTGCAAACAAATTTTTTTATGATGCGTGCTGTACTTAAGTCCACACAACACTTGTTTCGTCGCCACAGCCAATGAGTTGTAGGCTTTACGTTTGGCTATAGTTATGTGAAGCAATTATGACCTATACCAGTAAGACGGTTCGCAAATCATCTACTTAGGTACAGGTAGGATCATTGGTCACTGAATTTCACAGTGGGCATTAAAGACCAAAAATTACCGCGTAATGTACACAGCTGTGTACACTGGGTCTAAATAGGTTAAAGTGACTAATTATTTTGCAATATGCGATTTAGGCAAATGGTTTTTCGGTTGGAGGTGCAAATACTGCTGACGTGAGATAGCTTGCTGTATATCTGCATTCACGACGTACGACAAGTAAAATAAAAAAAAAAAGTAATATTTTTTCAAAACTACTTTTTATATTCGTACTTAATTTAGCCCTATTTTTTTTTCCTGAAAAAGCTTCCACGAACAGTTGTATTGCAAACCACTTTAGCTGAGCTCCACTTTCGTGACTGGATAGTTTTAACTGACACGCGTATCAACTGCATTCCTGCCAATCACTGGCGTGCCCTAATTCTCATTGGCCTGTTCAGTATTCTCAAAAAGAAACTAGGCCAAAAACCGACGTAAGCTGGTGGTGAGTATGTAACATATTAAAAGCTAGCCTAAACGGTTTTTTCTTTTTGCAAAAAAAAAAAAAGTGGCGTTAAGGACAATTGACAAGGAAGTTACTGAAGATATTGTTTAATGTGAATGTATGGGATGTTTTCATTTTTTATTTAACCGTGGAAACATATTTAATGCCGTATCTAACCCGGTTGAAACGTTAAGAAAAATCCTGTGGATTTTCGACATCGTAAAATTGCGTAACTTGAAGGCGATAACGCAAAGCCCATGATTTATCTTTGGAGAAACTAAGACAGACGTTTTACCGCTATGGTTTTCTTTATAAATCTCACAAGCATTAACACGCCATAAATCTGTCAGGCATGTAAGACTGTTACGGGGCTAGAACGCATATTGTTTTAATCCTCGTAACTTGACTGCCGTTGCGCTGGATTTCAGAATCAACGATTGTACGCTTTGCGATTAAACGTAACGAGAGTCTGTAAACGTTAGGAGACGTTTAACACAGATTCTTAGTTTCTCATAGCCGCCTTGGTCGAAGGAATTCTATTGAAAGTAAATACTTTAGTTCAGTCTATAACTGAATTCCAAACAAATGACGTGGTAGTTGAAATCCCGTTATTGCAATGCTTTTCAAACCAGATTCCATTGCCGTATTCCTAAACTGATTATAATATTAGGAACTAAAGTATACTTTACAGTTTTAAGAAACTCGATAATTACGTGGATTTATTTGGGAAATAAATTTCCCGATGATATTTATATACATTTCGTTATACGCTTGTTCACTCCTTGTTATCTGAGAGCGGATTAATCATATACTTTCTAGCTTGAGTGAATTTTACGCAATTGGCGTTACAGTGTCGATGATATTAGGTTATTTAGTGTATTTTACGGGTCGAAAACTGCCCTTAATAATGTGTTGAGTGAAATTTTACGACCCGCGAAGAACGATAGATCGATTAGTGTTTAAGCGGTTTACACGACATGATTACCCGGCGCTGTGTTTATGGGAGATGATTCGTACTGATTAAGGAGGACTATGATTACTGGGTTATTCTTGAAATTAGGGACCACGTTTTTAAGTCCCAGCACTGACGTGGACGCTTATACGTGTAACAAAGGCTCTTGTTCAAAGAGCGGTGACCGCGTGTGTTTCGATGATATAGAACCAGCAGTTATTTCGAAATAAACCTACATGTTGTGTGATAAGAGACGAAGTTGAAGCATGGCATGACAGAAAACTGAAATACAATAGGAAAAATACCGATCCCATTATCACCTCCTACCGATGACACGACTTCGGAACAGTAGGACTACTGAAGACTTCCGAAATGAAAGCCAAAAGCGTGCAAAGCCAGTAGAAGCACAGGCCACTGCGAAACGCGTCAAATTTTTCAGATTTAAAATTTATTGCCGTACAGGATGCTCTAATACGACACTCATTATAAAATAATATCTCAATTTCCTAGAATGTCATCTACGCCTTCACGTTTCCAAACAAACTTGAGTTCGTAAATAAAACCATTTTGTAGCATTTTCGGATTAAGGAAACCAATTTATAAAGAAATTACCCAAGGACTTTATCTTCTATGGACACGTAAGAGTTTTCTGCTCACCAACTAAAATGGCTCTGAAAATATAACTAGGAAATATAACTATGTTTTTCTTGTCTGAATGAAACTAAAGTATATGAAATTAAATCTTCTACCAAGATATCTAAAATAGAAAACGGGAACCGTCTTCGGACATAAAATGTTTCTCGAGTGCTGTTTATGAGCTGACTACATCCAGACACGTGGAACAGTTTTTCGACAAAGCTGTTTTTACTGAAGCTCTGTCACAGAGTAATTCATAGCACAGAGGTAAACCCGTGGTTTGATTATAGAACTCCAGTCGCGTCATTGCCCATCGCAATTTTTGGGACGTAGTTCGCCAATCAGCGCCTGTCGCCAGCCGGCATCTCAGCCAGTGGGGAAGGTTTCGCAACGCGTGGAAGCCAATCAGACTCAAAGACCATCCCCGGCGCCTCGCGCAACCAACCAGAGGTAGGGTTTATTCCATTCCCGGTTACTTCCAAATTTATGAAGCCCTGCTAGAGTTCTACTTTAGGATAGTCCTCCGCCTCGTGAAAACAAAGCTTAACCAAGCCTAGAAAATAACACCAAAGGGACAACGCTCTGCATTCGTGCGCACAAGTGTTATAATATCATAAGAACTGTTTCTTACTAGGCATTACCAACACGCCTTTTTTCTCATTAGTTATAAATGAAATATTATAATTTATACGTAATATATAGGGGCAGTGATATTTCGCGAAAATATTTCGAGACAAGATACAGTCCAAAGCACTGTAGAGTCGTCCAGCTTCTTTGATTGGCTAAAAAATGTTCTGGCCAGTGTTAACCGTTTGCGCACGAATCACGAAGGTTCAGTGTCGGAGTTACTTTGTCCTGAGTGGCTTGGTCAAAGACGGTCACGGCACCAGCAGCCAATGGAGGTATAACAACAGCTGAGGTGTGTATATGGTAGTGAAGTATACTGTGTGCTCCGATTTTTACGCGAAAAGTCACTCACTGGACCAAGTAATATACAAACAAAATTTTATTTTAACCAAAAATAAATTACTTTTATGTTCGCACAAATATAAGAGCTTGTGATAGATAACATAGTTAGGAAACAACTAAATACCTCATACATGGGTGGTTTTTCAAAGGTTTGATTCAAACAGTGTGAAGAAACCGCGAATGGACTATAACGCCCACATCAAAGGGACCGCTATTCCACTGCACTTCTGTATACAGTACGTGGTCGTCTGTGCTTTAACTTGGAAGTTGTTGCAGAGGGCATGATTATCTGATCCTCTTACGAAGTTTCGCTTATCGCGCTTTCCGCCTCATTACCGTACGAAACCTGTAATGATGTCGTGACAGGGTGTACTTAACTAATGTTTCGATTAAATCTCATATACTGCTGGAAATTTTTTTTTATCTACGGCAAGGTATAACTACGAATTGGGTTCGTTAACCCCTTCACGGGATATTAAAAAATTGGGCAGGGGTGGGCTATAAGCTAGATTTCCCTAAACTTGCATATATAAAATAATACTTTCACGGCTTAATTGGTTTTCTAACTGAGAAAGTCATGCTCTGAAGCTAGCACGTTAGCGATACCTGTCACAATAGAGGTATATGTATATACGTAACATTATATAATTAAAAACTGTTTTTACTTTTACCTCCAAATATATTAATATGACAAACAATAAACTACTGTGACAATTATTTTTGGTAACGCTAAAGAGAACGCGAATTTCGTACATAAATTGACCAGACCAAGTAAAACAGCTGTATTCTTTAAATTACTGTTCACTTAAAGCCTGCAAGGCTAACGAGAATTACATAACGAATAGCAGAAGGGGTATACGGTNAAGTCATGCTCTGAAGCTAGCACGTTAGCGATACCTGTCACAATAGAGGTATATGTATATACGTAACATTATATATTTAAAAACTGTTTTTACTTTTACCTCCAAATATATTAATATGACAAACAATAAACTACTGTGACAATTATTTTTGGTAACGCTAAAGAGAACGCGAATTTCGTACATAAATTGACCAGACCAAGTAAAACAGCTGTAATCTTTAAATTACTGTTCACTTAAAGCCTGCAAGGCTAACGAGAATTACATAACGAATAGCAGAAGGGGTATACGGTGGGTCACGAATTTACACAATCACGCTCTCACACACACACATATTCACACACACACACACTCATTCACACACACACACACACACACACACACACACACACACACACTTGTAAGTGACGAATAGACTAGGACGGTGATGGATAGGAACCTATCTACGACATGACTCCGAATTTGAACCCGCTTCGTTAGAAAGGTAGTTAGAAAACCATTTTAACCGGAACGTATTTTGCCACTGGCAACAATACGCATAAAAACGTGACGTACAATACAGTACAGCAAACAGAGCAACCATATTTCGGTCGGTGACAAAACATCAGATAACATGCAGTTTTACTAAATTCTTGAACAAAATAATACGCCTAATTATGTTCCAGAAATTCAACTTGGTTCTCGAAGTTCATTCCATTGCATCTGATTCCACGTAAAATAATAAACTTCGCGATTACTTCAGCATAGATGAATTTTTCCCCGTTTGCGTAAGTTCGAAAAGAGGAACCAATGAAAATATATTCTCCGTATCATATCGCGAGTGAAAACTAGGCATCTAAGAAGTTCAGGCATTTTTTCTAAAAAGGTGTCTACAATAAAGATGTTTCACAACGAAATACTAAAATGTATAATATTTCCCTATAACATTGCCAATGTTCTGTGCATATTGTGTACAGTATTTTTGAACCATGCATGACATGACAGATATTAAGCTGAAGATTATTTTGCTTAAAAACAGAAAATTATTTATTCTGCAGTGAACACGATGAGGACATTTTCCTGTAATTTTTATTCTTCACAGCTTATGTTTAAGAAGGCCTACTGTGTGTGCATAGTAAGACATTTCTGTACTCGTTACAAACAATTACCTATTTTGAAACTAATTGCGAAAGAATTTCTTGCAGCTGTACAGCTGAAGTATTGTATATTTGCAAAACATTATTTTAAAAAAACATACAGAATTGTTTATGTATCTAATATTTATGATCAACTTGGTCTACAACACTTGCTTGTTAAAATTGAACATTTTGTTCATACTTTCCTCACTAAGGTGTTGTGAAATTTACTCTTTATTTATAGTGTTACAAAAATGTATTTGGCGACCACTTTCCGAATAATCCGTTATAAAAATACAAAAAAAAAGTGTGTTCATGTAAGTACTAAAAGAAATAATATTTGTTTAGCAGCACCCAGACTCTAGTAAAACTACNTCTTTAAATTACTGTTCACTTAAAGCCTGCAAGGCTAACGAGAATTACATAACGAATAGCAGAAGGGGTATACGGTTGGTCACGAATTTACACAATCACGCTCTCACACACACACATATTCACACACACACACACTCATTCACACACACACACACACACACACACACTTGTAAGTGACGAATAGACTAGGAGGGTGATGGATAGGAACCTATCTACGACATGACTCCGAATTTGAACCCGCTTCGTTAGAAAGGTAGTTAGAAAACCATTTTAACCGGAACGTATTTTGCCACTGGCAACAATACGCATAAAAACGTGACGTAAAATACAGTACAGCAAACAGAGCAACCATATTTCGGTCGGTGATAAAACATCAGATAACATGCAGTTTTACTAAATTCTTGAACAAAATAATAAGCCTAATTATGTTCCAGAAATTCAACTTGGTTCTCGAAGTTCATTCCATTGCATCTGATTCCACGTAGAAAAATAAACTTCGCGATTACTTCAGCATTGATGAATTTTTCCCCGTTTGCGTAAGTTCGAAAAGAGGAACCAATGAAAATATATTCTCCGTATCATATCGCGAGTGAAAACTAGGCATCTAAGAAGTTCAGGCATTTTTTCTAAAAAGGTGTCTACAATAAAGATGTTTCACAACGAAATACTAAAATGTATAATATTTCCCTATAACATTGCCAATGTTCTGTGCATATTGTGTACAGTATTTTTGAACCATGCATGACATGACATATATTCAGCTGAAGATTATTTTGCTTAAAAACAGAAAATTATTTATTCTGCAGTGAACACGATGAGGAAATTTACCTGTAATTTTTATTCTTCACAGCTTATGTTTATGAAGGCCTAGTATGTGTGCAGAGTAAGACATTTCTGTACTCGTTACAAACAATTACCTATTTTGAAACTAATTGCGAAAGACTTTCTTGCAGCTGTACAGCTGAAGTATTGTATATTTGCAAAACATTATTTAAAAAAAAACATACAGAATTGTTTATGTATCTAATATTTATGATCAACTTGGTCTACAACACTTGCTTGTTAAAATTGAACATTTTGTTCATACTTTCCTCACTAAGGTGTTGTGAAATTTACTCTTTATTTATAGTGTTACAATAATGTATTTGGCGACCACTTTCCGAATAATCCGTTATAAAAATACAAAAAAAAAAGTGTGTTCATGTAAGTACTAAAAGAAATAATATTTGTTTAGCAGCACCCAGACTCTAGTAAAACTACAACGTGCCACTGTTCACGGTGTGTTCTACACGTCTTATCTCTTAGTGAAACTCCGCTTATCTCCCGTGAGACACCGGGTTAATCCCTTTAACTGATCCTGTTTGCGTTAGGCTCGAGACATGAATCACTGCTTGCTTGGCTACGCTGCTCGTTCGAATGTGCACTTCTGATAATGGACGCAAATTTTATTTAGTACGATTTCAAGGTTTTGTGAAGAGAGAACGAAATTCATGCCTATCCCTCCGAGCAAACAAAACGGAAAATTGGGAAAGCAATTCAGAATATCAGAAACTGTCCTAATTTTCCGCACGAGCTAAATCTCACGTCGAATGTTATGCTCACGAAAGAGCAGCCGTAGCCGAAATATTTATTTTGAAAATACGCTACCAGATGGCGCTAAGCACAATTTATTTTGGGAATTCAAAAAAAACATTATACAGTTCACACATGTACGAATTTTACTAAATAATATTCAACTATTATTTAATTTAAAACAGCCAAAACACCGCACCTTCTAGTTCTATGTACACTACCTTCTTCAATAATGTTGGTATTAAAAATAACGAAAAAAGTTTTTACAAAGTGTTTCCAATTAAAGAAAACAACTGAAAGGGAAATTTTGCTGTGAATTCAACTCAATTACCTATACAGGTAGTCCTCTACTTTCATACATGCTGTGTTCCTGAAAATGTGTGTGAAAGTTGCATCATATATACGCATTTAATAAGAGGGGTTCCGTTCCAAAGTTACACGAAAATAACAGAAAATGTTAATAATAATTTTGGTGGAAATATTATATATTTAATTGATAGCGTGTTATTTTTTAACAAGTATTTCATTGAAAATCATGAATAAATATACATGTGCAATACTTTGTTACCTGAAATGTTGATTTTCAATACCTGTATTAAGTACTGCGTGAATAAATAAGGTAATTAAATATGCTTCCTCCTTTCTTTAAAATTGTTGTGCAAATGTAACATTTTATTTTGTAGGTTGTAAAAACTATGTAAAAGTTTTTCAGAGATTCGCTTATTATTTTAACAGAAGCACTCATTTGTATTGTGCCAATATGACAGCCATAAATAGACATTCATAACATATGATCCGCGAAAACTGGAAAACATGGCAGGTAGTTTTAAATGGCAACTAACAGTGCTATATCAATATGTTCATAATACCAAATCCGTCTTATGAAAGTCGATTTAGAGGTGATAATATATCATGTATGAAAGAGCGAGTTGTACGAATCTCAATGTATGAAAACGAGGACTGCCCGTGTAGTAAAAAATTCTAGTCTTAAGAGATGTCAACACAAACCTATTAATTGTCTCCAAACTTCGAAATAAATAGTTGCATCATGACATCACAAAATTAGAGCCAATCACAAACAGTGTTTCATCTCAACTATAGTTCCGAACCGAGATCAGGTGATCTACGATCGGAACTCGGACGTTCGCGTTGGTGCAACACTCGTACGTTGAAACTCGGGTCCAACTGAAGATCGTGTTTGAAACAAGATCTTATGATCTCGGTTCAGGGCTGTTAATGGTACAGCCGGGCATAATCGATGCTCGAATGCATAAAGTATTGTGGAAGCTAGCTTGTTGCCGAATGAATCCACGATATTTCCATTCCTCTAGTTATTTTTAAACTGATTTGTAGAGATGTGCAAAAACTTCGCGTAATTTTGTGGGTGGAGACTACATTTTTAAGAAGGTTTACGCTCGTTTGACGTCTGCCATTGGACGCCAACTTGTGTGGCTCCTTCCCGCGCTGTTTTAGCCAACAGTAAAGGCTCAACAGTTGATCAACCAGTACCCAGTAAAGCCGTGACACGGGTAAATGACGCCTGATAGTTGTCAGTAGCCAGTGAAATCACGAATTGTGCTCAAGTAAATATAGTGTAGCGAGATATATCATAACGCGAATTTTGCATGTCTCTACCGATTTGGCATTTTTATCAAATGGTTATTGATATTGTATCGCAAAATACAATTAGGCGCATCAACAGTATTAAAGGGGACTCATGCCTCGCCATATTGGATTTCCACTATTTTTACTATAATTTTCATTTAAGAATGTTTTAACGAAATTTTCCGCGCGACATGACATAATGATAGTTTCTAAAGCTTTATCCAACTATTACATCTCTACTGCCTTTATTTATTTTTGACTAGTGACTGCCGGCAAGAGAAAAGTAATTTTTTTTTCTCGCGGACGGNATTTGGCATTTTTATCAAATGGTTATTGATATTGTATCGCAAAATACAATTAGGCGCATCAACAGTATTAAAGGGTCTCATGCCTCGCCATATTGGATTTCCACTATTTTTACTATAATTTTCATTTAAGAATGTTTTAACGAAATTTTCCGCGCGACATGACATAATGATAGTTTCTAAAGCTTTATCCAACTATCTCATCTCTACTGCCTTTATTTATTTTTGACTAGTGACTGCCGGCAAGAGAAAAGTAATTTTTTTTTCTCGCGGACGGTTGCAGAAATTATCCTGGCAACAATGGACTAGCAGTATATGTTTCAGGACACGTGCAAAGCATTGCCCTGTGCCTTGTCGACGCCTAAAGTAAAACATAAAATCTGTGTTGCAAGTTACGGAGAAAGTTCCGTGAATCCAAGATGGCGGGGACCGATGCCCCTTGAGCGGTTTGCTATCCTCGCACCACTGTCGACAACGGTCGAGAGAAGAAATTTCGTGTTGCTAATCCGGCGAGGCAGTAGCACGTGCGTGGAGCAAACAGAAAGCGATCAGGCGGGCGGCGATTTCGTTAACGAAACGGGGGCCGTTGAATGAACTGGACATGCGCTGTGGTTCAGTAACCGACCGTCTCCTGATTGGACGTATCGGGCGAGCGATGTCGTCATCAACCTCGCGAGGCCACGCGTCCCCAGCGACTAGTTCCCACGAGCCCGCGGCCTGGCTCATAAATTATGGAACGTTAAGCCCACGGGGAAACATTTCGAATGCATTAAAGTGACGGGCGTTAATGACCATTAACGATTGCTTTATCTTGCTCTCGCAAACAGCGACGTCGTGATTATCTTCCAGCTCTATCTCCTGCCGTCTTCCATTTTGTTTTGTTTCCGGTTTTTTGTCTCGGGGCTATTTGCAACACGGTGTGTGCGACTGTTTATCATGGCTTGTCGTTTGAATGTAAGTAATTCATTAGCTAAGGACAGAGGGTGGGTGAAGAGATTTGGGAGGCTCTTGATAGCCGATGAGGGTGAGGTGAGGTTAATATGGATCAGCACCGGAATTAAAGGCCGGGAAACGGGAGATCTTCGAGAAAACCCGCCGACCAGCGGCACCGTCTGGCACGAACCCAACTTGTAAAATCCCGAGTGATCCGGCCGGGGATTAATCCCGGTTCCCCTTGATGGGCGACGAGCAGTCTAACCGCTTAGCTGCCGTGTCCCCGCTAAGGACAGAGATTTTGTTCATTTAATTTCTTTCTGACGAAGCTAAATTTACTGTCAAACCTAGTTTAAGAAAAATACTGGCACATTATCCTTTAAAATATTTTAGAATCTAGTAGAAATATACATCGAGAAATTAAGAATATTGTGAAGTGATTATTATTGTGTACTCTATTAAGTTTACACATACTGCAGGCTTAACTTTGAACATAAATCTTATTAACTTCTTATTAACTCCTGCAAATCTTAATACTTTTTTTTGTATCAGCTTTTGTCAATTTCGGCTTGTAATAGAACTATAAATGCAATTACTTTTAAAGGATTAGGTAAGTAACAGGTGTGATAAATTGGTCAGTGTCGTGTAGAATTAATATTATTTGGAGCTCAGTGCTTCGCATCCTGCATGAGCGAGTGGAAGAGCAGGACAGTGCATTTATATGATAGCGGTGGCAGCAAGTCAATGGATTGTTTTGAACAATAATAGGCCGGTGGCCGCGTATCTGATATATAAAGCGAGCCGACACGATAATCCTTTTTGCGGCACGTGCTGCTGACCTTGGTTGTATTGAGTGTCTGCGTCTATCTGAGGAATTTTCTAGTTGTTTAATGTCGGATATTCTGTCCGCTTGACTGAGGGTGTGTCGAACTTTCCAGGTCAAGGCCAGCAGAGTATAAATTGTGCGACGGGCCTCCGGGTGGAGTAGTTGACGAGGGAATGAGTGCTTTAGTTCCGAGTGATAGACGACTAGCAGCGAGGGAAGTGACCAGCGGAAGGGAAATCTGAGATTGCGAGTATCAGGCAGTGAAGGTGCGGCTGGCAGGCTGGACTATTGGACTATATGCACGAGTGAAAGACTTTACAAATTATGACAAACGAATAAACTGAACACGTGTTATTGATGAGTATCAGTGAATTTACTTTAACCAAACAGAGACATTAAGAAAGACGTTAATTAGAGTTCAAATAGACATTTAATATTGCGCTCACCGTTAAATAAAAATAGTAATAGTGGAGACAGATATTTCACTGCTGTAAATAAAACTGTGTAAATAAATTAGAACTAAAAAAAGTTATTTAATTTTTTTATTAAAACCATCCCTCACGAACTCGGATACGCCCCTCAGGCTTCCATACAACAAAAAGTACACTTTTAAGGTAAACAAACTGTAAGTGATGTATCAAACAACTTACGTTTTCACTACCAATTAGCGTGTGAGCAAGTTTAAGCCTTTCAATTACAGTGTCCTACCACATAGTACTTATGTAAACAGAGGTGAAGCAGCTGCTCATACAGCGGGGGTCGCGGTGGTGTAGTGGTAAGACTACTCTTTTCCGAACTAGGCAACCCTGAATCGATTCCCAGCGGTGCCACTCCCGGATTTTGGCATGTGTAAACCGTGCCAGACGATGCCGCTGGCCAGCTGGTTTTCTCAGGGAATCCCCTTTTCCCCCGTACTTGCTTTCCAGCGCTGCTCCATACTCTCCTCACTTCGACCTCATGGCTTTCCAGACCTCGATGTTAAGAGCCGCCCAAATCTCTTTACTCCACTCCTCTCATACTGTTAACTCCGGCCGCAAACGCGAGCAGAATGGCGTGACTGGCCAGCAACATGTCGGAACGCCGTTCGCGTGGTTAATTTCTTGCCAACAGGGAATCTTCCGCAACACGTGTTATGATCAATTCACGGTTACTTCACAATCTTCTGAAGCCCTGCCAAAGTTCTACTTCCAGGAGAATCCTCCACCTCGTACAAACTAAGCTTAACTTTTTCTAGAAAATTACACCAAATGACAACGCACCGAATAAGTGCGCACTCAGTTGTAATAATATTTTGCATGAGAACTATTTCTTACTGGGCGCTACCAACACACATGTTTTCTCACTGTTTTTATTCATATCTGTTACATATTAAATTTATAATTTAGAAATAAAGTAAAGGTAAAACTTCAATTTATTGAGAAAAAAAATACTTTTATATTAACATGCGTATAAACGCTTGTGATACATGGCATATTTAGGAAATAACTAAACACGTAAACATGGGGTGATTTTTGAAAGTTTTGATTCAAAACGCGTGAATAACCGCGAGCTAGACTATAGCCTATCAGACACCAGGCTCGTTCCCAGAGACTCGCGCAGCCAATCTAAGAATGGAAAGTAAAATTTTTCTTTACTCGTGGCAAACATTTCTTTGGAAACCAGTTGCCAAAGATTTTCTTGCAAATCTACAGCTGAAATACCATATATATCTACTGTACATTACTTTACAAAACATACAAAATTGTTCATACAGCTCCGTATTTATAATAAACTTGAAGTCTGCAACATCTGTTTGTTAACATTCAGCATAAGTTTCACATATTCTACAGTAAGGTTTTGTGAAATTTTATCTTATTTATTTCAATTGTTAGGGAAATATCTTTGGCAACTATATCCCAAAGAATTTGTTGTAAAGGTAAGAAAATAACAACATTATGTGTACGCCAACATTTCAATTTTTTTTTCATTTTTGCAAAGGGGCCGCGATGTTCTAGTGGTCAGACTACTCGCCTCTCACCTAGGCTAACCGGCTTCGATTCCCGGCGGTGTCAATCCCAGATTTTCGCATGTGGAAATCATGCCGGACGAGGCCACTGGTCGGCGGCTTTTCTCGGGGTTCTACCGTTTCCCGTTCCTTTAACCCTAGCGCTGCTGCATACTCGCCTCACTTCACCCTCATCAGCTCTCAGATCTCTCCACTTCACTACATTTATACTTAATTAACTATCCTGCGGTCCTATGTCTGAGAAGTTGCTCGGGAAGTAGCTTAAGTCATCTGCGTACTGCAGACAGATGAAGACAGCGTAAAGCAAGTCTTGGTATCGGTGCCTTGCCTGCGAGTGATCTGAAATGTGGCTGTAGTTTGTGAATGGTTTGCGTCATTGCCGTCAATCACGTTTTGTTACTGGTCTTATGAATTACGCTAGCATGGCATCGATATAAGGAATATGAAATTATTTCTTGTTTGCAGTACCTGGCATTATGTATTACTGTGGGCTGGAAGGGTTAACGTAGCATGTGTTTGTTCGTGGTTCCGCTGGACTCAAGAAAACATTGTGATTCTAAACCTGTCAGACACTGTTTTTTTTATTAAGTAACAGCGGATGTCTACACACTCATACGCATTGTAGATAATATTTTTTTCTGCCTGTTGCACATGGAGGTTATATTTGGCTAGTGCTGTACTCTGCGTGGCATGGTACCCAATGATTAGAGACCTGAAAAATTCGCGGATTCATTTCGGGACATGCTGGAATTCGAAACACGTGTGTTTATAAAACTTCAGCCATTAGTCCACACGGTGTTTGACACCTCCTGGGGAGAAGGCTAGTTCAAACCGTCGCCTTCTACTGTGACAGCAGACAACCAATGCGCGATTCATATCGGCATATTTCTACATAAGACTGGAGAGTCTAGCCTGCAGGTCATTGAACTCGCGAATTTTTCTGGTCTCTACCAAAGATCTTCCCTGCAGGCGACTGTTTCGCAAACCGTGCTACTGCTCGACGTGGTGACTGATTCATAGGGGCCACCTGTCTTTCGCGAAAAAAATTTCACGACTGCTTGTACTCCAAAACACTAGTGCTCGGAGCCACTTTCGTGATTGGACCGTTGTAACTGTCACGAAATGTAAGTGTCTGGCCCGCGGATCACGGACACTCAAAGACGGAGTTACCTAATTCTGATTGACCCAGACAGGTAAGGAACTGTCTTCGAACAAAGACGCATAGCCAATAACCAAGGGAAAACTGCGCGTATTCCATAGAACGTTGGAGTCTAGCCTTGGCGTAAATATTTTCGCGAAAAAACAGGTGGTCCTTGTGATACACATCACTGTTCATTAAACACAAATCATTCGGCCTACTGGTTGGATTGCGAAATTAATTCCTTGACACCTTAGTTATAGCACGCATGCAATTTTTTATTATTTTATTATTAGTTGTTACACCTCATACATAACAATACTTTAGGAATTAAGTGGCCAAATATTCTTTATAGCAGCCCAAGGAATCTGTCTTAATAATGATGAGTAGACGTACTAAAAGTAAAAGTAATTTGCATCAAGTTATAAATAAACTCACAAGTAAACAACTGTACTGCACGTAATGTAGATGATGTTTAAAAACTGCAAGCTCAATGAATTAAATTTTTTACATTTCATAAAGTAAATCTTTTTATGATAAATGTTTTTTTTTTTTCAATACACAATAAATACTGGGAATTTTTATATTGTTGGATGTAAAATGTCACCAGTTAAATCTTCGGTATCAGCTTACGCTGGCTTTCGCCATTTATTTCCCCCCTTTTGTGGTTTGGTGCATCAAATAACATTGTTATAATAATATAATTAACGGCGTTCCTACGCAGAGTGCATGATGCGAGCGGCAAACTTAATGATTGCGCTTATTACGTAGTAATTACATATGGAGCGTTGTGAAAATTCCAGCGCGAAACATCACACCACAGCCGCCACGTATAGCGAAGGCTGTGGATATGGAACGAATGTGAAAGCTGATAATTTGTAACGTTGTAGCGAGGTCAGTTACTGCGTTCGTGACTCTGCTTGCTATCTTGGACTATGCGACACGTGCGTTTCCATTAACATCGTGCATCTGTAAGGTTTCCTCGTCTTAAAAATTCCCAGTTTATACGAAAACGTTAACTTAAAACCAGCGCATTAAGTAATAACCATTAAAGAAAGAAAATAAATTAAGAATTTACATTTGTTACGCACATTGAACCAAAATAGTTTTCAGAAAAGGAATAAAATTTTCTTCTGAGCGGTAAGAAATTCATTTTTATTTAGATTACTTTACAATTTTATAGGTTTCTATAAATAATTTTTTTTTTTACATTTTGTGTACTTAATTGAATTTTTTTTTATTAAGGCGGCGTCATCTATTTCTAAAATGTAGCTGGTAATATATGGCTTCAAATTCCTACAAACTGTTTAGGAAAGAGTTATTTCTTTCACGTATAAACACACACAACAAATCTGCAACAGCTGTTGTATAGGAAGGAACAACGACAATGCATAGAGTAATTTAAAATTTTAGAAACATTCATAGAAATATTTATTTTTTTCGATTTACGAAACTGAGAAGCAAAAATTATTTAAATAACATTTCAAGCCAAATTTTACAAGAATCTCTTATATGTGTACTTAGACTTTTGTACTGCAGCAGCCGCGATCAGTAAAATCAGTGAAGAGATTTGGGAGACTCTTAATATCGTGGTCTTGATAGCCGAGAGGGATGAAACGAGATAAATATGGAGCAGCGCTTCAATGATGGGGCGGGGGAAACGGGAAATACCTGAGAAAACACACCGACCAGCGGTATCGTCTGCAAGATTCCCACATGTAAAAATCCGGGGTCGATCCAGCAGGGAATCGAGCCCGGTTCGCCGAGGTGCGAGCCAAGTAGTCTAACCACTATATCACCGCGGCCCCCGATCAGTAAAACGTACGCCTTTTTTTTACCTATATGGTTATAAAAATATAATGAAAATCTAAAACTCGCGTGATAAGGCTCTTTTCAGCCCGTGTCGACACCGTAAGTGGAAGAACTTGAGGAAAAAAGCGCGTTTCATCTGCGGAGTTTCTGCTTCGGAATACCGAAACTGAATTGCTCTTCTTTCGCCTCTTAATGTAGCAAAGCCGCTCGTTTACTATTTTTTTTTTAATACACTTCGTCTGACCAAGATTTAATGGAACTATGTTATATCTAGGGACCTGAAAACTTCACGTTGGACTTCACAGTCGAGTATGTATCTCAAGCCGGCCTCGTATTGGCTGCCGTCTCGGTAAGAAACCATTTCCCTTATCCCGATACGGCACATGATTCGCTGGCACCAAAGTAAAGCAATTATTCATTGGCACAGAGTTATGCTTACTCAGGGTGTGTCAAACGATGACTGGCCGCGTTGACAAAATTCGCGTAAACGTAAGCGTGTTAGAAGTAATACCAGCAACCAAATAAAAAAGTTGATAAATTTTCACATACCTGGATTTAACTTGTACAATTTTATATATAAAACCGCAAACATCTGTTGGGGGGAAAAAAAAGTTTTAACTAACATCCACATCACTGTTTGATGAACACACTTGAAATACCGAAGACAAAAACTCAGTCTACCTTACATCATATTTTTAACCAATGGTCAAAATTATTTTAATTTATGATCTTAGTTGAAGACATTCCCTGTTTAAATAGGATTTTCAGTGGCACGACTGACTTACATTTGGTGGATCAGCATCTCGGGAATAAAACACTGTTTTATTTCGCGTAGTTCATAAACAGTTAAGACTATTGATACCTGCTGGATTAGAGGCCGCACATATACATACACGGGGCTCGCATATCACTTTTCATTCGGTTTAAGTCACTTGGCAGTGTGGTGGGACACAGGAGGGGGAGGGTGGGGGCGCTTTACCACGGATCAGATATACAGGTTGATTCTAAAATAATGGAACAAACATTGAGGGGTGGTAGAGCTCACTAAAAGAAACCATTATTATATAGGAATATATGGGCGGAAGTGACGCGTTGAGGCACAAACACCAAAACCTAACACATTGACGGAAACATAAAATGTTCATTAGCAGCATACTTAACGAGTGATTCCGTACAGAAAATGAATCCAGCAACAGTCACACATGCTTGGCGACCTCTACATACGACGTGATTGGCTGACAATGGTGGAGTGTGTGAAATACCCAGCGTATTTGAATCTGTTCGCCAATCACTCCACTGACTCTAACAAAGCTTGCATTACTGTCGGTGGTAGCAATTTTGAGCAATTATTATAAACATTGCTGCAAAAAGGCATTTAGCGGCGACGTTGTAAATAAACAGTGTGTTGCATTTCATGTGTTATTTTTGTGTTTGTGCCTCAACGCGTCACTCCCGCCCATATATTCCTATACAATAATTGTTTGTTTTAGTGAGCTCTACCACCCTCATTGTTTTTCCCATGATTTTAGAATCACTCTGTATATCGTAATGGAGCGAGCGCACACGAATGCATGAAAATACCAAAATTTGTTTGCCGAAAGTGTTTTTTTTTTAAATCATTTTGTACTTGTGGTGTGTGCTCCTCGCGGTATATAGTTTATCCCCCGCAAAAATTCCTATACATACATTATTTGCATGTATAAAGAGTTTTACATGCTGACACTAAGATAGTTATTTCGTTGCACGTGGAGTAACCATATATATATAATATATATATATATATATATAATATTTATTTATTTATTCCCGCTGCCTAAATTTCCTAACGTACTGATTTAAATTTGGGAGGAAATGTTTTTTAACGATGAGTGGCTATGCCTTGGTGAGGGGGGATGCGTGGGATCCTTTACTGTGCATATCGCGTACCGCGAGGGGTAGCGAAGTAGTTTTAACTCCCCTTTTTGTTTTTTCGAGCCATGATTACTTTATAGAAAGCTGCATAACGCATCCGTACACGACACGTGATTTTTCCAACATAATTTTAAATAAATGTTTTTCTGAGGGGGGCAAGCATTTCGTTTAGAAGGGAAGGTGCACTCGGTGATTGATTTTTTGTTAATATTTACTCCGAAACATGTTCCTAGTATGCTTCTTTCTCGTGACGTATGTTTACAGTATGAGGTTTTTACAGTATTTTTGATATCTTGCCTTTCGATTCGAATACCTTCCTTCGATTGAATGGGGTCGATTTTGCAATGCTGTGTTTGAGCCATACCTACATTAAATTTTATTAATGCTGTTTTTATTCAGAGAGCCGACAGCTATATTTTCCCCCTTCGAGTTAAGCATGTGCAAACATCTTTCGAATGCGCGCTATCGATGTGGAGGCATAGGTCTGTAGACTGTGATGTAATGCAGTTTGGGCCTCCGGAAACCATTGGCATTAACCAACCCAGACCCTGCCACGATTCTTGGGCGTGATGGTTGCTGGCATGATAGTGGATGCTAATCCTGAACCCTTAGTTTTGTGGGAAGTACACTCGCACCCTGCTGTGAAGGAGACTGTAGACGGCGGTTTTTGGCAGGCGAAGGTCCTACAGCTAAGCAGGCTTTTGCATGTATCTGCAAGTTATCGCACCTAGCAAATGCCATGCCACATTTCACACTCTTATATGTCACTCGAATATTTGCATTATTCCAACAACCATACTTTTCTTGTCTTAGAGTGCATTTGGTGAATGCAAACGAAGTGTTACAGTAGCGTCACTGGTACTGAGGTAACGCCTTTGCAAATAAGATAGGTGGTAAATATATAAATTAAAAAAAAAACCAAGTTCTAGTACCGAATTTAATGAGGTTACATATTCCTCTAGAGACTAGCTGGCACGAACCGGTACTCCAAATTTAAGCAGATTTGTTATTTCGCGGGAAAATATATGCATATTACGCGCATGCTTTATATTATTCTGCGACCTGATTGAATTAAATGTCTCAATTTACCAGTCAGAATGTTTAAAGACGAGGGGTGAGAGAGCGATCTGTCACCTCTGGCATCAGACGAGAAACTGGGCCGAATTTCGACATTTTTCCCATTATGTACTTTCCCCACACTAGCACACTCTGACGGACAATACTTAAAACGAGAGCGGTAGTGGTATGTGTTAAAGCGATGGTGAATAATTGTTCGGACTAAAGTGATGTGGTGAGGGGTAACAGAATAAATACTGAATTTCAATGGAAATGTAACTAGCATTAAAACGAAAAATGATTTTTTATGGGTTGTAATTTCAAGTTTTTAATACAAAAATTATCGACTTAATAAATTATGCATGTAAGTATACCACTGATTGAAAAAAAAACCTGTTTTAATAGCATGGAATATGACAGGTATTTTTTATGACTATGAAACAAATGTGAGTGCTGACATCTCACTTTGCGGCTGAATTGTCAGAATTAGCGGGTACCGACAGCTAGTTGGCAGTGAAATCGCGAAATAAACGCTATCCATGTGTTGAAAATAGAATCCAATTTGGAGGGCGTCGAATGCACCACTTAGACTTTCAAAACATAAACAAATATGGCTGTCGCCTGTGGGTAAATAGGCAGGTCGTCGGGTGAATAAATCGGAATTAATACACTAGCGCCACCGTAATTGTATAAGGTGCAATGGTGCTTTAATTAGCATTAAAATTTTAAAATGATTTTTTTATAGTTCATCTAAAAATGTTTAATTAAAATATTAATTTAATGAATTATGCATGTAATCAAAATCCCGCATTAATCTTAAAGGTATATTGTTAATATAATTTTTTTTAAATAGGCATGGAAAATTATATAATTTCCTATTCCTGTAAATTAAAGTACCAACAGCTCACTTGGCGGCTGAATAAAGAAATTAACGCCCCCTATGTGTTCAAAATATAATCTAATATGTAGGGCACCGATATTACCACCTAGAATAAAAAAATATATATATATGGTTTCCACCTGGTGGCTAAATCAGCTGCTCGTCTGGTGGGTAAATTGATAATTAATACACTATTGCCACCTAGGTAATGAAAACATATGAAATCCAAGAAGGCATCCTCAGTAATGTATTAACAAATGGCAAACGAAAAAACCAAGATGGCTGCAAATGATAGAATGAGTATTGGTGAGGTGTGGTAGGGGTGTTGAAGACCTCAAAAAATTTAAATTTTTTAAAATATTTATTTAAAATAAATTTTTTATAATTCTTTCGTAATTTTTTATATATTTAGTATAATTTTTTTTTATCATTTTTGGATTATTTAAAAAAAAATTATTTTCATGGTCAAAAGTTACCGGGGCCAATTTCAGAGTCAATGTGGTCACCAGCCGTCCGGAATGACAGCACGAACAATTCCGATGCTTCGGTCCCAGGTCCCGATAAGCCAATTTCCCCATAATCTCTCTGCTCTTGTCCAAATCACATGGTTAATGTTTTTGGGACGCACAAATAAAATAAACAAAAACATTTACATAACATTTAACAAGGTCAAGTTTTAATTCATTAAGTTTGACGCTACACCACTGTGGAAGACAGGGTGACTTATAGCGTCGTAGTTACGTCCTCCCGGCATAGACTATATAATACCTGAAGGTTAAGGGGTTTGCAATAATGTAGTCTTTTACTGTTTCATTTTGAAGGACGAATATAGTGTCTCGAATTTAACACAAATAAAATACAGCAGCACTTCCGAGGTGTGGTACCTAATTTGACTACTCGTATTAACTGTTTCCGACTTCGTGGTGTAGGGGGGCTTCTCTGGACGGCATACTGTATACTTATCTCAGCTGTGGGTGCTGGTATGATGTCAGCGGGGGATGAGTTCCGGTGGTGTGGGGCGGCCTTGGAAACAGGCCCGCACTAGGTGTCGTCTCACTGTGGTTGCTGCTCTGCTGACGTATCTGACGTGGCTAGGGTTCCGAACCTCCCCCCTACCCCCGGCCGCACTGGCGCGGCTGGCCGAACTCTCTGCTCGGCGATCTTCAACTGACTGACTACTCTGGGCGGTAATAATCAACTGAGACCCACTTCTCGCAGAAAGGGGTTTTTATGCACGCCAGCCTCTCTCCTTAAGTGTCGGCACGTGTCTCTATTATTAGGGGAGGGGGTGAGGTGGTAGAACGCAGAACAATGCCTTTCAAAACACATGCTCTGGTTCCTGAAGGTTGGGGGGTGGGGAAGGTGGCACTTTGCCCCTAGCTTGCTCTGTCAGCTACTTCTCGGTGCGTTTCCACATTGTCCTGTGTNAATTATAATTCGTAGTATCATTTTAAAGATTTCCTGTAGGACCCCATCCATTCCACGGTGGATTGTCTCATTTAAGTAAAAGAGTTAGTACGTCTCAAAATACTTTTTTTTGACATGCCATTTTGCAAAAAAAAATCTTGTCTAAAATTTCTTATGAGAGAAAATGACACTTGGAATTAATGTCTACGAATTGATCAGTATTTCGTCCAAATTAAAATTATTATTTTTTTGTGATCAGCAATTTTAATGTAGTTTAAGGGCTTTTTTTTTGTGTAAATTCTGAGGATATGTTACAACTTCGTGATATGTCAATGGTAAAATGATAAAAATACCCGATCCTGAGAAAAATTATTTTCGCTATATATTCTTTATAGTGTAGATAAAAGACTTTTAACTTAAAACATTTATTCGTTTAGTTACAAAAAGTCTATTACAATACAAGTTTTGGTTTCAGTTCTAATGTTTTTTTTAAGTGGCAGAATTGCCATATTAACAATTTCTTTGAAATCCGACACTTGCTATACTTGCGATAATGGTTAAACTTCAATATATTTCGACTTTAATTTTTACTTCAAGAGTTTACGTTGCTAAAGTGTTGAACAGCAGAACAAATTACCTATAAAATAATCTCATGAAATTTTAATGACATGGACACTTATTTTGAGCTGTATCCTAACATATGAATTCTTCTCAATTTTAAGATTTGCACGAAAATAAAACATAAATTTTAAATTCATATAGTTTTTTATTAGTTTTATTTGCAGTAATTTTCCAGCATTTTCATTCTTTTCCCGAACTATTATTATATGACCTATCAAAAATTAAGTAATACGTTAAAAATAAAAATTAAATAGTTTTGAGATCTGAATAACCAACCTTACCGCACTTCTTAGTGGCCTACGCTCATAATACGCCCTGCTAGACATTCGCCATTCCCGATAAGACACGAATCGTTTGTCACAGGCTGCGAAGAGCCGCTGTGACGTAGGATGCAGTTGGGGACGTTGTATGATAATATTGCCTCACCCGCGTTCCAAAATCATAAAGCTTTCTTTGGCGAAATGAGTTACGTTCACCCGAAGACATTTTTACGACGCCAACGCCTCGTGGTCTTTTTCGTGTACATAATAATTCCGGAACGGTAACGTTATTTTTTACGGGGCCCTTGTTTCGCGTGGGGGGACGTCGCATTAAATCAGTGCGTGCTGGGATGATGGGCGAGGGGAAAGTGTACACAGGCTGCGGAAGGAGTGGCATGATATTGCCACAGAGCACTGAAGAATACAGAGGTGAAACGGCAGTTCATGCCGCGAACACCAGCCGCATACGCCAGCAAGATGGAGTCTCTTACTAGGAACTTGTCGGAACGCCATTCGTGAGAGGGTGAAGTGATTTGGGCGGCTCTTAACATCGAGTTCTTGAGAGCCGGCGAGGGTGAAGAGATGCGAGTATGGAACAGCGCCGGAATTTAAGGGCGGGGAAAACGGGAGATCCCCTATTAAACCCGTCAACAAGCGGCATCGTCCGGCACGATTACAGTGTGCGAAAATATGAAGGTGACCTCGCGAACCCGGTTCGCCTAGGAGAGAGGCGAGTAATCTAACCACTACACCACCGCGGCCCCTGCCATTCGTCAATCGACTCTTGGAAACCTACTTGTCAGCCAGTACCCTAGTTAATAGGAGGCGTTTCGCAACATAGCAACCAATCAGTAGGAACAGGTCATGCTATACTTCAATATCCTACGCCCACAACCACCACTTCCTTTGGTTATTGACCGCGTGTTTACGTGAGAAGACATGTTCCTATTTGACTGGGCCAATCGTAATAAAGTACTCCGATACTGAACTTCCGTGATTTGCGGACAGACACTTCAGGTACGTGACATTAAAAATAATCCAACGACTAAAGTGCATATGTACAAAAGTGTTTTGGAGTACAATCAGACACAATGCAGGTTCCCAGTGTCTCGCGTAGCCAATCAGAAGTAGGGCACGTCGACGTCAAAGTTACCATCCCACCGTTTCGTCACTGTGTACTTATTTACTCTGTGATATGGCCAGGGACTCTACCAGTTCGCGGTATAAGTTGGCACCAATGTAGACTCTACAGTCCTCTACAAATTCCAGCACGAGTCACTGGTTCGTTGGCTGCCCTGACAGACAGAACTCCAGTTTGACGCGGCCAAGCGGAATGAAGCTACCAGAGTGCTGCGTGTTTGCTATTGAGTCTGAGTCATACCGAGTATATCGAATGAGCGCAGGTGCAACTAACACAGACTTGAATGCCACCTACCATGGTACTGAAATATAATGCGAAATTATAGGGTCTCTTACACATAGCTCCACCGTAGTGTTCGCTCAAGGCGGTGCTTTGATTAATCCCTCAAGGTCGACACGTCTGTAGAACACCTGTTTGTCCCCAATGAAAGTGCACCTCTCTTTTTCAAACTCATACATCTGTGCCATCCTGATTTCCTCCCCTCCTCCCTCTCGACCAACTTTCTATAACAGAAAAAAAATTTGCCTTCGCGTTGTAAATATCTGCCGAACCGGTTGACTATTCGCAGATATCCACATACGAGCGTCTTTATAAGTTCCGCAAGGGGGTGGGGCCGCTGTGGTGTGGTGGTTAGGTTACTCGCCTCTCACCTAGGTGAACCGGATTCGACTCCCGGTGGGGTCATTCCCAGATTTTAGCATGTGGGAATCGTGGCAAACGATTCTGCTGGTCGGCTGGTTTCCTCGAGGATCTCCCATTTTCCCGGTTCTTTCATTTCGGCGCTGTTCCACTCTCATCTCGCTTCACCCTGGTCGGCTCTTAGGACCTCGATTTTATGAGCCGTCCACATCTACTCACTACTCTCCATTGTCCCTTAACGGTGTTGAACCCCAAAAAATTAATTNCGATTTTATGAGCCGTCCACATCTACTCACTACTCTCCATTGTCCCTTAACGGTGTTGAACCCCAAAAAATTAATTATTTTATAATTGTACCGAATATTGTTCAACTCGTACGCATTGTATGCAAAGAAATTTTCCTCAAAGAAAAAAAGTTNATTTTATAATTGTACCGAATATTGTTCAACTCGTACGCATTGTATGCAAAGAAATTTTCCTCAAAGAAAAAAAGTTTTCACTGAATACTTTCTGAATAATTTTATGTCGAATACAAAATTCTCTTCTGTTTTGTTGTAGCCAGAATAACAAATACTAACTAGGTTGTGCAGATGAAAAAAATTACCACATAAACTAATACCGTGGGCGTCTGCTTGAAATATATGTAAAAACCAAATAACCGTTCTTAAATTAAAAAAAAAAAAAACGTTACAAATGCAAAACACTTCTTTAAATTTAATGATATTTTCATATTTATGGTTTGTTATTTGGTGCTTCAGGTACTGCTTTTCTTAAGTCTTAGTATATCTAAATGCAATCAAAGTGTTAAGGCTGGACCTCACCTCTTACGCCTATACGCACAACTATACGGCCATCTCTCAGTTCTGTTTGTCTGCGTATTCCCGTTTCCAATTAACCGTTCTATTGGTTCACACAACACCGAACACGCTTACTATACTGGGTTTATACTAGGTTTATTAATGGCCGGCCGGCTCTCTGCCAATACAATGATCAGTTGAAAGTTTCACAATCAAATGTTCATTCCTATGTGTAGAATAAGATACCATGCATCCTGTTCGTTTGCATAACTTACACTTCGACTGTTGTTGACGTAATGTTACTTTGCAGATAACATTATGAAAACTTCGCCCGTGTTTTCAAAGACTGCGGATGTCTTAATTTTCCATAATTCTCAGTTAAATTTAGGCGACGTANGAAAACTTCGCCCGTGTTTTCAAAGACTGCGGATGTCTTAATTTTCCATAATTCTCAGTTAAATTTAGGCGACGTTATAAAACGTCCGCTGCACTCAAAGTGTTAATCCGCTTACCATAGGTATCGTCACATGAAACAATAGCATTTCCTCAGATTATAGAGAAAAAAAAATTGTTTCTAAACAGAACTAACAATCGCAACTCGAACGCAAGATCACAGAACAGAAAAGCGCACAGAGACGAAATGACACGGCGGTTACATTGAAGCGTGAATATAGTATATTCGCAGTTTCTTCACACTTTTTGAATAAAACCTTTGAAAAAACACGCTATGTCTGAGGTACTTGGTTGTTTCCGAAATATGTCGTGTATCAAAAGCGTTTTATACTTGCGTTAACACAAAAATATGTACCATATGTTTAGTTAAATTTAACTTTAACTTATATTTTATCTATAAATTNATACTTGCGTTAACACAAAAATATGTACCATATGTTTAGTTAAATTTAACTTTAACTTATATTTTATCTATAAATTATGATATTTCATTTATAACTAATATGGTTAAAGACAGAGAGAAAATAGTTCTTATGATAAGTATCATTGCACCGAGTACGCACAAATGCAGTGCGTTGTCCCTTTGGTGTAATTTTTTAGTATTGAATAAGCTTTGTTTGCATCAAGCGGAAGGATATCTTGGAAGTAGAACTTTAGCAGGCCTTCAGAAAGTTGGAAGTAGCCGTGAATGGGTGTACTCATTATCTGATTGGCTGCGCGAGGCTCTGGGAATGGGCCTTGTGTCTGATTGGCTACTGCGGGCTGCGAGGGGTTTCCTATTGGTTAGTCTGCCTGCCAGCGACGCCATAGTTAGGGGTAGCGAAATTTTCGCGAAAATATTTACAAGACAAGAATATATTTCAAATCACTGTAGGGTAGTGTACGTATCTTAGTTGCCTGGGTTACATTTTCGACACGTGTTAAGTGTATGCACACGAATCACGTAGGAGCCGTGCCTGTGCTGCCGAATTCTGAGTGGCGCGGTCAAATAAGAAAACGCTTTCTCTAGCAGACAACAACCAATGGCAATAGAAAAACTTATGTTGTGTGCTTATAGTATTGAAGTCTACAGTGTAGTGATATTTTTTCCGCGAAAAATCAGTAGCGTCAGCCACAGTGCTGACGCGTGCGACCAGAGTTCGCGGAATAAGCGGCGGTTTCACATCTGCAGTCTTAGGTGCTCTGTGCCGAGATCGTCCTCTCCGCTCAGATCGATACGGCAACCACGTGCCACACACGATCAGACCGACCTTTTAATCTACGTCACTCGTTTTACTGCCTGGGACTTGCACGGGCCTAGGAAGGGGATTAAATGCCTAAGTCGGGAGATTACGTGGCCGGCGTTCTGTTTGTCACGTAGGACGGTGGAGGGGGGAATGCGCTTTCTTTCATCGCTCGTTTATTTTACGCGACACTACTACTTTTCTCTCCTCTCCACATCCTTTATTCAGTCATGCTTTTTTCTCGGCCTGCCCCACCAACGTGCTCGGGGACAAATCACGTTGAACGGATCCGGCGTTCAGCTCATGCAGGAGTTCGCGACACAAAGCGCTGCCGCGAGAGATGGATGACGAAATACAACTGACTGTAACTGGTTCCGATCGCCTCCAAAATCGCCCGCTGGAAATAATACCACTGCCCGTCCAGTCACCGTGGACACGTTGCACGTGAATTATAACTTATGTCCGGTAATGTACACAGCAGTGCTCCAGCGCCCGGTCTGTTTGGTGGTTAATCTGGTTTGTGGAGTTTCCCATACCTCCTTCAAATGATTGGTCGATGCCAATGTAATCCACCACGCAGCACGCTGCTAACTGGTTACAAGTAAGAAGCTGAACCCGAGTACAGTGCAGGCCAAAACATTACGTGATTGCAGCACGTGAACTCCGAAATTAACCTGTGACCTAACGGGTTGACGCGAACATCGATTGAAGCGCCACTCGACTACAGAGCAAATAAGAATACAGAGGTGAAATAGCGGCTTATCTCGCGAACTCCAGCTGCACGCGCCACCAAAATGGCGTCGCCAGCCAACATCATGTCGGAACACCGTTCGCCAATCAACGCATGGTATCTAAAGCTCTGCGCACACGGGACGAATTTTCCTGCGAGTTTCACTAAGTTGTTATTTAAGAGCTATGTGACTTGGTTACTCGCGGGGTCCGTCACTGGTTTTGCGGCACACGCCATTGTTTCCTTGCGAACCACTCTGTCAACTATTAACGTCGGCAGCCATAACAATTTTTGACAACTGACGAAGATAATAAACTATAAACTCTGTACGGCGAAGAAATATTGCTATAATTTAACCATTTTTCAGTTTCGAATTATAAAAAATGTAGTCGAAATAAACGACTGTGGACACGGTAATTGCTTGCCTGAAGGAACGTGCTTTTCGAAGAATTGAGGGGAGTACACAGACAACCTCAAAACTGTTTACAAACATTTTTCTTCTATGAATNAACGTGCTTTTCGAAGAATTGAGGGGAGTACACAGACAACCTCAAAACTGTTTACAAACATTTTTCTTCTATGAATGTATTAACACTGTTATCTGCTCTTCTGCACACTTTTCTATGTCCATAGTCAGGGCCACCTGTTTTTCGCAAAAAGGTTCCACGACTAGTTGTACTCCAAAACACGTTAGTTCAGAACTAGTATCGCGGTTGGGTAGATTTTAACTCACACGCGTCTTAAGTGTTTGCCAGCCAAACACGGACGTTCAGGGTCACGATAACCTTTCCTTTTTTCTGATTGGCCCAGCCGAGTAGAAAAGGTCTTCTCACGCACACCCGCAGCCAATAGCCAAAGGAAATTTGCAATCCTACACGTGACATGTTGAAAAGACTGCTCATAAATCTTTTCGCGAAAGACAGGTGGCCCTATACCAAAGCTTACGAATGTACCGCCGAAACAATAATGTTTGCCGTGCACATTAAAAGACACGTGACACGTTTCCTTGCTCTCGTCGGCTGGGGTCGGAAACTAGCGAAGAAACGCGTAGAGCAAAACATCACCGTTCCGAATACCGGGAAATAGCAGACTAGCCAGCGGAACTGCCGTTGACGAGCACGTCCCGGCAGCAGCAGGCAAGGTTCCGCGCATGCGCTATCGCGAGGGGGAATCGTTTCGTGTGCGGTGGGCTTTATAAGCCAGCCAGTTGCCCAGCGACCACGGTACGTTTCGCGGCCCGCGGCGTTTTCTGACCCTCGCAGAACCGATCAGTGATATTTCTCGAAAAGATTTCGAGACGAGATACAGTCCAACGCACTGTAGGGTCGTCCAGGTTCTTTGATTGGCTAAAAAAAAAATGTTCTGGCACCGTGTCAACCGTTTTCGCACGAATCACGAACGTTCAGTGTCGGAGTTACTTAGTCCTGGGTGGCTTGGTCAAAGACGGACACGGCACCAGCAGCCAATGGAGGTATAACAACAGCTGAGGTGCGTATGTAGTATTGAAGTCTACTGTGTGCTCCGATTTTTTACGTGAAAACACACTGGCCCTACCGATCAGATAATAACAACGCCAAAATCAAAGGAATCGCGATGATCTCTGTGTATTCACTTACTCTGTGACTAGACAGAGACAAGCGTGCATCGTGAAAATAAGTGAATCGCATAATGTCACGCCGTCCCCTTCCGTATCTCTTTCCCCCGACCGAGCCATACTTGAGAAGGGATGGAAGCGCTCGCTCGTATGTAGGTAGTCAGAATAGCCGTGATCACAAATTCGTGGCAAGTAGTGTAAAGGTGGCCGCCTGGTTGAAGGAATTTTGCACGTCTGAGGCCTAGAAGCGTGGGAGCGCTAGGGGTGACCCGAGACATGCGCATCAACTCTCTAATCGCATCTACGCGCAAAGCTCTAAATTGGCGTGCAGTCCTGCCGTCGATAACGCGCCTCTATGAGACTTTCAGCGGAGACCCTTCCATTTAATGGCGTAATAAAAACAATAAAGGTTTGATGCACGTCCGTATTACTTTTTTAAAGTCCTTTCAGACCCACTTTAATTTATGGTCTCAGGTGCTGCAAACCAAAAATTTTATAATACGTGCGGTACTTAAGTCGACACAACTCTTGTTTCGTTGCCACATTAAGTGAGCTGTAGGCTATATGCTTGGCTGCATTTATATAAACGAATTATGACTTAGACCAGTAAGATGTTTTGCGAATCATTTACCCACACGTAAGATCTTTGGTCATTGAGTTTCGCAGTGTGAAGATTAGACCAAAAATTGCTTACATGTGTGTAATGCACGCAGATGTGTACACTGGGTCTAAATTGGTTAACGTTTTTTTACAGGAATGTTCATACCTAAAAATGACCGTGAAAACACCCGTTCGAGCCAATTTTCACTATGACAAAAACATGCTTTAGATAGAAATCGAGGAACTGAAAAACTTATGCAGGCGCGTGGCGTTGTTTCTGAAACGCTGTACGTAAACAGACCTCACGCAGGCACTTTGGACGGTTTTTTTTTATAAAACGTTTTCTACTGGAGCTCTGCACACCATTCGGCGGCCTACCCAGGCGGCCAACTTAACCTTCCCATGTAGCTCGTGCCTTACTCCCAGGTTTCTGCTCGATATTTCTGACCAGCTCTCGCGTAGGCGGCTAACGGTCATAGATTTCCCCTACTCGAAGCTCATCGCCCCCTCCCGATAGCTGCGTCAGCACTCGAGTACCGCCTCTCGCCGGACGCAGAGTTCAGTTGGTCTGGTAGTTGTTGCTGGCTGCTTGGTAAAGAAAGAAGTTCTCCGCGTTAACGCCTCACTTAAGATGTAATTCGAAAATAAGTAATTAGTGGGGCCAATGACTTTTCGCGTAAAAATCGGAGCACACAGTAAACTTCAATACTATATACATACCTCAGCTGTTGTTATACCTCCATTGGCTGCTGATGCTGTGTCCGTCTTTGACCAAGCCTCTCAGGGCTAAGTAACTCTGACACTGAACCTTCGTGATTCGTGAGCGAACGGTTAACACGGGCCAGAACATTTTTTAGCCAATCAAAGTAGCTTGACGACCCTACAGTGCTTTGGACTGTATCATGTCTCGAAATATTTTCGCCAAATATCACTGCCCCTAGTAATTAGGGAAATCTATTTTCATCCTGTTTGGTATAGAGCTGTGTAAGAAACGGGGTGATTGTGACATGGCGCTTTCATGTCTTTGCTGAGTTGGCGCACTGTTCAAAGCGTGGCAGTGACGTAGTTACGGTGGGACGTACATATGCAATGCTCCCTCACACGAGAAGAAACGTTTATTTTCTGTTCTCGAAATAAACTTTGACGTTTAAAAAAATTATTTGACGCTTCCTTTACCAGTAACAACAAGAGGCTGCTCATGTTGAAAGAGAATGAATTGTTACTCATTGTTTGGCATTCTGATATTTCAAGTATTGTATTTGTAGATGTAAGTTTCTTATTTATGTGAAATATTAAGAACAAAACTTCTAAACAAATTTGTGTGAAGTATATTTACTTTCATCTTGGAAAAATAATTTTAATTATTTTCATTACATGGGGCCACGGTGACGCAATGGCCAGACTACTCACCTTTCACCAAGTCGAATCGGGCGAGATTCCCAATGGAGTGAACCGGATTTTTGACGTTTAAATATATTCGTTCGCGTCACCTCTCATTTCACACGCACAATATTTTCAGGTGAAAAAACGTTACAATATAGCCGAACTTAAAAAACCACAATCCTTCCTTCGAATCGCTGTATGTTTTTTCATATAAAGACACCTTTTCCTTATAAACTAAATACATTTTAAATTACAGATTTGAAGCTAGTTGTTCATCTAATACAGAATAGGTAAGTTTACAGAAGGTAAATGCCTTCTTTTGAACTGGTCGTACCGATTTTCTGACTGGATGTCCGAGGACCTGGGATGGACCCTCGTCTTAGATTGGTAACCACGTGATGCGAGAGATTCCCTATTGGCCGGGCTGCCAACTGGCGACTAAGTTATCAGGCTCTGATTGGCGAACGGCGTTCCGACGTGTTACTGGCTAGTGACGCCATATATCTGGTGTCTGTGGCTGGAGTTTACTCTATAAGTAGGGCCAGTGACTTTTCGCGTAAAAATCGGAGCGAATAGTGGACTTCAATACTGCATACACACCTCAGCTGTTGTTATACCTCTATTGGCTGCTGGTGCCGTGTCCGTCTTTGACCAAGCCACTCAGGACTAAGTAACTCAGACACTGAACCTTCGTGATTCGTGCGCAAACAGTTAACACGGGCCAGAACATTTTTTAGCCAATAGAAGAAGATGGACTACCCGACAGTGCTTTGGACTGTATCTTGTCTCGAAATTTTATCGCGAAATATATCTGCCCCTATCTATAAGCCACTGGTTCACCTTTGTGTTGAGTTGAGAGATTCAGGTTGCTTTTAACAACCCGATCTTGAGAGCTGATGAGTGTGAAATGAGGTGAAAATGGAGCAGTGCTAGAACGCAAGGGCGGAATAAACTGAAGATCCCTGAGAAAACCCGCCAACCAGCGGCATCTTCCGGCACGATTCACACTTACGAAAGTGCGGGAGTAACCCGACCGGGAATTGAACCCGGTTCGCCTTGGTGGTAGGTGAGCAGTCTAACCGCTCAGATATCGCGGCTCCACTCATCTATTTGTTGTTAAGTACTCTGTTGTGGAGGGAAATAAGAAAATTAGCATGGTTTTGAAATTTGATCCAATCCACACGGAAGCAGCAATGCGGATGTACGGCGCTGGACATCCGGAGCTGTAACGATCTTTTTTATAACCACCCCTCGGAGACGCGAGATACGGACCGGTGTTTAATCGTGCTCGTGTCCTAGATCCTCCCGGTTGTCCATTGGATCAAGACTCCTGTAATAATAGATACCTGCAAAAGTCGCGTTATTTTTTGGCGTCAAGCTAAAACTCACAGTACTGTATATACTCGAACCAGCATCGTTTCTCCATCGGCTGCTGCCTCGATGGTAAGTCACTTCCTTTCTCATTGAACTGATTGTGGTTGGTGCACACGATTGTGGAGTGTGCCTTTATTGGCACAGAGTTACCCGGGGCGCGTGAAATAAAGAATGGTCCACTGAGAAACATATTACGAATAAAATGTGTTTTAAGTTTAAAACGTCCTGAAATAATAGAGCGAATTTTGCAGGTCTCTACGGATTATGGTTACCGTTTGATTCCCCTCCGTGCCAAACACTTTCAGATCTTGCCCATGACCTAGATACGTTCAGCTTTCTGCCTTATCGCTCATGTTTTTTAAAGACGTTCTTCTACCTAGGACGTGAACTGTTTTTTATGCACGTGCATATCCCATTTCCACCTAGTGTAAGCAACAGTGCAGGCGTTAATTATGCGCAGGAAGGTTATTTTTGGCCGATACTAAACACCGCGAGGCCGACTGTCCAATCGAAAACCGGCGCTACTGTGCTTGTTAACAATTAAAGACGCTGATATTTCGGGTTATAATTTGTTGGCAGACTAAGTGACGTAATAAGGTTGGACATATGTTAGCTCGATGTGTGTCGTTGGACATCCGCTCATCCGACACGCCCTTCAGGACTCTGCACCAAAAGTAAACATTGGTGGGGGGGGGCCTTCCTTCCTTTTGACCACGTCCCACAGTAATAAGATACACTGAGACGAAACGGAGTGGCAGTTGCTTTGGTGTGTGTTCTCTGATTGGTCGCGCGGGGGTCCGGGAACGGGCCTTGTGTACGATTGGTTACCGCGTGCTGCAAAATGTATCCTATAGGCTGGGCTTTGCTTGCTTGTCACGTTATCAGGTGCTGGTTGGCACGGCGTTGTGACGTGTTGCTAGATAGTGGAGTGTGCGGCCGCAGTTCGAGGAATAAGCGGCTT
>NQII01000510.1:230985-275963 GCA_002778355.1 Clitarchus hookeri
CTTCTCTGTTGTTATATACTTTTTGGTTCGATCATGAAAGGGACACACAAGCGTTTAGGTTGTTGAGATCGTAACTACCACCGAAAGAAGTTTTAGCAATTCAGGAGCCTCTACCTACCAGGAAACAATAATTACTTAACAAATGAAATAAGACAAATGCTGTGTTATACAGACCTTATATATTCGTGTGAAAAGGTAGAGCTTAAACCAAAATCTAACATATTGTTGGCGTAAACAATAAAAAAATACTCAACTTATAACTCGAAAACGCTCGTAATAAGTGTGCGTAGCATGTAACTGCAGTTCTAAAGAATGGACCTTACAATCTTATCGGGGATGTGTTTGGAGACTACATATCAGTATGGAGCATTAATAAAGCGTCGCAAATATTTACTACGAATATTCCAGCACACGGCTGTGTGAAAGTGCCGCTTCTAGCCTTCCTGACATTCGAGAAGTTTAGAAATTAAAGTTGCAGAACGACATTAATTCATGTTCTATAAATAGGCCCAGTGACATTTCGTGTAAAAATCGGAGCACACAGTAGACTTCGATACTATATACACACCCCAGCTGTTGTTATACCTCCATTGGCTGCTGGTGCCGTGTCCGTCTTTGACCAAGCCACTCAGGACTAAGTAACTCCGACACTGAACCTTCGTGATTCGTGCGCAAACGGTTAACACGGGCCAGAACATTTCTTAGCCAATCAAAGAAGCTGGATGACCCTACAGTGCTTTGGACTGTATCTTGTCTCGAAATATTTTCGCGAAATATCACTGCCCATATCTATAAACAATTTGCTGCCAAGAGCACCGTGTTATATTTCACATTAATTTATAGATCCAAGCATTCCTCATTTCCTCATTGACCGCTGCCATAGTCCGAAGCCAATCCCCTGCTCGATAAAGCCGCAGAGCAAATAAGAATACAGAGGAGGAATAGCCGGTTATTTCGCGAACTCCAGGAGCACACGCCACCAAACACGGTGTCACTCGCCAGCAACATGTCAAAACGTCCACTTGCCAGAGAGCAGCCCAGCCGATAGGGAATATTTCAGAACACGCAGTAGCCAATCGCACGCAAGACTCCCACCCAGAGCCACGAGAAGCCAATCAGAGAATGTGCACGCCCACATCAAAGCAACCACCACGTAATTTCGTCGGTGTATAATTGCTTACTCTGTGATTTTGTTGCCGTTTTCTTTTCAATTAATTTTTGTATTTCCAGAAGTTTAAATTACTGCCATTGTCCTTCATTGTTTTTTAGTGTTTTATTCTTCCGTTGTGTGGATGTAGTTGTTACGCATTTTCGTTATTTTTTTTTTACTTACGTCTGTTTAATCGACACAGCCCCAGTCGAATAATTGTCGTAGTAATTTCCTCGAGTTGTAGCTCCTGAGCCACGTCTGATACCGGTCGCATCCCTGGTCCTGGAGAGATATTAGTGTCCACCCAGGTTGTGCTCACTGGTATAATGTCTGCGTGTAGGGGATTCCAGCCCAACTATCGGCATCACTCAAACATTTTTGTTCACCGATTTCGTTCGCAGTTCTGCTCTGCTTAACCTTCCCAGCGTAATCAAACGTCACATAACCAATATATATATATAATTTTTCTTTCATCGAGTAATTCACCACTACGATATCAGCATTTAACGGAAGCGTAGGATGAAGCCTTAAGGTACCCTTGCCATCTTGGATTTACGTATTTTCCTCCATAACTTAATTTCTGGAGTCAATATTAAAAAACCAAGCTAGTCGAGTCACAGGGAACATTTTAACACTTATTTCGAAATTCCACTTATTTTTCTTACATGATTAGTTTCACATCTGTAACCGTAATCAAACATTACCTAATTATTTAATAATTTCAATCCCACATGGGAAAATACAGGTATAATTGAAACCCTACAAATTTCCATAAATTCGTTAAGTAGTCCTCTACGTCCAGTCTAGCTTTGATTTTTTATTCCTGTTCATACATTTTATTTACGAAGATACACGGGTGCAAATAAATTGTTGTGAAATTCTTAAAAGTTTAGATGGCAGGTAGACGTAGACGTCTCGTTGACAGCAGGGTCATTGTAGTTGAAACCAGAAATATGTGAAACAGTACCAAGATAAATAAATGACACGAGTGCCTTACCCGGAATTCTAATTCAGAAAAAACTCGTTAAATTAAGCTAGCTGGCATTCAACTTCGTAATGGAAGTAATATTCGGAGCATCAACTTCGGATATTATCAATCTAATGTTTTGAATGATAGGCTTCACTACCCTAAAATATTTACACGGCCATCATTTTGAAAATGAGCGCCTGAAACACTAAAATCACACACAACGCTACTTGTGTTAAAAAATTTGTGGATATCGGTCGATTGGTCTCCGAGATATGGCATAATATATTTTCTTAAACGGGTCTATCTTACAAAATAGCCTAAAAAGGGGCTCTGTACGCGATGTTTCTAAAACATACTGTCAGCATAAAAAGCTTGATTGAAATTGTTAAATTGTTAAATAGATATGCAAAATATATCAAAATATTTATATCGCCACCATTTTGAAAAAATAACATTGTCTGACCATATTGAAACCATTTAATTTTACATGGCCTTCTGGAGGTGTATAAAATTGGGTGAAAATTAGTTGAATTATTCCCAAATATGGCAAAATGTTCAATTTACTCATCTGACACTATTTTGCCAACAATACGGCCAAAACCGGATATCTGTATGTATAAATAATGCTTCTAGTTATTACTGTTAGTGTACAAAATTTGGTTAAATGTTGTTGAAACATTTTATATGCATAACAAATTAACCTAAATTATTTCCATAAACCCCACTGCAACATGCCTGCCGCACATAACACATGTAAACCCGTTCGGTTCCAAATTAATTTACAAGCTCAACTGTCGAAATCTATAAATATTTTGGTGCGCGCTGTACACGCGTAGAAAGAGCTACTCGCAACCAGTGAACTTCATGTTGCGTGTTCTCGATGTTCTCAGCATTAACCGTTCACAAACGTGAGGTGCAGAAACTTTGACAAATCATATCACTCACTAGGAGAGACGCTCACAACATGGAGTACTGATTCCTTGCCGTGTACAGTCGTGACCATAAATATCCTTCATTCGCAACATGTCTACGATCGTAGACACGAGGACTGAACAGGTTAATTTACTCACCCTACTGTAGCAATACTTGCGTGAAATGTTGGAATGAATCGGTTGATTGGTTCTGCACATATGGCATAAAAACCCCATTGTTCACATGACGATCTTCATAAATGGAGGACGAAAAGTTTATTTATAAACACATTCGATGATTGTCATAGATAAAATAAGTAAATTTTAATTTAAATCTGTTGCATAGTTTTGTAGATATAGCGCATTCAGTTTTAATGTTTGTATAGGTGCCATTCAGAAAATAAGAGACACACTTAAAACATATAAATAATATAGCCTACCACAGTACGGCTTTTTCGCCAACTTTGAAAGAAATCTGTTGATTGTTTCCAAAGATACGGCATAAAGGCTGTATTATTTCATGTGGGGCTATCTTACAAAAGTTTATAAGTTTTCATGGCCTGCCATAGTGTAATTTGATTGCCAAAAAATGGAAGAAATAGTTTTTTCGGAGATATCAAATTATTATTTTAATTTGTAATATGATACTATTTTACAAAATGGCAGACAATAAAGATTCAGTATGGACACACTTAATGGTTGTAATATACACAGCCATCATACAAAGTTTCAATGTAATTAATTACACGATTTCCACTATATAACATGCAAAACTAAAATAGCTATATGATCGCCATTTTGAAAATAAGCGTCTGACACACCTAAAACATATCAGTTAACATCACCTACCGCAGTACTACTTGTTTGCCATATTTGGTAGAAATCGGTCAATTGTTTCCCGAGATGACATTAAATTTTTATTTATTTGTGACACTATCCTGCAAAATGTACGACAAAAGAGGCCCAGTGAAAACACAATTGATGTTTGTTATATAAACTCCCAGCATACAAAGTGAAGTTGGAACTGATTAAATGGTTTCGAAGATATAACATACCATTAAAAAAATAACTAGATGATAACCATAAAAAAAAAAAATGCCTGTGATACTTTAAACGTGTTTGAACATATCAACTGCCGCAGTACTATTTTTTTGCGGAATTTGGTAGGAATCTGTTAATTGTTTCCCGAGATATTACACAAAACCTTTATTAATTAATGTAGCGCTATCTTACGAAATGGCTTACGAAAGCGGTTGTTTTTTTTTCATTTATGATGCTTGTAATAGATACTGACAGCGTACAAAATTTGGTTGAAATTGGTTAAATGGTATGGTTGTTTTACCATAAAAACCTAAAATATTTATATGGCTGCCATTTAGAAAAATTGCTTAATAACTTTAAATTACTTATATTTACCTGGTCTATCATAGTATCACTTATGTTTTGGTTGAGAAGTTTTCGAGATATAACATAAAAACTAAATTTTTTCATGTGGCACTATCTTCCAAAATGGCGCACCGTCAACAAAATTTACCTATGAATTCAATGCTTACACCTTTCGCTGTCAGCATACAAAATTTGGTTTCAATCTGTTCAAGAAATACACATTCTAATAATTATTAAAATCGATATCTGCGCTTTAATTATGAGCCCTTGTCTAAATTTAACTTCTGTGAAACCAGCACATCAATAGCACCTTTAATTTAAGAAATATTTGCTGTGTAAGTTTTAGGTGATTCACCCGGTATGTCCTCTTTAAGAGGGTCAAACATATGTGATTTAATAGTGTTCTGTTCCAAAGAGGTGGAAAGGAGGGGGAAATAAGGAGTGATGGTTCTCTTTACTAGCCACAGAATGGGGCCACTGGCCAACGGAAGCGATAGTAGAGCTACCTATTATCGGTCCAAGGAACTAGCTCTAAAAGCACAGAAAAATTTTTTACAGCTCCCTTCCGTATATAGAATAATTTATACTCAAAGATACGACACACCGAATGCTATTCGTGAAGCTTATTTCGCCTCTACATGTGGTCTGTTATCACTTGGCTTGCGTTGTTTGATGAAGCGATTATGAGAGTTCTGGTGGCCCGTTATCAGCTAACTACACAATGTTGGCCTCTGCCGCTCGCGTGAAACATTTCCTGACCTCAGTGTAATTAACAGCTGTCACTCGGAATCACTTAACCCGCTCCCCATCTGTGTAAAAAAAACTTAATATAAATACCTACTATATACCGTAGAATGAATTTTATATAGCTGATGACTCACACACAAGTAGCGATTTATTCATAGACACATTAAAATAATTACCAGATTCCTGAAATTGTGTGAATTGTTTACCCGAACAGCCAGCTGGAAAGTTTTTATCTTAATAGATTTTGGTTTAGATGCTGGACTTAAAACTCGTGGGTGAAAAAGTAATTGTTTTAGCAACAAACTGTCAAAAACAGTTCACAGAGCTATGTAATTAAATTACCATCAATAAATTTTGACAAGAGGATATTGAATATTTTGTTTGAGTTTCATTCTGTGACAAAGTAATGCATAATGTAATTAAATATGGAAATTTTGCCTAAATGACGAGGATTTAAATTGAGTAGTGGAAGAAAAATTGATTGATACTGTGAATTAACAAAAGTGCGGTAAAAAAACACAATTGGCTTAAACATAAAATTCTGAGAAATGCGAGTATATCGATTTTTTTTCTTTTAACAACACAAGTGTCACGTATTTTCGTATTCTAATAATGTCTTATTTCGAGCGTTTTCGAGTTAAAATGTGTATCTGTCATTGTTTCTGCTAACATGTTGGTTTAACAAATGCGTTTTACACGCCCCTTTGATTACCATACAAATTAGTGTATATGGTCAGAAATATCGTGATATATATATATATATATATATATATGTACTAGGATAATTTGTTCGCCAGTTCAGGGAATCAGAGCCGATTTTCGACATGTCCCTGTAAAATATAACTGACATAGTCCAAACCACAGCCCTAGATAGGACGTGGAACAATTACGCTCAAGGGAACAGAAGCCACAAGAAATTCTGTTGTGAGAACTGCTAAAGAATATGGTGTAGCGCGAGGCCAGCTTATGGGTATGCGCAGTTGTAAGCATTTGGTATATTCCGGGTTCAGCAATAAAAGAGCATTAAGGCCGACCCAAGTACCTTCATCACTTATCTCATCGCCTCTGCGTGCAAGACAGTGATGTGACATCCAGTATTTCAATCAGCATCGCTACTCTTGTGGGCAACCCTTGTGTATTTTTTTCATGATATTATTTTTTTTATTTAACGGAATTCTGGTCTGCGGCGACACTCTAAACATAATATATTTATTATCAATCCAAGGTGGCGTGACGATACATTTTAATTTTTTTATAAACAATATTTTTTATTAAAATAGTTTCTAGAGATGATGGGGGTACGAAAACCCAACATGGCATCGAACCCTGGTTGTGACGCCTACCAATATGGCGGACACCATCGACCAACATGGCAGCTGGCCGCTCCTACCAAGATGGCGGATGAACTCTTAATCCTATCCCAGATTCCGTTGCCGCCAATTCGGCCAAACCTATCTACTTAAGGGTGTCACTGTGGAGGAAAAATCAAAGTTTTGAAAAAATTATGTACTTCTATTTCTGTTATGTTGCAATACTCCTGAGGGGCGTATCTGAGTTCGTGTGAGATGGAGGTTTTAGTAAAAATTAAATAACTTAATTTGATTCTAATATATTACAGCTATTATTTACCGCANCGTGTGAGATGGAGGTTTTAGTAAAAATTAAATAACTTAATTTGATTCTAATATATTACAGCTATTATTTACCGCAATAATTTCTTTATCTCCAATATTACTCTTGTTTCTCAATGAGAGCTATATTAAATGTCTGTTTTTACTCTAATTAACGTATTTCTTAATTTCTCTGTTTGGTTATAGTGAATTATCCCATACTCATCATTAACTCATTTTCATTCTGTCCTTTGCCATCATTTGTAATGTCTTTCACTTACGCACCCAGTTCANCGTGTGAGATGGAGGTTTTAGTAAAAATTAAATAACTTAATTTGATTCTAATATATTACAGCTATTATTTACCGCGATAATCTATTTATCTCCAATATTACTCTTGTTTCTCAATGAGAGCTATATTAAATGTCTGTTTTTACTCTAATTAACGTATTTCTTAATTTCTCTGTTTGGTTATAGTGAATTATCTCATACTCATCATTAACTCATTTTCATTCTGTCCTTTGCCATCATTTGTAATGTCTTTCACTTACGCACCCAGTTCANCATACTCATCATTAACTCATTTTCATTCTGTCCTTTGCCATCATTTGTAATGTCTTTCACTTACGCACCCAGTTCAATAGTCCGAACTATCAGTAGTTTTCTTCACTGCGCCGATGCTCGCAGTTGCAGATCTTTCTACCGCAGGTCACTCGTCACTCGTCGTCTATCGTGCAAACGTAATTTTTTTTTATATTGGACTTTATCTTATTGTTTATCTATAAATTAAAATATTTCATTTTGTAATTGATGTGAATAAAATGAGGGTGATAAAAGCTGTGTTGGTAATGCCTGGTTAGGAATAATTCTTATGCAAAATATTATTAAACTTAGTGCCCAGAAATACGGTGCGTTGTCCCTTCCGTTTAGTTTTCTAGACTCCGTTGATTTTTGTTTGCGTGAGGGGGGGGGGGACGGCTAGAAAATATAACTTTAGCAGGGCTTCAGAAAAGTTGTAAGTAGCAATTCATGTACTACACTGCCGGATCCAGGGATAAACAACGAGAGAATGAGAATGAGGGGTGATGTAGTATCGCCTAGTGTGGACTCGGACTGAAAGGGCAGGGGGGTAGAAAGGGTGAGTGCAAATATTTCGGCTGCTCTTAACGTCGAGGTGTTGAGAGCTCTGAGGGTGAAGCGCGGTGAGTGAGGAACAGCGCCGGAAAACAAGGACGGGAGAAACTGAAGATCCCCGAGTATATCGACAGACCAGCGGCGTCGTCCCTACACGATCCCCACGCACGAAAATCCAGGAGCGACCCCGTCGGGAATCGAATCCGGTTCGCCTAGCTGGAAGGCGAGTATTCTAACTACTACACCACCGAGGCCCCGCGGGCAGGTAGGGTCAAAGTTTTCAGGGTGTTTGCCGCAGGTCGGGTTGGAGCTGCGTCACGACCTGATGCGGACGAGTGTGTACTCTGTGTGCGCCCTCGTGCTATCTCCACGGACGACCGCCTCTGTTGTGAACACGACAAACGCCGGCAAATCCCCGTGCGATACCACGGCTCGTGTCTGCCTGGGGGAGATAGTCTACGTACACCCCCCGTAAAACACGCTGCGCGCTCAACTGGATTACGTTTGTAGCACACACAGGGTTGCGGCGGCCGAGCGGTTTGACTGATCGCCTCCCACCAGTGCGAACCGGGTTCAATCACCGGGCGGGTCACTCCCGGATTTTCGCAAGTGGGAATCGTGGTGAACGATGCCGCTGGTTCGCGGGTTCTCTGGGGGGACCAGCCGCTTTCCTCGCCCTTGTATTCCGACGATATTCCATTCTCGCCTAATTCCACTCTCATCGGCTCTCAATATCTCGTTGTTACGAGCCGCCCAAATCTCTCAACACAACGTTAATAGCACATAGAAAATTGCTGGGAAATAAACTAGCACTCCTCTACCGACAATACGCTGGAAACTGTGTGTTTGTGTGTGTGTGTGTGTGTTTGTGTGTGTGTGTGTGTGTTTTCTCAAAACGAGGGAAGAAGGGAAACTCTTTATGTGTACGTTATTTTAACCTGAAGAAAGAGTTGTTAAGCTGCACTCACAATAGTGCTTCGCATCTGTCCGTCCGGCAGTCACCCGTTTTCGTCCGTCAGTTGAAAGCGATTCATAACAATCCGTCGTACGTCAATCCTTCCGTACGGCAAAATTTCAGTGTAACAACATAACGTCGCGATCTTTCTTTCGTTTAAGTGAGTAAAGAGATTTGGGCGGCTTTTAACAGCGAGGTCTTGAGAGCCGATGATGGTCGATTGAGGCGAGTATGGAGCAGCGCCGGAATGAAGGGACTGCGAAATTGGAGACCCCGAGAAAACCCACCGACCAGCGGCATCGTCCGGCATGATACCTACTTTCTAAAATCCGTGAGTGTACCGGCCGGGGACTGAACCCGGTTTGCCTTGGTGGGAGCCGAGCAAGCTAACCGCTCAACCACCGCAACCTCTTATTTTGTTGGAGGTATATTTTTGTTGGAAATACATTTTCAAAAGAAAAGTTTTTGGGAAAATAATTTTTTTACGTGATAGGAATATGTAATAAATATTTTGACATTTTAAATTCCTGAATTTGTTATTAAAGATAAATAAACACGAAGATCCACCGCCTTGCATTTTATTTCAAAGTGCGTATTCTGGTCTAAGGAATGTTGTCAGAAGGCGGTGGTTCATCCGTCCATCTGTTGAAAGTAGACGTTTTTTTAAATATTTGACGGATCGGCTGATAGAAAGGAGAGTTACCTTGCGATTGATTGACGATCACGTGATCTCTAGACGGCCGGAAGACAGACGGTTGCGATGAACTCTTGTTAGGGACCTGATATTTTTTTGCGTAAAGCTAAAACTCGCAATACTGTATACACTCGATCCGGCATCGTTTCTCTATTGGCTGCTGCCTCGATGGTAAGTCACTCCCTTTCTGAGTGAACTGCACTTGATTGGGGCACACGATTGTCAAGTGTTTATTTATTGGTGCAGAGTTACCCGGGTCGTGTCAAATGAAGAATGGTCAAATGGCAAACGTATTGCAAATTANTGTTTATTTATTGGTGCAGAGTTACCCGGGTCGTGTCAAATGAAGAATGGTCAAATGGCAAACGTATTGCAAATTAAAATTATTCTAAGTTCAAAATGTCTTCAAATAATAACGCGAATTTTGCAGGTTTTTAACTATCGTGAATCCAGCATTAGTGTAAACAGAATTACCTAGGTTATATTTGATGGCTCTTTAAGGCGCTGACGACCAAAAGATTCATTATTATTCACCGAAGAGCCAAAAAAAAAAACTGGTATAGGCGTACGTATGCAAATAACATAGGTATGAAACCAATCAGAGTGACACGATGCGGTCGGTAGCTAGATCGGTTACTGCTGCTACAATGGCAGGTTATCAATATTTAAGTGAGTTTGAACGTGGTGTTATAGTCGGCGCACGAGAGATGGGACATAGCATCTCCGAGGTAGCGATAGCATTTCGATGTTCGCGTACGACCATTTCACGAGTGTACCGTGAATATCGGGAATCCGGTAAAACATCACATCTTCGACATCGCTGTGGCCAGAATAAGATTGTAATAGAACTGGACAAACGACGACTGACGAGAATCATTAAACGTGACAGACGTGCAATCCTTTCTCAAATTGGCGCAGATTGGATTTGTGGACTGCCCTGCAGGATTCATGGTGTGAATTGCCTCCTGCATACATTCAGACATTAGTCGAGTCCATGCCACGTCACCACGTCGTCTTGCGGCACTTCTGCGTGTTCGGGAGGCCCTAAACGATATTAGGCAAGTGTACCAGTTTTTTTGGCTCTTCAGTGTACGAGTACGAAACATCGTTTATCTTGCAGACATTATTTATAAGTAATCTTTTTCCACATAAAAATACTTACATCGCATAGCTTTTTGGCATGTCAAAACTGAAATGTTAGGTTTATTTGGGATGTAAAAATAAAATACACTAAATCATTTACAGAAAAGTTAACAAGTTCTGCTGAAACGACGTCAATATTAGATTGCTATAGATGGTATTATATATATATATATATATACACATGCAAAAATATCTTTATTTTAAACAATTTTTCAAATTTTCTAAAATAATATATAGTGCGATTTTAAATGTAGTGTGATTTTAAATGTTCCCTTTGGCAATTCGTGGTATCTTATTTTAATATGAATTTTTAAATGGTGGTTTGTGTGTGTTTGATTTTATTATTATTTGTACTTCCCAAAAACACTAAAATTGCGATTTTGACAAGCCACTGTGTAAAACATTTGCAGTCTGAATTGTTTTTTAATAAGTTCTCCTAAGTAATGTCCGCAAGTTAAACGATGTTTCGTACAAATATTAAATGGTGAATTTTTCTGTGACTAGCGCCCTTAATGTGGAAGGAGAGCCGTTTTTAATTGATAATGCACGCGTTTCCACGACCTATATAACTAATAAAACAATAGTACACACACTTAAAACGTTGTCCAAAAAGAATTATTTACTTTCCATATGGAAGAAAACTGATTACGTTTTGTAACACTGCAAAATGTTTGGCTAGAATTTACTTATTTAAATATGTAGACAAATTCAGTTAATAACATTATATTTTAGATCACAATTTAATGGATTTTTATTCTAGATGCTTCAGAAAGCACGTGCCATTATGTTTAAGACTACAAATCGCGTGATTTCAGGGGAACATTTTCCTCAATAATTGATTTGGTTAACGTTTGTGTTAATATTACACACGAAAAAAATTTCATATTTTTTTTTATATACAATCAAAAACTTGGGGACTAGTTCCGAATATGTTCAGTGAGACACCATAAGAAATAAGTCTATGCATTTTGCAAATTTTAAAAGTTGCGAAACTATCAATTGCAGTCTTATAGCTCACAAAATAATCATTGAAATTATGTCGGAGTGTTTAAATTGTATACAGTTAACTCCATTGTCTTTTCTTGATACAATTTTTTTTGTGGTAACAATAGCCAGAAACCCACAAACCTGATATTGTAAAATAAATGCGGCCTTTTTTGGTCCAGGTATAGGTCTAGTATAGTAAGTAAACCTATGGCGACCCTGAATATTTTTTGAATTCACAGAAATAGTTATGTATTGATGACGGCAGGTGTTTAGTGAATATTTGTATCAACGTGAAGATTTTGTTTCTACCCACGTAATTACTGTTACCTTGGAGCGAACACATACTGCAGACTTTACTGTTGTGCGTGAAAATTTAACTTATTATACATATAAGTATAAAATTAGGTTTGGCATTAGGATGCACTACGAAAAGGTTACTTATAATAAAGACATTTAAAATGTAATCTGCTTTCCAAAAAATTATGATTACAAAATCCTGATAAAAAAAACTTTGCGTTTTTAAAATTGGGTTTTCAAAACCAACTAGCTTATGATAATGCATTTTTTCCAAATTTTCTAAGAATAATTTTAGATATCCTTTTACTGGTTCGTGATAATTCCTTTCCCACAATAACTTGTTTGTGTGACGGACTTTCTTACGTACTTTAGTGTGTTTTATCGAGTTCAGTGTCAGCTACGCATTTTATTTTCCTTTGCCAACTGGGTGAAGTGATTAAATAAATGCACAAATAACGTCCATACTATGTGTGAGGTGCCCAAACTTATCTACATATATTCATCGTCCAGAATATACGGCGAAATGCTTTCCAAGCTAAACTATTTTTTAATAACTAGCTGGAACAGTCCAACCACACCGAAAAATCAATAAACGCTTGGAGTTATTACATAAGCTCCTTTGCGGTGGCCATACAGGATATGAGTTTACGTTGTTTTAAAACTAATAACCATGTCGTTTTATCCATGGCTTTAGGGTCACTGAAACTATTGCGAATTAAATTATAATTGATCTCAGAACATTATCAAAAAATTTTGGTCACTTTGTAACTTATTTATTAAATATAATCAAGTTATGAGGGGGAGAGGGGTGGGGGTATTTTTTTCCCGAGAAAACTAATGACAAATTTACAAAATTCAATCGTCTGAATATACAAAAAATGTATACTTTTTCCAGTACTACACCAGTTACGTTTAATTTTTTTTTTATGTTGACTAAAATTGTAAACGTTCTGTTCATCTGCAAACATAATTTGCTTTGCGGTAAATCTGTCCCGGTAGACGGTCAATTCAGACGGTGCTGTCACGACTGGTTAAAAATACCTGGCGTTAAATTAATATGACAGCGGGTGTGTTATTGAGTGANTACCGCGGACAAACTGCCAAATATTTTGCACGTGACGGATGGCGGACGGGCAATTCATCAATTTCCATCTGTCAGTCGCGTAGGCCACGGCTCGTGTAATCGGGCAAGGGAGCAGTTGTGTTATTGCTAGGGGTGGTGAAATTTCGCGAAAAGATTTCAAGACAAGTTGTAACTCAAAACCGCTGTAGGGTCGTTTACGTATCTTGATTGGCGGAATTACTTGACGGCCCGTGTTAGCTGTCTGCACACGAACCACGTAGGAGCCGTGCCGATGTTGCCCAATTCCGAGTGGCCCGCTCAAATATGAAAACGCTGTCTCACGCAGACAGCAACCAATGGCAATAGACAAACCGCTGTTAGGTGCTTTCAGTATTGAAGTCTACCGTGTACTCATAATTTTTTTTCGCATAAAATCACCAGCTATAGTTATTACGTCTTTGCTCCGTACTTGTATGGTCCGCCTAGAATGGGATATGTGGACATAAGGGATGGAGAATGAACTGTTCGGAATATTATCAACATCTCTTTCTCGCTCTGTTTTACAGTATGTGGTTCAAGGACAAAGAAAAAATTTATTTTGAAATGAGTGTTAGAGTAGTTTTAAATGCCAACCTATTTTTGTTATAATTCTAGCCAGGTGGTTTATGACCTCATATACTTTCTTCGTATTTATTTAAAGGATTTGATTAACTTAGTGGCAGTTAAAACTGCTATCAACGTTTATACATTTTATTTTAATTAAGTTCTCTTTGCGTGTTACCACCCCTTGATTTTATGCCATTCACGTAATCGTGACAGTTAACTTTCAGTAATTACTAAAGTGACACAAATCTCTATGCCTCGCCTGAGATACGAGCCCGGAAACACGGTAGCATGGAGCCAACTACGCCACATGGGTTCGAATCCTACCTCCGGCTTGCATATTCTAATTTTGCCCTTTTTGAATAATTATTGGTGATCTTAAATTCTTGAACTGCCATCGAGGGGATGCGCTGGGACGTCTTGAGTTACTAACCATATTAACTTAATAACGTTGCGACAAAAAAAATGTTATCTTTAATTTTTACTTTGACGCTTAAACATGTAGGCGGCACACGTGATAAAACTTTAAGGAAATAAAAGTAAATGCATATTATTTTCATTTACATATTTTAAAAATAATTATTTAATTTTTTTTTAAACACGCGAATGATAAACATCAACTAACTTGCTGTGATGGTATATTCACCACTTAATACGTAGAATTGTTATTATCTCCTTCCTTAAAATTACGGAGTCACACAGAGAAATAAAAAGCACGTTTTAAAAATTGTTGAACGCTTATAAAGTATTGCATATTTATGATTCGTGGCTGCGCCTGGATGTGTGTAAAATTTGCCTTTTTGTGCAGAACAGTAATAAGTAGGGCCAGTAACATTTCGCGTAAAAAATCTGAGTACACAGTAGACTTCAATACTATATACACACCTCAGCTGTTGTTATACCTCCATTGGCTGCTGGTGCCGTGTCCGTCTTTGACCAAGCCTATCAGGGCTAAGTAACTCTGACACTGAACCTTCGTGATTCGTGAGCAAACGGTTAACACGGGCCAGAACATTTTTTAGCCAATCAAAGAAGCTGGACGACCCGACCCTACAGTGCTTTGGACTGTATCTTGTCTCGAAATATTTTCGCGAAATATCACTGCCCCTAGTGATAAGCTGTTTTTTACNTCGAAATATTTTCGCGAAATATCACTGCCCCTAGTGATAAGCTGTTTTTTACCCTACTTTCTGAAGGAAAAAAAGGCTTATGAGTAGAGACCTGAAAAATTCGCGAGTTCAACGACCTGTAGGCTATACTCCTAACAGCATACATTTTAGTACGTTTTATCACTGTTCATTGGTTGCTTGTTGTATTAGCGGAAGACAGTGATTCGGCCTGCATTTTACTGTGTATTTGTTATTGGCTCAGAGCTGACCCGGAGGTGTAAAATAACGGGTGGACCAATAGCATTAGCAATACTACAAACGTAAGAGGTATTGAATTCTAGCTTGTCCCAAAATTAAAACGCGAACTTTTCAGGTGTCTACATATGAGATAACTTTTCTGAATGTGTATCTGTCTGTGTGTGTGTCCCATTCCCCTTTTCCAATTTTTGAACTCGTCAACCGAATTTCACTAACTCGGTTCATACATAGTACTTAGTAAATATACCTGACTTATATAGTTTTGGACTACAGAGGGCACTTACAAAATTGCGGCCATTTTAATATTTACGTTGGTATTTGGTATCTCGGTAACAGTTTTGCCAAATTAAGCTAAATTTTGTATGCTGAGAATTAATCGTGGAAACATAAAGTTTTGAAATATTTATAGTTATTTGTCCTCCATTTTGAAAGATAATACCAAATGGATAAATACATATTTTACATTATATCTCGAAAACTATCAAAGCAATTCTCACCCAATTTGGCATGTATGTAATATTATGACAGACCAACTAACGTAGGTAATATACAATTAAAAGGTACCTATTTTCAAAATGGTGGCCATAAAAATATTTTAGGTTTAATTGTGGTATCTACTATATANTACAATTAAAAGGTACCTATTTTCAAAATGGTGGCCATAAAAATATTTTAGGTTTAATTGTGGTATCTACTATATCTTTTAACCAATATAGACGAAATTTTGTTTGCTGAAAGAATATATTACAAGCATCGTATATGCTAACACATAGCCCCTTTTGTCTGCAATTTTGTAAGATAGCCCCACATTAAATAATAAAAAATATTATCACGTATCTCGGTTAAGAATGAACTCATTCCTATAAAAATTTGGCTAAGANCCACATTAAATAATAAAAAATATTATCACGTATCTCGGTTAAGAATGAACTCATTCCTATAAAAATTTGGCTAAGAAGTAGTACTACGAGAGGTGATGTAAAATTTTTATTTAGAAATGTCACACTTATTTTAAAAATGGCGGCCATATAGATATTTTAGCTTATAATGGTATATCGTCGAGACCATGTAATCATTTCCATCTTATCTTTGTATGCTGGCAGAAGATTTAATAAACATCAATTGTATTTATATAAAGCATATTTTTCCGCCATTTTTATAAAACATCACCACATGAATTAATAAATTGTTAATGTCACATCTTCGGAAAAAATTTACCAATTCCTACCAATTTTGGGAAACAAATAGTACTGCGGAAGATGATGTAAAACATTATGTTTTATATTTATCAGACACTTATTTTCAAAATGGCTGCCACTTAGGCATCTAAGCTTTGTATACAAAATCGCCGAAACCATGTAATCAATTCCAACATAATGTTGGATTCCGGCAGTATCAATAGCAATCTAATTTGCCAATACAGAGCCTCTTCTTTGCAATTTTGTAAGTTAGCCACACGATAAAATTTAAGTTTATAAGTCATATATGGGGAAACAATCCACTAATTATTACCAAATATGGCGAAGAAGTTCTACTGTGGTTGGCCATATAACTACATGTACTTTTTATGTGTGACAGAATATTATTTTCATAAGGTTGTTGCAAAATCTCTTATGGGATTGTACAACATCCCTTATGATTACATAGTATCTACGTAACTATGTAATCGGTTTTAACTTTTCTTTGTGTACTGGCAGTATACATTCATCGAATGTGTTGATACATAACTTTTTTCCTCAATTTATGAAGATCGTCACATGAAATACCTATATGAATTTTTATGCCATATCTCCAGGACCGATGAACCGATTTTCACTAAATTCGTCAAACAAGTAATGGTATGGCAGGCCATTAAAATTTACATGGCTTAAGTGTCTCCGTAAATTATTTTCGAAATGAACTCGCTGCAAATATTTTATGTTATAATACTCTATACNACATGGCTTAAGTGTCTCCGTAAATTATTTTCGAAATGAACTCGCTGCAAATATTTTATGTTATAATACTCTATACATCGAAACAATAGACTGATTAAATTCGAAGTTGATGATCAAATTCGACCTCTGTAATGCAATTGATTGCGCAATCTTTCAGGGTACGAGGTTCTCTGGGTTTTAGTCACAGTTAAGACGCGCGTGTATTTATAATCGTCGCAATACTGTTGGTATGTTTCTGGTTTCTTCTCTTATGATACTGTTTCAACGAGACGATAAGACCAACCAACCAACTCAGCTTTTGAGAAATTATTTAAAAAAAATTATTGCACCCATGTTGAGGAAAGTATGCTCATTAGTTATGTCAATATTGTCTTGTTTATTTTGAAAATTATTTTGCTTTTTCTTGTGCACAATTTGATTGTAAAAGTTATTTTTGCTTGCATGAACTAAGAAATATATATATTTTTTCGTTTACTTGAAATGGCGTAAGGTTTAATGTTCGGCGCATATTAAAAATACGGATATTTTGTAAACAAAGCCGTTAATTAGCGCTCAAGCCGGATTTGGTCGTTTCTATTTCTATCGCCTGTCTCCCTTCGTGCGCTTTGACATATTCGGATAATTCATAATTTGCGAGCCACTGTGGCGATGATTGTACACTACTGACCATTTAAATTGCAGCCCGAAGAAGGACGTGTGCTGGACATGCTGCCCATCGTACACAGGCGACATGATTAATCTTGCATCTCGGTATGACGTAGAGAAAATTGTTGAAACCAGTAGCGTGCGGCCAAATTTCAAACACAACAGAAATGTGAACGTGTTTCTAGCCTGCTTATCCTAAAAAAATGAATTTGTGGAATAACGCAGTCCCTTCCAATGGAGCTTGGCGGCTTGCGATGCGAAAACAAATCTTCTCAAGCTTGTTACTCTTCTGAGAGCACATCAGAAGCCGCCGCTGTACGTGATTGGATAACGAGCAGGTGTAAATTCCCTCCAGCAAGTCTATAAAAGAGATTGCGCATTTCAGGCGGTAAAAACAAGACGTTCTCTCGCGTGCGCTGCGTATTACGAACACATTAGGAACATTACAAACGCTAATAATGACACGGAGTCGGGCTGGTTGCTCTCATTCGTTAGGCAACGTGGCAAACAGTGAAAAAAAAAAAATTTCTCTCACCTCGTAGCCATAAAATAATAGGGTCCAATAAAATCATCCAGCAGTGCAAATAGTTGACTGCGGTAACGTTTGAAACTGGGAGATTTTATTACTGTAATAAACTGTCTAAGGCTTCCACGTGCAATTTTATCGCATTTTAAAGGGGTAATTGATTCATGCCTATTAAGAAGTGCGTATTTTTTTGCTATAACACGACAGTGCATAGATAAAACTTATTTTCAATCCCCGAAGTGACTCAGATAAATTTTTATTTTTTTCATTTTCTTAATTGGTGTTGACTGATTGTTATTGCTATTATGGCCTGCGTGCGCGGTTTCCCGCAAACTAATAATTAAGTTTCGCTTGTCAGCAGTTACAAATTGGAAAATACTCTTTACGTAGGCAGTGAACACGTCGCAATTTAAGAAAATATTGGAAGATATTATATACACCCTGCCGCTCTACAAATGTCCATACTCATTCTAAAACAGANTCGCTCTACAAATGTCCATACTCATTCTAAAACAGATGCCAGGAAATAACATCGATATCTTTAAAATGCGAGGAATCGGTACTCCTGAAATGCTCGGGAATATTCTAAAACGATGGGTTTCTGTCCATCTTTAGTAGGCCACTATCGTGTCGTTTATTGTAGTCTGGTAATTTGTGTGTCCACACAATTATGGTTGTAACTTACTCAGATCTGCGTTAACTCCTTTTGAANTGGAAAATACTCTTTACGTAGGCAGTGAACACGTCGCAATTTAAGAAAATATTGGAAGATATTATATACACCCTGCCGCTCTACAAATGTCCATACTCATTCTAAAACAGATGCCAGGAAATAACATCGATATCTTTAAAATGCGAGGAATCGGTACTCCTGAAATGCTCGGGAATATTCTAAAACGATGGGTTTCTGTCCATCTTTAGTAGGCCACTATCGTGTCGTCTATTGTAGTCTGGTAATTTGTGTGTCCACACAATTATGGTTGTAACTTACTCAGATCTGCGTTAACTCCTTTTGAAAACTACTAAAAAATTTAATTTGCCCTCCTTTATATAAATTTTTATATAAGTTATGAGGGCAGTACTTATATATGTTTGTGGTGAATAAGATGAAGAATATTCATGTCATAACGTGTTAAGAAGAACAAGTGGTCACTAAGCTGGTTTTGTTTTGTATGCCATTCAAAATTTCAGCAAATATTTCTGTGAAATAAGTAAAAAATACACTGAAAAAAAATATTTTGTTGCAGTCATAAAGTGTTTTGTTGGTATTCACAGCGAAATTTTTTTTTGTGCTGAACACGCATTCTTCTAATTGTGGCCACTAAAATTTTGTTTTTAGGTGACAACGCGATATTTTGTAAAAGAAAAAAAAAACAGTTTGCGGCCACCACAAAATATTATTTTTCAGTGTACTTTTACAAAAATCCAGAAATATTCATGAAATTACGGGCAGTATAAATTGTTTGATAACGCATTTCCGTCAATTTGATCAAACTTTCCATGAATTCATAGAACGTCTCTGTACATTTGCTAGTTTTTTTTTTTTGCATTTCTGGTTTATAAAAATGGATAGCGAAGAAAGTTTAAATCTCGTTACGCATTTGTTATATTGTGAATAGAAAAGAAAAAAAACTGGAGCGAGAACTGAACACGATTAAAAAACATGGTGAAATGTGACGTTTATCACTTACCTTTTCCACAAGAGTATAACTCTTGTGGAAATTTGAAGTCTTAACTCGAATACCGTTTCAATGTTAGAAATTTCACTCATTTTTACGTAGAGTTAATATGAGATAGAGTGATAACGCTAGCCGTACAAAAACCGTTCTCCGTGTCCCAACATTGAACTGTTTTTCTTTCAATACGACTATCACAAGTAGGGCCAATGACTTTACGCGTAAAAAATCGGAGCATACAGTAGACTTCAATACTATATGCACACCTCAGCTGTTGTTGTACCTGCATTGGCTGCTGGTGCCGTGTCCGTCTTTGACCAAGCCACTCAGGATTAAGTAACGCCGACACTGAACCTTCGTGATTCGTGCGCAAACTGTTAACACGGGCCAGAACATTTTTGAGCCAATCTAAGTAGCTGGACGGCCTTACAGTGCTTCGGTCTGTATATTTTCTTGAAATCTTTTCGCGAAATATCTATGTCCCTAATCATAAGCAACGTCGATAGCAGTGGAGGTTAGAAGACTGTTTATTAAACAACTGCTTTAAAAAACTTGTATACTTCTTTTAACTTATTCTAGTGCAATTATATTGAATTCAAATAAAATGAAAATTGCATAATCTTTAGTCTATGAACTTTTAAAGGTGGCTTTCTNAATCTAAGTAGCTGGACGGCCTTACAGTGCTTCGGTCTGTATATTTTCTTGAAATCTTTTCGCGAAATATCTATGCCTCTAATCATAAGCAACGTCGATAGCAGTGGAAGTTAGAAGACTGTTTATTAAACAACTGCTTTAAAAAACTTGTATACTTCTTTTAACTTATTCCAGTGCAATTATATTGAATTCAAATAAAATGAAAATTGCATAATCTTTAGTCTATGAACTTTTAAAGGTGGCTTTCTNAGTGCAATTATATTGAATTCAAATAAAATGAAAATTGCATAATCTTTAGTCTATGAACTTTTAAAGGTGGCTTTCTCTACTTTTTGATGCGTGGATAAATAGGTTTAAGTGTCACGAACATCCTACCTGATGCGAGGAAAATGTTTTCCTATTGTTAGTGGCGAATGAAGCTTCGTGTATCCTCGGCTTGTTCTTTTCCGAAACCCGAAGCTGTAGGTGCTGGGAATACGTTCCGTGCTTTATATTTACGGTACTCGTTTCCGTTATACAGTGCATTTCCTTACAATAACTGTACACCTCCGTAAAAATATTCCGTTGATGTACAGAAAATATTTCTCTGTAATATTTACACCTCGCAGATAATTTTGCACTACTTGTAATTTGGTTGCTCATGAAGGATGTTCGCTGGGAGGTGCTTTACAAAGAGACATCGGAATAACACGCGTGGCATTTTGTAAAGGCAGTGCGTATTTTCATCCCACACTTTCTGATTGTTTGTCAACACATTACAAAATGTGGCAACAAGAAATAACACGAAAATAACTTGTGACGTGTATATTGAACTAAATTTCTGCAATTTCCTTGGACAAGTAGTCATGTTAAAATTTATGGTTGGCGTAATTTTTCTTTACAGGGCATCGAGTAGATTTGGTACGTGTAATTCTTCACGGTAAATATTTTGAAAATGTTGTTTTATATAGATGTTCTTGGTTTTTGCAGCTACTTGATAAATTCTCAGTGAAATCACGTAATTTTTTTCAATGAATAATAACTTGGAAAATAGGAAACAAAAATACTGGTAAGTTGAATTATAGGCCGTGGAAAATTTACGAAAATATCGAATCAAAAGGAACGTCCTGGTAATGTTAAATTGATCTTTGATGTGAACTGTGTTTTCATAGAAGATTGGTTTGAATTGTTCCACTCAATACTTGCCATCTTTTTCAAAGTAAGATATAAATATAATTTTACTGTATACCATTACACCTGGTCAAGTCCATGTCTGCTATAATAAATCAATTAATAAAAAAATTCAAATTTTTATTTGGGAAAACTGTAAAAAACTATTAAATACCCATTAAAAATAACAAGATATTAAATTGAATGGGTTATGACCTGCCCTAGTGATATTTTTTTTGCATTAAGTGTGGCGTTTTTGTTAAAGCTGTATCACGACGAGTCCCTCATAAGGGCGTAAAATATTCTAAATCTATGTTGCTAATGGTACTTGTAATTTTTAATTATTTTTTCACTCAGATAAATAGCCTAATAGTTGTTTAAAATACGCCTCACAAAGCGAAGAAATGTGATTTTCTTCTCCCTAGCTATCAGCAGTGTTTAAACTCCCCAACTTATATGATTTTGTGGCTTTAAGTGACCAGACACTATTATTTTAGTTTTTTATACTATAGCGTTTTTTTTGNCCAACTTATATGATTTTGTGGCTTTAAGTGACCAGACACTATTATTTTAGTTTTTTATACTATAGCGTTTTTTTTGTGGGACTGTTGAGTATTTACTGCACTTAAACAATTCCTTAAAACATGTAATACAGTTGGCTTGAAGTNTTTTTTTTGTGGGACTGTTGAGTATTTACTGCACTTAAACAATTCCTTAAAACATGTAATACAGTTGGCTTGAAGTAACAGGCCGGAACTTGAAAAGGTTAAATATAAAACCCAGCAGACGGAAAAGAAAGCAGAAATGGAAATACGAACAGCGAAGGGAGTTGCGCAAGGAGGCAAGGGTTGGAGAGATGGTTCTTATCCTGCCACAGGTCACAGGTCAGAGGTCAAGGGACTCTTTGTTGGCAGTCACATAGACTTGAGGATTGATCGTGAACATTTCGTATTTCATGTTCCAGTGTCGAATGGTTTACAGCGGTGGTGCTAACAAAAAAGGTTCTCGATCGCAGATTGCGTATTGCTCGTTCACCCCACAAAATGTTCCCATCGAATTTTATTGGTATGTAAATATAATAATTCCTACTATTGTGTAAAAAAATTACTGAGTGTAAACGAATTTAAACATTATCCTTTCAATAGGCTACATTTTTTAGAGATGGATAAACTTTTCCAGCGATTATAGGACTATTCTGTAGCCACTTCCTCATTTTGCTCTGTGCGTCATTACAGGTTCTTTAGTACGGCGTAGAAAAAAATTGCTAATAATTCTAGTTGTGGAGTGCAGAGAAGTAGTAATGAAGGAACGAGTTTATGAACTGAGCCTTCAATTGTGAAGTACGTCATACGATTTTGTTGTAGACATGTATATTTCTGTACTCTTCTCTGCAGCATAGTAGGTATAACTGTTATATAATTCATACAGGTCACACAAAAAATTATAACTTTTGGCTTTGTGTTTATTGTTGAGGTGAATGTTGAGAGATTTGGGCGGCTCTAACGGGATCTTGAGAGCTGATGAGGGTGAAATGAGGTGAGAATGCAGCAGAGCCGGAATGGAAGGGTGGGAGAAACGGAAAATCCCCGAGAAAACCCGTTGACCAGTGGCATTGTTCGGCACGATTCCCACTTGCGGAAATGCGGTAGTGACCCGGCCGGAGATTGGACCCGGTTCGCCTTGGTGGGAGGCGAGCAGTCTAACCGCTCAGCCACTGCGGCCCCGCTTTTATGTTTTTAGATTATATACAGAAACGATAACGATGGGGGTACCTTCGGATTTTAGTGAACTCCTAACCACGTGCATTCAGATTCGATGCTCATAAATTGAGTCGGAATGGATGCAAGCCAATATTCCATATTTTTGGCTGATCTTTAAAAAAATGATTAAGTACTAAATATTTGTGAAAAGTATATATCTCATTCCAGTTCGCTCAAACTAGTGGACTAACAATATATAATAGGTTAACCTATACACAGAAGTGAAATGGCGTGGCAGTTTCTTTGATGTGGGTGTATCCATTCACTGATTGGCTACGCGAAGTCCTGGGGATGCGCCTCGCGTCTGATTGGCTACCACGCGCTGTGTAGAAATTCGGCCCCTACTGTCCGGGCTGTCGGCTGGCGAGTAAGTTACCAGGCGCTGATTGGCAAATGGCGTCCCGACGTGCTGCTGGACAGAGACGCCATTTTGCTAGCGTGTGCGGCTGTTTCGCCTCTGTATACTTATCTGCTCTGTACTAATAACGACGCTTATGGAAGAACAACCGTTACCGTGTACGAATCCACAGTTGATAGGAAGTTTCAGGCGAAATGTAACAATAGTGCAATTACACTGAAAGAGATGCCATCTGTAAACAATAAGCAATAGAATTAGTGACGCACGTGCTTTCTCTTGTATTAAGTTCACCCCATGTCACGACTGCCTTCGGGTGCAGATGTAATACAAAGTCTCATGCCAAACTCGTTACAGTGTCTGTTTATACGGCGTTAATATTCTGCGAAATGCGCGTCGGCACATCTCGTCACGTTTGGTTATGGACTGTCCCGCACGATGGCAGCGTTGTGTAGATTGTCTTTTGTCGTTAACAAGATAGCACCGTTATTCCCTGACTGACAAGTGGAGATAGCCTACGATGGAGGGGGAGCCAAATAATAATTGACCCCGGCACCGGAAAGCTTTATCAGATCCCACTTAACCATGAAACCTAGCGGTAAGCCATCCGACGGGGCTATCAGAAACTGCCGATAGGCTGCTGAACAATGCTGACTTAACTGGGCGTATACCGAGAACAAACGCGATATGTAATGAAGGTAATGACCTCCATTGTCCTGGCATTAAGCGTGCTAGTGGCTTCTCTCCAAGTTGATTCTCTGAGAGTTGCCTCCATTGTGGCGATGTTGGCTCGACATGCTTTAAGCTTGGATTACAACTGAGAAATTAACCGTTACCGCTAGACGTGCACAGATAAACTCAGTGTGTGTTGTTTATCGTGTTTGTTCACATTATAAATTAGAAGATCATGTGGGGCTTTGCGATTTACTTAACGTTAAAAGAAGTCGCAAACATATTTTTTTTTTTTTTTTACCTTAAGTGAATCCAGAACAGACCAGTCGGTGTTGTTAAAGGGAAATTTCATTTACAGTGACGTAAACATGAAAGATGTTAAAAAGGCACGTGTATGTTCATGTTTGTATCTGTGAATCAAGTTCACAGTAATAAGATTCACTACCAGAAAATGTCTGCTTTGAAGGATGATCCGCGGTGTGGTTGTGTTATACGAGGTTAGAGGAACAAAAGTGCCTTCTCTATGGGGGCCTCTCCGAGAAATCCCGTTCAGTAGTGTCGCATAGTGATGAGCGGTAGCAATTACGTCTTGCGTGGAAATTCGCTTATTTGGCGAGTAGAGCTGAATACCCGAGCTCATTGTCAAAGAGCTTATTTCCAGGTGACAGTACTTACGGCAGGAACTATTTTAGCTTAATTTCCGAAGGAGAAAAGGGCTTATGAGACCACATTATTGTTTGTTTGTGTGTGTGTATGTGTGTATGTGTGTATCTAGATGTGTGTTGGTGCGCGCGAGTGTTTGCGCCTTTAAAAAATTGTTGTACATGTATAACGAATTTCACCAATCTCGGTACACATATTGTATTTAGTGAAGACATCATAACTTTTATAGTTATTGACCACACGTTATGAATATTCCCAACATATTGGCTACTTTAGATCTCGGGAATGATTTTCTTTTTTTTCTGAACTATACACCATGCACGCTACATGTAAAATAAAGCTCTTAAATCACATCTCGTCAACTACTCAAAAGGTTCCCGTCAAATTTTGCGTCTTACCAATACTATGGTAGGCCACGTTAACGCATGCGATTTAAATAGATAACACACTTATTTTCAATTTAGTGCGCATGTAAATATTTTAGGTTAATTTGGTGTGTATACCATACCAATTTAGACTCATTTGTTTTACCGAAAGTATGAATACAAGTTTGAAAATACGCTTTTGTGCAACGTTTTGTAAAACAGCACAACATAAAAAAATTAATTGTTATGTCGCATCACGGGAAAGAATTAACCAATTCCTACCAAATTTAGCAACAAACGTATTACTACTGCAGACCACGTAAACTGATGTGTTTCGATTGTATCAGATTCTTTTTTATGACAAAGCATAAATATTTTATTTTAACCCAAATGGTTTTTTAAAATATAATTCTAGGAGTAGGGTGTACTTCATTAAATTACTCGCATACGTATGTAAAGGTAAGCAGGCTAATTATTTATCTGGGGAATTCTTTTTTATTGCACGAAAAAAGTTGCGTCGCTGCACGCCAGCGATCGCCGAACGAGAAAGGTGGGTCTGTTAGGACGGGATCTCCAGGCAACGCAAAGTGGTTTATCGCAAGCAAATAGCCTACCTCCGCAGGTCTGTGACAGTCATTTTTATGATCGTTTAGCTTTTAAATGCTAAGTTTACGTCGGCAATGAAACCGGTCGCAAACTTCAGCGCGAAATGCGAGTGGCGCGCCATCTATTCTTTGTCGATTGAAGTAATCTAAGATCGCGGATATATGCTGTCATATCCGATTAACTCGCATACGCAAAAGTTTGCAAATAATTTACGGAAAGTGGGAGCAATTAAGTTGTATTTTGGATGTGTGTATATACAACGCATGCCGGGTTAGGCGTAGTATTCGATCATATTTTTATAAACTCATCGATTCCTACTTTTTCACATAACGAGGTATATTCGTACTGACCATGATTCATATAAACAGCAAGACTTCTGCATTATTTGCACATTAAAATGACTCCTACCTCATCTGTGCACCAAACAATATCGCGGGTTCTCGTGTCTTATAACTGTTTAGAGGTGATTCCATGCGAAACATCAGGTAGGAAGAATGTGAACGACTTGTAGCCTTCTAGAATACATGGTCCCCAAAAGCTTGAAGGAACTGTCTAATACTGCAGCCAGTGAGCACTTGGATGTTAATGAAATCATCGACAGAGTTAGATTGTGAGATTCTACTGTCTTTATTGTTGGGAGGATGTTGAGCAGTGGTGCTGAATGTGAAACATTTGTACCGCGAGGAAGAGACCGGGGACTAGGGGACAAGGTCACATCCAAAAATATAATATTGGAGCCCCATTCGAGAGAATAGCAGTATAGATTTTCTAAGTTCATTGCCTTCTACAGAAAAGGTAAACGGTATCTACTGGTGGACCAAGATTACTTCACTAAGTGACCTGAAGTAATTCCCCTACCAAACAAAGAAGCACGTTCTGTGGAGGATGCACTCGTATAAAGCATGTTTTCTGGAGGTTTGGGGTGCCCCAAGAACCCTATTTGGATCAGGCACGAATTTTTGAAGCTTCCATGTTCCAAAATATAACAAAGATTCTGGGGAAGAAGAAGACTACGACTACAACATTTCTCTCAGTCTGATGGAATGGTCGAGATGCTTAACCGTACCCTTAAGCACTACCTCTCGATCTTCGTGGTAGACAACCAGAAGGACTGGGACACAAAAAGGGCCATTATTTCCCCTTGCTTACCGCTCGGCAGTCCTCGAATCTGCAATGGTAAAACCATCAATGATACTATTCGGGAAACAACTAACCCCTCCTATCAACCTGCTGTTTGGATAACCGTTAAATGAGGAATATGGTGCCCCAGAATATGCCAATAACTACTTTAAATACTAGTCTGCATTCATTACTTTTTTCGACAACAGCTTAGAATAAACAGTGAAGGGATGAAGTTGCGGTTCGATATGAGAATGTCAGGCGAGATATTTCAAGGAAGACAACTGTCGTGGCTGAAAAACCTACAAAGGCTTAAAGTATACTTTGCGAAGCTACAGATATTATGCTTGAAATGCCCATCTGAAGCAGACGAACGATGTGGTCTTCCAGATTTATAGTCAAGGCTCGGGAAAATCCTACGGTTGTGCACATCGACTGATTGGCACTCTACGAAGGTCCAGAATGTGGCAGAGTCTGTTCGGGATGAATATAATTGAGGTGGGTTTAGCTTTACACGCTGCTGCTTTGCCTTCTCGGTGTACCCCCCTCCCTCAGCCTTTTCGACAACCCCCGGGCGTGAATAGCATAGTTCTCCCCAGGATGACATCACTCGTACCCGGTGGAGGGGAAACGGAACCACCATGCGGGACAAGACAACGTTAACGGTAGTGACGACATTGTTAACGGTAGTGACGTCACTCCCGTCTCTGGCAGAACGAATGACTTGGGAGGCAGTGCGCGAGGTGCGAAGAAGCTTGTGGGCCAGGTCATCTCAGCTGTGCAAGCCGCGGAGTACTTCTGTGTCTGCCATTTTGAATGGCTATTAGTGCCGGGTGTGTGCGATCATCGGAAAGATGGGCGACGGCTTAGTGACCAGCGAGTGCAGTGTGTGGCCATCGAGAGCGCAGAGGTTGCGACTGACCTGTTGGACTGAAGAAAGTGGGACTTGGTGCGTGATTGGCGGGCATTACATTTGGAATGACAGATGGCAGCGGGCATTTTTACCACACGTGTGTAACTAACAAGTGGACGACGGGTGAATGTAGCTAGTATAAAAGATGCCGCGGTGGTGTAGCGGCTAGAGTGCTCGTATCCCACCAAGGTGAACAAGGCTCGAATCCCGACGGGGTCGTCTCCGGATTTTTGCACGTGGGAATCGTGGCGGACTATGCCGCTTGTTTGAGGGTTTTCTCGGGGATCCCCCGTTATCCCCACCCTTGCATTCCGGTGCTGCTCCGTTTCCATCTCGTCTCACCCTCATCAGTTCTCAAGACCTCGTTAAGAGGCCCCCTCCCCCCTTTACCAGATCACATCACTTCAATAGCATAAAGAAAGTTAACGACTTTAATTGATACTGACATAAAATTTGTTCTCGCTGTTATAAATAAGTTTTAATATTAAGAAAACGCAGTTGTATATTGTAAGAAATACATCGGTGTATTTTAAAAAATGTAAGTAAGTTAAGAAATTGAACATGGTTATTTTATTATGGATCTCCTAGGCGATTTGTAGCATTATTTTTGCTTCCACATCTTCCCAAACTTTCATCATCCTCTAAGTGTTAATGTGAGTCCAAGCGAAATTTCCTTGTTGCCTATTTTCAACCGAAACCCTGAAGTCACCGTATGTCTTCCGCTAACCAAAGTAAAATGAATGCGAAACTGAAAACTCTTTTTTTTTAGTGAAATTTTTTTAACTATTGGGAATAATATTAATAATACATGGTTATCAATATTTCCCCCTTAACTATGGAACTCTGCTCAAAAAAATTGTATTGAGAAACATTGTACGTAAAGCTAGCTACAGTTTTATGAAAATTCTAAAATCGCTGTAATTTAATATAGAAATAAATTTCAACATTGAAACAGGCAATTGTTTAAATACTTACACCTCAAGTGAATCAGGTACCGAATGACAAATAATTCCCACCAGAACATAAGCATTATCTTTCTCGTCAATTGGGAGTTCTCGCCTGAGCTCTACGACGAGATCTTCAGAAAAGAAAACAAACTAGCTCACTGCCTGGTCATCTGAAAGCTCGGCGCCAGTCGAAGATAAAGACGGTGGTCGGGAGGCAGGCAGTTTCACGACCTACGTAAAGATGTCTGAGCGTGGCTGCAGGTGGAGAAGACGCTAACTGTGTGTGAGTGGAAAAACTGGTTACCGTCGTATCTTGAGACGTTTAGACGTTTCGCATCTACGTTGGAACCGCTTCTACGGCGAATTTCCCCCTTCGCTGATATTTATTCTTCAGGTGGAAGTAAGTCCACCATTATTGTCAGAAAAATAGATTTAGGTTGTATTTTAAATTAAAAGCATTTATTTCGTAACACCGTTAAATATTCTAACAAAATTGACTGAACAAAACTTTTTTTAAAAATCAGTATCTTGAGTAAATTTTTTATTAAAATTTAAAAGTAATTCCATAGAGAATGCTATAGAAAGCACAATTTTCAAAACACCCCCACCCCAACCCCCTTTGCCAACTTTCATCTAGCAAGTCCATCGTAATAATTACTCTTGTTGTATGCAACAAAAATCAGTAATAATGTTCACAAATGTTTCAATAACTGATTTTATACAAATAAACTTCAGACACGAAATTTAACTTTCTTATAACTGAAATGAACGTACACAAATGCAATTATTAAGAGTATTTTTTAAACATCAGTAGCATATTTTATTGCAGACAAACTTTATAACAACCATCATGGCTCTACTTGAAGAAGGTTTTCTTGGAAAATATGCTTTCAAAAGCATCTTGGATGGAAATACACTTAAATTTTTACTAAAATAAACTGTAAATAACATATATTTTTTAAAAATTTAAATAATAAGTTTTAGAAATATATATTGCATTGTTACAAAATATATTTATTCTTATTTTATATGCAACATAAATCGTATATTTTATATTTTCCGTAGTGTGTTCTGTATGTTGTACAGTCGCGTGCAATGCAAAATTTGAATCAATTGTTGTTTTATACTTTAAGGGCTATGGAAAGGTCTTTCTTTACGTGAATTTCCGAAATATTAAACCAATAAATGAATTTGAACTACTTGATTTATTTCGATGGCTTTTATTCGCTATACGTTTGAATTAGTAAAATCATCAATACAGCATACTTGATTCACTATTTAATATTCCAGTAAATAATTTTTTATTGTTTTACAACACTGTTAGAATAAAATGTCCTTAAAGTTACGGAAAATACCGGTTACAAATCATCCAGACATCTGCGTTAACTTACGGTCTCTTCGTTTTTTTCAATAACGTTCTCCCCGGGAATTTCACGTAAATCTCCGTGAATTAACGGAACGTGTCCACAAACTTGCAAGAATTTTTTTTTATCTGCTCTTTCAAAAAAAGGGGGTAACAAAAAAAAAGTTTTCACTTCGTTATGTAAGTGATTCACTGTGTATAAAATTTACTAAAAAAAAACTAAAAAAAAATTTGGTGTTGGGATTTGAACTTGGAAAAACTCTTTGACAATCCAACATGCTGTTCCCTCATATACCAGGCATTTGCAAGAAGTTTGTGTTGTAAATACGGAATTTATATAGATTAAGGCTTGTATCTCTCAGTTTATAGTAATGTTTGACTGAGTGCGGTTATTTTTATTTCAGGTTTACACACAGGGGTAAGAAAAAGAGTTACATTTTCGTAATGTATTTCACTTTGTATAACAGCGAAACTAAAAAAAAATTTTAACATTTGGTTTTGCAGTTTGATTTAAACACGAATCGAAAAATTAATAGTTAAAACTCGAGCCACTCACCTAACCTTAAACAAATTATTTCGTAAATATGGATTTTACATGAAAGCTATGAACGCGCCTGTCTTAGTTTCAAGTCGTGTTAGAGCGCTTGCTATATTTGCGGTTTATAAAACGATGTTATGGGAAAATAGTTTTATTTTCGTTATGAGCGTGTTTCACTGGGTATACAGAATTTGTCCTTTAGCGAAATTTAAACATGAATCAACGAATTAGCTCTCCATGAGTGGTTTGCCACTCACCTACTACTATTTTACACGAAGTAGTATTGTGAAGATGAGATTTTATACGCTTCGTGTATCATCTGCATTATTCGTGTCTCAAAATCGAAGCCATAAGAATACGAAGGGCTTCTGTATTTTATATTTACGAAGCTCATTTGCGTTATTCGTCATTACGGCGTGCCTTTCTGTAAATTAACTCTACATTTTCGTAAAAATTTCCGCAAATCTACAGAAATTTCTAACAGTTAAGTAACATAAATAATTGTTTTAAAATTTACAAAAACATTTTACACAGACCGCTATAATAAAACAGAATTAAAACAACAATCGTTTTAAAAACTCTTGTTTGAAATGTTTGGTAAATAAATATATTTTCTTAACGGAATAAGAACTTCAATATAATATAGTTTTGGGTTATATTATTATGTTTTATTTTAAATCAACTTTCGCAACCTTACTGATTTTGTGATTTAAACTTCAAATTATTTGCAACTTATTAGAAAATTTTCAATCGAAACCCATAGACTTCACTAACTGTTACTGAATATGATAATTACCAGCATTTACATATATTTCCATTAAATCTAACATCATCAAAAATTATTAAGTGATTCAAAGTCTGTTCTTGACTTTATATTTCGATAATTCAGTCACTGCGAGACATTTCCACGGCCCTTAAACTGCCTTCTATATCCTTCCACCCCCGCCTGTACACTCTCTTCAAAAGAAAGTCTGTCGATTGCACAGGTTGTGGCTACTGCTCAAGTATTTCTTATCTCCATCATTACTCTGCATGCGCGTTTCTACACAGAATTTTTCAACACAGTGTCTCAACCAAACAGGACCCCAAAACAAACCTGAGATAACGTGTTTGCTGAATGTAAAAAAAAGTTAGTTTGGCACATTCAAAGTAATTGTTTGTCTAGGGGCAATGAAATATTTTGTTGTTCTTATTTGGTTGCCCCTAACACTATGCCCTAGCAACCTCAACTTAAGTGACTAGTGATGAAACGGAATGTTTTTAAATGCTTACGGTTTAAATACTGGACAACGTACGTAATTAAATATTTCAAGTTTTACAGTTTCACTTTTTATTTTCCTGTTGAACTTATATTATTAGGATTTTATACCATAACTAAGCAATAATAAATGTACTAACAAACACTATTACAATCCTAATTGTAACAAAAATTACAAAAAACTATCGAACTGTATTTTCGAACGATGGCAATCAAATGAGTAGCCAATCAAATATATATTCAACTAAATAATTTGTTGGTAGTCTATTATTTTTTTTTTTTACCCAACAGAGAAGCTTTGTTTATTCAAGCGTGTATTTTGTTAGATGAACAAAATTAATTTGGTTTATCTTCAAGTTTTGTTTACTGAACAAAACATTTCACTGGAGCTTCTAAATGTCTATTTCGCCCCATAGAAGCAAGTATTTTGTTGGCTGTAACAAACCTTTCGGTCAGTGAGTGTCTACTAGCGAATGAATCTTTCTGTAGTTTAAAGTAAGCTACGATTAGTGGTGAATATGTAGTTCATTTTCACACATGTGTGCAGGGACTAGACTGTCCACAAGCGCTGAGCGGTTACCCTGCTTGCCTCCCACCAAGGCGAACCGGGTTCAATCTCCGGCTGGGTCGCTCCCGGATTTTCGCAGGTGGGAATCGTGCCGGACGATGTCGCTGGTCGGCGGGTTTTTTCGGGGATCTCCCGTTTCCCCTACCCTTTCATTCCGGAGCTTCTTCATTCTCACCTCAATTACCATAATCGGCTCTCGAGACCTCGCTGTTAAGTGCCGCCCAAATTTCTTCACTCACAAACGCTGCCTTTTTAGTCACCTGTTCAGGACTGTGTTTCAGTTTGAATAATACCCTCTCCAGACAGCACTCTTTCACTTTACTTGGTGAGGGAAGCTTATTTTGTTTTTTTCTGGCGATCTCACTCGCTCAGTTTGGAACAGTGGAATCGTTTAAAGGTAAACGAACAAAGCATTATCACCAATACGCGTGGATGATTTAGACGACTGTCATAATGGTTGCCAACGTGTAATTNATCGGCTCTCGAGACCTCGCTGTTAAGTGCCGCCCAAATTTCTTCACTCACAAACGCTGCCTTTTTAGTCACCTGTTCAGGACTGTGTTTCAGTTTGAATAATACCCTCTCCAGACAGCACTCTTTCACTTTACTTGGCGAGGGAAGCTTATTTTGTTTTTTTCTGGCGATCTCACTCGCTCAGTTTGGAACAGTGGAATCGTTTAAAGGTAAACGAACAAAGCATTATCACCAATACGCGTGGATGATTTAGACGACTGTCATAATGGTTGCCAACGTGTAAGTATATACCTAAATAACAGTATTCATCTTCATTATTCATTATTAAAATTTCTGAGCAGTTCGTGATTGTATAAGTTAGCTAAATACTCTTAGCATGCCTGTAGTGAAAATTGTTACATTGCGTGTAATTAAAATAAACTACTACTCAAACATAGAGTCCGTAAAATACAGAGGCGAAACAGCCGCTTATACCGCCAACTCAAGACACACAAGCCGCCAAAATGACGTCACTGATTAACAAAATGTTGTTGAGACTCCGTTCGCCAATCAGCGCCCTGGTAACCAACTCGCCAGATGACAACCCAGCCAGTAGGGAACATTTCACATCATGCATACGCCAATCAGACACGAGGCCCGTCCACAGAGCCTTGCACAGCCAGTCAGAAATTAGGTACGCTCACATCAAAGGAACCACTCAGCTATTTCGCATCTGTGTACATTTGTACTTTGTAATTCAAGTACGTTCTCGCAGAGGAACATTACGCATGTACACTGTACAGCCAGTGTTGGAGAGCGGATGCATTGTAAGGTAAGCAGTTATCGACGGTAACTGTACGAAACTTTGAATTATCCTGTGGACTGCGTAGATTACAAGGAGCTGTGCGCTATATTTTAACCCTTTAAGCGGTAGTATGCAAGGGACAAGAAAATAACTTACCAGTATTATGAGCTCGGAAACAACAACACACTTTCTAAGGTTGCACCCGACGGACGTATTCAGAAGAAATAAGACAACGTGCTCCGGAGCTTCCCCTACAACCATCTTGTCCACGTTTCACCACTGTCTACAACGCTTAATGCAGTGGCGTGTGGTGAAGTGTTGCAAGGTGAGCTGGTGCTTTGCACATTGCTGTACACACTCGGCTCACGCAGCAGGAGCCAGTAACCACCGTGCAGCCTACGGAAACTGAGTGCATTCTGACCAATCACAAGCGAGCAGCGGGGGGGCCCTTTACACGCGTCCTGTGGCGTCAGCTGCCGAGCTACGTTTTACTGGTGGAAGTGTAAACTATCAAGCAATACGGTACAGCACAGAGCTAACGACAGCTTACCTCGCAACCATTCACCTCACGCCACTGTACGTACTTGCGTTCTATGATAGCTTCAACTTTCGATTGTAAATATCTCAGATGACAGAGAGCACGAGAGAGGGCAGCTAGTGTACAACTTCCTTTTCTCGCTTCGCTCTTGCTCTTTAATACTCTCTGTAGGTAATTTAGAAGGCCAGATGGCGTTCTCTGTGGCGTGTTAGTGACGTAGGCACGAGAGCAAGACAAAGAGAGCGAATAGCTCTGAGCAAATAGAAACGCGTAGGTCTTCCCTCAGTGGTTTTCCTTTCATCTTCCTGTATTTAGCTTAATTGTCTTTACCTCACTGATCTGACTTTCCTAACTTTTTCCTCTAACATTTTCCTCATTAACTTTCGCTCTGGCTTTTTCTCTAAATAAATTATCAATTTAACTACCTCCATTTAACTTATCACAGACGTAATATCGCTGGCTTCTATTTTACACCCGTCCTTGCCTATACACTTACATTGTCATAGCACTGTAAACATAATATTTAAATATATGCGTTGCCAACATTCTTCGTTGTTTATCGGGTATAGGATTCTCACCCATGTAAAATTAATCTTCGCGTTGCTCTTTTGCGTAACTATCGCTAGAAATTTCACTGTTACATCATATGTTTTACTTGCTCTAAATTTCATACATTGTGTATTCATTAGTCTTCCGTGATGTCCTTCTTCTTGGAACAAACAAAGTCCATACAAATTATGTTGCAATTTCTTATCGTGTACTTCATCAATTTTCAGAATATTCAGTTAGGGAAATGAACCACTACGNACAAATTATGTTGCAATTTCTTATCGTGTACTTCATCAATTTTCAGAATATTCAGTTAGGGAAATGAACCACTACAAGTTTCTTAAGTGCTTAAAAATTAATCACTCGTCATGCGTCGTAAATGATTTTATGTGGATAATGACATTAACTGCTGTGTACCAAGTGTGGGTAGCGTCAACATAAATTAGTGCCCACNAAATGATTTTATGTGGATAATGACATTAACTGCTGTGTACCAAGTGTGGGTAGCGTCAACATAAATTAGTGCCCACTATAGCTTGTGGTGTAAACATATTATAGATTGTGTCTTCGTAATATAGGACACATTTGTATTATTTTCTCGTGTGTTTTTTGGATGGAGGAAATTCGCCGAGCAGCATTAAAATAAACACAACATAAATGACAAATATTTAACCATTATTCTTATGTGTATTTTAGTTCTTGTAACTCTGGCAAGTAGTAGGACGACAAATTACATACCAAACCAGAAACTTCCATTACGCTTTAGAACGATTACTGCAAAAAACTGTATCCCACTAGAAGCTTAATAACTAGCAGATAACGAATGATTATAAGTATTACGCAAAAATAATTAGTGTCGATAGAGCATAAGAAAAGACACAAAAAGACAGAAAACATGGCCTCAGGAACGAAAAGTACGTGCAATGTATACAGATATATCCAAATAACTGTGGGCGGCACGAAGATGGTGAGACACAGACGATCACAGTGGTGAAAATAGACATATGAATGCGCAAAAAAACACTTAACAACACAAATACGACTACGAAACATTAGCGACATTTCACGAACACGATCAGACTGGTTGTTGATCTGGGTTTTATGGGACATACGGCGAATATCTGCTGTGGCGTATGTGGCCAACGGCCAAAGAAATTTGTGATCGTGGACGTAGGATATCGAAGCATAGCATAAGCATCAATCTTTTCGCGGAAAATACACGGCGCTATCTATTTGAGATGTCATGTTCAGGCTAGCGGTCGAGTTCTGGCCTACCCACGCCATTATAACAGCTTGCGCAGTTTCTGCCATCGGGGTATTTTTATTTGACACTCCGCGACTTACTCTGCACCGACCAATGGACACTTGACATTGGCGTGGCCGAATGACGTGTCGCGAAGAAGGGAAATGGCTTCACGCGGAGATAGCAGCCAATGAACAAATGACTCCGGTCGGAGTGTCCACAGGACTGTGAAGCCTATCGTGATGTCTTTTAATAACGCGAATTTTGCAATTCCCTATACATGAGCTGTTCGCGGGTAATTGATCGNAAGCCTATCGTGATGTCTTTTAATAACGCGAATTTTGCAATTCCCTATACATGAGCTGTTCGCGGGTAATTGATCGCCTTTTAAACCCCTACTAGCGTTTGTTCTACGTACATTGGGAAGCTCAGTACTAATAGTTCGTCATAAAAAAGCCTTTCGCCGTCAAGTAGCACCGATATTGTTTATGTATCAGATTTTCTTCATGTTATGTGTAATCATATCGACAACTGCAATTTCCATAAAATATAATGGTAAAAATTATTTTCTTTTGACTTCAGTTAGAACTTAAGCAAACAACCAATATTGTTGTTCGTACTAAAAAATTGTTTAACCGAATATGTCAGACGTTTTTTTTTATATTCTCTTAGGTTACTGGATTTATCGAAATTATGAATTACACAATTACATTTATTAATGTGACAGTCAATTACAAAAATTACACTTATTGACTGCTGTCTCTACTTTACAACTTCTTTAATTTTTTAATCTAGCATGATTATGAAAGTCCGGTGTGAAACATTGTGGTACCTTTCTGATTGCGACCAGAAACACAGTTGGAGGGCGTGAATAATAGTTACAAAATAAAGTCAATATTTAGTATTTTGGCAGTGACAAATAAATATCACAATTCGGAACAACACAAACTTTTACACGCACATTAAAAGTGTTTCTTAATTTACCGCCAGATTAAAAGCGGCCTCTTCGGAACTCCAGTGCACATTGTGGCCTAAATTATCGCTATGCCGAACTCTCCCATGGTAACCTGGTTTTAATTTTAACCTGAGAAAAATAAACCTTAGCCCTGATAGGATGTACTTTCTATGCATCCGCAATACGGAGAAATTGATATTTCTAATCAGTCATTTTATTCATGTGTTGGCCAAGTTAAACTGCGAAAGCCTTAAAAACCCAAAATTGTTTCTTCTATGGCAAATTCTTACTTTTGTGTACATAAGATAAACAGGAACTAAATTTAATAAATTCAGTATTTCCAAATTTTAAATTTACGCTTTCCAGGAGACATTAAGAAATAGAACTACTTTCCATACATTCCTGCCAACTTTACTAGGAGCACATCAGCAAGTGGGACTGTTACGTTATTGATACAGTAGACAATAACCATGCTGCAGTTAGAGACCGGGTATTTTTTTTTCAAAGGTTGGTTTCAAAAGTTCTTAATTAGCTCCTGAGCAGCTGTATCTTCTTGCCGCGTGCGCTAATTGAGCCCCCCCCCCCACCTTCTTGGACAAGAGACCGCAACGCATATCTTCTTGAGAGCGCGTGAGGTCAGGGCAGTTTCAAACGAGGCGTCTATCGCTGAGCAACTCACCGGCAACTGGAGTTAGCCGTAAAAGTGATACCTACGTACAACCAATAGTGAAAATGGAATCAAATGAAGAGGTCCAGTTAATACTGATTCTTATGAGGAAGGAAGTCTGAACAACGCGTGCGGACAGTATATATGTGCACCCTAATGCGAGAGAGTGCGTGTGTGATAAATAGAGAGGTGCACTATAATACTCCATGTTACTGGATGGTGGTAAATTTTCTGAAATAATTCGTNGAGAAATAGAGAGGTGCACTATACTACTCCATGTTACTGGATGGTGGTAAATTTTCTGAAATAATTCATTGTGGCACGGACATGTTGTGTGATGTTTGCGAGCAAAACTCGGCAGTGTTGGCGGAAATACGTATACCATCCGGTGGTAGTTACAACGTCTGAAAGCTCCACGGCAAACACTCGTTTTATTGGCACGGGGACAATCGACCTGCCATACGGCTATCGCCGTCAGTTGCCAGCAGTAAACAACTGCGTGCCCTTTGTCGACAGGCCAACGACCCTTGTTGCCCTGTGTGAACTATTAAAATTTTGCCATTGAGAAATAAACTGGGTGATCGTTGCAAGGTGACAATCACCTCGTAAAAAACGACTCATAGCTTTATTTTTAACACGCCCGCAGACGTTTGCACGATTTAAGAAGCCAATACAGAAAATAAGACAAAGATAAATGGTAGATGACTGTTTTCGGCTGGCTTGGTGAGCATGAATTTTGCCACAGTGATTCCCTTCCTGTAAGCCATTTTTGTGATACCGTATAAAGTAAAGGACATTTTGTTGAGGACCAAGGTATTATTTATAAGAAGGGACAGGTGTTTTTCAAGAAATGATTTCAAGACCACTTGTAATCCAAAACACTTTTGTTCATATGCACTTTCGTGGTTGGATGATTTTAAACGTCACTTGCCTCAAGTGTCTGTCAGCGAATCATGGACGGCGAGTACCGGAGTACTTTATTACGATTGGCCCAGTCAAATAAGAACACGTCTTCTCACGTAGACACGTGGCCAATAACTGAAGTAAGTTGTGGTTGTGGACGTAGGATATGGAAGTCTAGCATGGTCATAAATATTTTCGCGAAAAATACCTGTCCCTTTTCATAAGGCATTTGCAGAAACGAAGGTCCGTTCAAATGGAAGTATGTTTAAAAATAAATACTCTGTAAGATTTTCGTTACTAAAATATACCTAAATGTTTTGGTTGTTGACTAACAAAAATGTCTTACGCTAGTAAACATATCATGGCGTTTTAATGACTTGGCAATGAACACACCTATACAGTACAGTTATCAAGTGGGGTAAAAATCATTACAGCTACATCCAGTACAGTTGTTGTACGTGTAAATGCGTTTCATGATCACGCTATTTATACGGTTGTTATCTATACGAAAAGTTCTTCAGGATTGTACATTCCTGGCAAAAACTCTTTATATCCGATTATCGGAACTTAATTACTAACCTGACTTGCCGAAAGTGTATCATGGGTGCAACAACAAAATAAGCTTGAGGAAGGGTGATTCAAGGATAGATAACACATTGTATCATCCGTAATTCTTACATCATTTTTTAACTTGTACACTGTACTGTTTACAAATACTATATATATGTATATACATACACACACCCTCCCTCTTACCACCGATAATCACCTGTCTAACATTGTGCCTTCCCCTCCCGTAGTTAAACATCATTTGNAAGCCTATCGTGATGTCTTTTAATAACGCGAATTTTGCAATTCCCTATACATGAGCTGTTCGCGGGTAATTGATCTCCTTTTAAACCCCTACCAGCGTTTGTTCTACGTACGTTGGGAAGCTCAGTACTAATAGTTCGACATAAAAAGTCTTTCGCCGTCAAGTAGCACCGAAATTGCTTATGTACCAGATTTTCTCCATGTTGTGTGTAATCATATCGACAACTGCAATTTCTATAAAATATAATGGTAAAAATTATTTTCTTTTGACTTAAGTTAGAACTTAAGCAAACAACAAATATTGTTGTTCGTACTAAAAAATTGTTTAACCAAATATGTCGGACGTTTTTTTTTTATACTCTCTTAGGTTACTGGATTTATCGAAATTATGAATTACACAATTACATTTATTAATGTGACAGTCAATTACAAAAATTACACTTATTGACTGCTGTCTCTACTTTACAACTTCTTTAATTTTTTAATCTAGCATGATTATGAAAGTCCGGTGTGAAACATTGTGGTACCTTTCTGATTGCGACCAGAAACACAGTTGGAGGGCGTGAGTAATAGTTACAAAATAAAGTCAATATTTAGTATTTTGGCAGGGACAAATAAATATCACAATTCGGAACAACACAAACTTTTACACGCACATTAAAAGTGTTTCTTAATTTACCGCCAGATTAAAAGCGGCCTCTTCGGAACTCCAGTGCACATTGTGGCCTAAATTATCGCTATGCCGAACTCTCCCATGGTAACCTGGTTTTAATTTTAACCTGAGAAAAATAAACCTTAGCCCTGATAGGATGTACTTTCTATGCATCCGCAATACGGAGAAATTGATATTTCTAATCAGTCATTTTATTCATGTGTTGGCCAAGTTAAACTGCGAAAGCCTTAAAAACCCAAAATTGTTTCTTCTATGGCAAATTCTTACTTTTGTGTACATACGATAAACAGGAACTAAATTTAATAAATTCAGTATTTCCAAATTTTAAAGTTACGCTTTCCAGAATACATTAAGAAATAGAACTACTTTCCATACATTCCTGCCAACTTTACTAGGAGCACATCAGCAAGTGGGACTGTTACGTTATTGATACAGTAGACAATAACCACGCTGCAGTTAGAGACCGGGTATTTTTTTTTTTCAAGGGTTGGTTTCAAAAGTGTTTAATTAACACCTAAGCAGCTGTATCTTCTTGCCGCGTGCGCTAATTGAGGGTCCCCCCCCCACCTTCTTAGACAAGAGACCGCAACGCATATCTTCTTGAGAGCGCGTGAGGTCAGGGCAGTTTCAAACGAGGCGTCTATCGCTGAGCAACTCACCGGCAACTGGAGTTAGCCGTAAAAGTGATACCTAAGTNAGCAACTCACCGGCAACTGGAGTTAGCCGTAAAAGTGATACCTAAGTACAACCAATAGTGAAAATGGAATCAAATGAAGAGGTCCAGTTAATACTGATTCTTATGAGGAAGGAAGTCTGAACAACGCGTGCGGACAGTATATATGTGCACCCTAATGCGAGAGAGTGCGTGTGTGATAAATAGAGAGGTGCACTATAATACTCCATGTTACTGGATGGTGGTAAATTTTCTGAAATAATTCGTTGTGGCACGGACACGTTGTGTGATGTTTGCGAGCAGAACTCGGCAGTGTTGGCAGCAATACGGATATCATCCGGTGGTAGTTGCAACGTCTGAAAGCTCCACTGCAAACACTCGTTTTATTGGCACGGGGACAATCGACCTGCCATCCGGCTATCGCCGTCAGTTGCCAGCAGTAAACAACTGCGTGCCCTTTGTCGACAGGCCAACGACCCTTGTTGCTCTGTGTGAACTATTTAAATTTTGACATTGAGAAATAAACTGGGTGATCGTTGCAAGGTGACAATCGCCTCGTGAAAAACGGCCCATAGCTTTATTTTTAACACGCCCGTAGACGTTTGCACGATTTAAGAAGCCAATACAGAAAATCAGACAAAGATAAATGGTAGATGACTGTTTTCGGCTGGCTTGGTGAGCATAAATTTTGCCACAGTGATTCCCTTCCTGTAAGCCATTTTTGTGATACCGTATAAAGTAAAGGACATTTTGTTGAGGANAATTTTGCCACAGTGATTCCCTTCCTGTAAGCCATTTTTGTGATACCGTATAAAGTAAAGGACATTTTGTTGAGGACCAAGGTATTATTTATAAGAAGGGACAGGTGTTTTTCAAGAAATGATTTCAAGACCACTTGTAATCCAAAACACTTTTGTTCATATGCACTTTCGTGGTTGGATGATTTTAAACGTCACTTGCCTCAAGTGTCTGTCAGCGAATCATGGACGGCANTTCATATGCACTTTCGTGGTTGGATGATTTTAAACGTCACTTGCCTCAAGTGTCTGTCAGCGAATCATGGACGGCAAGTACCGGAGTACTTTATTACGATTGGCCCAGTCAAATAAGAACACGTCTTCTGACGTAGACACGCTGCCAATAACAGAAGTAAGTTGTGGTTGTGGACGTAGGATATGGAAGTCTAGCATGGCCATAAATATTTTCGCGAAAAATACCTGTCCCTATTCATAAGGCATTTGCAGAAACGAAGGTCCGTTCAAATGGAAGTATGTTTAAAATAAATACTCTTTAAGATTTTCGTTACTAAAATATACCTTAATGTTTTGGTTGTCGACTAACAAAAATGTCTTTTGCTAGTAAACATATATCATGGCGTTTTAATGACTTGGCAATGAACACACCTATACAGTACAGTTATCAAGTGGGGAAAAATAATTACAGCTACATCCAGTACAGTTGTTGTACGTGTGAATGCGTTTCATGATCATGCTATTTTTATAGCATAAGCGTACGGTGTCTGTACGGTTGTTATCTATACGAGTGGTTGCTCAGGATTGTACATTCCTGGCAAAAACACTCTATATCCGATTATCGGAACTTAATTTCAAACCTGACTTGCCGAAAGTGTATCATGGGTGCAACAACAAAATAAGATTGAGGAAGGGGGCTTCAAGGATAGATAACACATTGTATCATCCGTAATTATTACATCATTTTTTAACTTGTACACTGTACTGTTTACAAATACTATATATATGTATATACATACACACCCTCCCTCTTACCACCGATAATCACCTGTCTAACATTGTGCCTTCCCCTCCCGTAGTTAAACATCATTTGNACACACCCTCCCTCTTACCACCGATAATCACCTGTCTAACATTGTGCCTTCCCCTCCCGTAGTTAAACATCATTTGTTGCTATGCCACTTAATGCATTTGTATGTAGACTTGGCAATATTTCAGAGTTTATTTGATTTATAGTCTAAGACTTAAACCTTGGTGTAACTGCCAATTTGGCTTATTGCAACACTCTTTGTCTCATTCTCTGTTAAAGACACGNTAAGACTTAAACCTTGGTGTAACTGCCAATTTGGCTTATTGCAACACTCTTTGTCTCATTCTCTGTTAAAGACACGCGTTTTAGCAAAAATTGTTGTGATCATACGCACTTAATTCGGAAATGGAAAGCTGTTTATCACGAAGACAGCAACTNTAAGACTTAAACCTTGGTGTAATTGCCAATTTGGCTTATTGCAACACTCTTTGTCTCATTCTCTGTTAAAGACACACGTTTTAGCAAAAATTGTTGTGATCATACGCACTTAATTCGGAAATGGAAAGCTGTTTATCACGAAGACAGCAACTNCGTTTTAGCAAAAATTGTTGTGATCATACGCACTTAATTCGGAAATGGAAAGCTGTTTATCACGAAGACAGCAACTTTTAGCCACATCACAACGTAAATTTTTCTCAGTTTTAATGTAAACATGCTCACTTGTTTACGTAGTCATAATTGCAAGTCGGTGTTTTTAATTACCATAGTTAATTTCCTATAGCTTACATGTGAACAGAATTGTGGCGTTTATTTTACTAACAACAAGAATAAATAACGAATGCTTTCTTTATTATAGTAATTGATAAATTAGCCTCAATACCCAATAAGTCTTCGTGCAATCTTTCATGTATATTATTTAATCTATTCTTGGCTGTTGCATCATATTTTTGTGTCTCTATTTCAGCTGCTTTTTATTATAAGATAATCTAAGAGTTCATATATTTTCAAACACAAACACCGACTAATATATTTTTTTCTTTTTGTTTCAGGTGAGTCAATCAAAATGGGATTACAGTGCTACAAAGCAATTGTAAGTAATGCAACATCATTATTTGGAATTTTAATATGAGGCACTGCGGGCTTGAGTTTAAAATCTCAAAATTTTACCATTTTAAGATGTAAATTTGTACTCTTATGACATTATTTTAACATTTCTTTACTTATTAGAAATTCTGTTCTCGTTTATACAAATACTTCTTCACGCAACACATGCCTTATAAAAGTTTATGGCATAATAATGTACAGTGTTATTGGAAAATGAACTTTGTGAGAAATTAGCAGAAGTTGGTCACAATTTGAACAATAAAGAGCATAAATNACAGTGTTATTGGAAAATGAACTTTGTGAGAAATTAGCAGAAGTTGGTCACAATTTGAACAATAAAGAGCATAAATTGTATGCTTCCACATTGGCACGAAGGCAACTAAAACGTGTGATTTGAGTTACCAAGTATCTTAGTGTTGTGGTTATAATAGCAACTTCGGAAGGAAATCAGGGGCNCTAAAACGTGTGATTTGAGTTACCAAGTATCTTAGTGTTGTGGTTATAATAGCAACTTCGGAAGGAAATCAGGGGCAAGGTAATTTCGCGGATGTTAGCTGTGAAAGAACCAGTGATAGTGGCGGGGGGAGTAAGGAGTGCATTCCTTTCCTCCCCCCGCTTTAATATCACTAGGGAGCACCACAAGAAAACACTGTAGATTAAATTTCATATTTTACGCAGAATTACCAAAAATTTAAAATTTATATCCTTAATGTCAAATAGTAATGTGTACACTGCTTTAAGTATTTTGTGTCAAAATATGTGAACAGGAAACAATGCGTATGTTAAAGTACAGCCATAATTTATTTCAAAACAAATTTTTGGAGAGCGGCGAATTTTGCAACACCATGGGTGCCAAATTCTCTACAAGACCACTTCCTTAACCAAATATTGAACAACATAACTCCAATCTTGGACGCAGAGGGAAAATTTTACTTTAGAAAATCTCGGAGCCGGCCGGAAAACGAACCGACGCCTCTGGTTATCGAGACAGGCGTTCTGATAAATAAATCAAAATTTCTGAATTGACAATTTTTAAAATTATTTTAGAGGAATATGTTTTTATGCCTGATAGATTATGATGGTGAGGGG
>NQII01000510.1:285235-303037 GCA_002778355.1 Clitarchus hookeri
GGGGGTAGTCTGACCACATCCGATTTTTACGCGCAAAGTCACTGGCCCTACTTATCACGGATTGAAATTCGGTATCTTGTTGACCGAATGTGACGCCTTAGACGTCTTGGATACGGGGAGGTCAGTTATAATTACTGGACAGTAAAATTAAACAAATAGTAAATATACGTCTTATTAATCTCAATAAACACGTAACAAAAAAGACAAACAATAAAATGGGGTTTTGGGTCACTTATTTATATGGCATACTAGCTGCATTGCTGCGTGTTTGTTGACTAAACTAACTACCACGCCTGTATCCAGTGAATTTATCTACGAAATAGCCACACAATTCAAGCGTCCAAGAAATGGTTCTTAAAAGAAAAAATCGTATTGCATACAATATTTTCGGGCCCCCCGACAAACCTAAAAACATTTCTCTCTTATATCAATACATATTATAAAACTCAACGTCTCTCTGTCTATATGTCTGTTAGTGCGCTTATCACTCGAGAACCACTTATGCTACTTAAGTGTTTTTTTTTAGTTCATAGATATGTTCTCTGGCCAGGTTTTAGTATATATTTTGTTACGTAAAGTAACATAAGGAATAAGTAGTGACGATAATAGGGAATGAAGTCGGAAAAAAAATTTGCCGCCAGCGCGTTCTCTTGCAATACGCCGTCTAAACCGTTAAATATGGAACAGTACCATGTAGTAAAGAATTTTGTAGAACAAAATGACCCAAAAAAAACTCCGCAGTAGCATATAAATATCTATACTAGAGAAATACTAATAAGCATGTTTACCATTTAATTTCTCAGTAAATAAATACAAAATATTCCAGCTGTTGTTTCCCCATTAAAAACTTTATATTTATCAAAGAAAAAAATGTAATTAGAACTGTTTAACGAATAAAACCTAAATATTAATTCTTTAGTCCACGCGAGTGGAGCCGCGGGCACACCTAGTTTATAAATAAATTGTAATCTTACACACACAATAATTAGGATAAATACCGTCACTTAACTTTGTTACGCACTTTCCACTAATAAATCGATATGTTTTACTGCTAAGTCTCCTGTATTTGAACACTGCACGACGTAAACATTTCTCTGCCATTATACGTCTTGCAAATAGATATGCTGCTGGCCGTGTTGCACCTAGCACTTCATTGACTTCGTTCATCACTTAAAAAAACTAACCTCTCGGTATAAGAAGCCACTTATATAGTTTATTCGCATTTATGACTGAAACCATTGAAAAATAGTCCCATGTATGACGTGTTCAGTGGTTTCGAATGGGCCATGTATGCCATGTGCCACAAGCGTATTTGTACTTATGTTAACACGAAAATATTTTATCGTTGGTTAAATTGGACTTTTAATTGTATTTAATATGAATAGTAAAACAGGTAGGATATAAGTGTTGGTAATGCCTAGGAAGAAATAGTTCTGGCGCGAGATATTATTTGATCGAATAAGCACAACCACTGTGCGTTGCCACTTTGGTGTAATTTCCTAGACATAGTTAATCTTCGTTTGCATGAGGCGGGGATTTTTTTTAAGTTGAACTTTTGCAGTTAACCACAAATGGACTATAGTCGGTTTTCTGGTGGAATTTCAAGAACTGGATCAATAATTCTAAAGAGAAATCGGAAATACAGCAGCGCTGAGGGCTTTAAGGCGTTCGACTATCATCAGCTTCTCCTTTTTACGATAACTGTTCACAGTGTATAAACTGAGAATATGGCGGTGTGTTTGACCTGGAAATTCGCTCTAAAAGTGGGTGGTATAAAACCTTGTCAAGGGGATATATTTGTAACGCGTTGACATGCAATTCCCCTTCCATCGCCGCGCGATGAAGTCAACAGTCGACGTCGGTCTCCCCTTTCACAAGTTCTCGCTCTTTTATATCACTCGGCGTGCTTTTCGCCGGAGCCAGCTATCTGCACTGCCAGATTTATCGTCGTAACTTCCTGTCGTGTTTGCTCGGGCATTACAACCGCTTTCTTTCCCCTCCGCGAACGTGAATTACCGCGCTCGGCGTGTGACCCACGGTACTTCGCGGCGCGGTAGCTTGCAATGACCCTGACTTACGAGGAACTTTCTAGAGAGTGGCAGGAATGCAGAAACGCATCACAGACACGGCAAAAAAGGGGGGGAAACTACTGGATGTATTTACGACGAAAATTATCAGGCTGTGCACGCATGCGCGGAAACTCAAGAGGTTTGGTGGAAGCCTTATTATTTATGTGTACGTAAATCACTGTAAAATAGGGACCAAATTATTGAGTGATGGTATCAGTTTTTGTCACATTTGTGAGTTACAAGGAAACTATTGTATAAGTAAAAAAAAAAACGTATATGCAAAATTTTAAATTTACACTCGTAAAAAATAAAAACGAATTTTTTTTCCATGAACTCGAAAAACTGACGGTATTGTATTAACAACATTCGAAGAATTTTCTAACAGCTGAGTTGTAATGTATTTCGATTTTCACCAAAACAACGCACTTCAGGGCGGGCAAATTAAATATAATACAAAAAACATAACTGTGTCAAAGTAAATATTTTTAATTGCTACGAAAAGACAACGGAACACCTTTCACTTAGAATAAAAAGATTTTGTTGAATGAAAAGGAAAGCATAGTAATGTGGCAAGTAATGGCTAAAATATGAAGGAAAAACGCAATTGAAATATTAATTCTAGGTGTTATTTTCGTTATGACAAACATACATACATACATACTTTGAGTTTACTATTAATCAAATATTAACTATGGCATAAACGTTATAGAAGTTCTGCGAGAGAAAATATTTTATTTCCATATGTCAAAAATAGTTACGATTCCCAGAAATTCATCACTAGTCGCCATTTCGTTCACTTTACGGATTCCGTGTTGTAATTTTCACCCATACATCCACTGCAGAATGCACCTAAGCGAAAACACACGTGAGCATCTTAGCAAGATTTTAACTTTATCATTGAAGTTATAAGTCGTCAAGTACTCGCTACAAATGTTCTCTTACCTTATCAATTAAACATAATAATTTGCTTGAAAACAAATCCATTTTTATAAGAACGCATTGGTATAATGTAACAGCATTAAAGCATAAACAATGTCAGAAGGATAAAATTATTAATAACGAGATAAATTATTTAGACTACCTATTCTCAAGGTATAGTTATTTATTTTTTACATTAAGACATCATGTTACATTGCTAATGCATTAAGTACACACCCGTGGAAGATTTACGTAAGTACGGTGAGTGACTGAATAAAGAAAGCCCCATGTGTACTGCGATTTCTCCACACTTTTTGAATCAAAACTTTCAAAAAAATTACTTAATTTGTGACGTGTTTTGTTGTTTACAATATATGGCATGTATCAAAAGCATATTGTACTTCTGTTAACAGAAAAGTATCTTATTTCTGATTATATTGAACTTCTACTTTTACTTAACGTGTAAAATATATCATTTCATTTGTAATTAAAATGAATAAAACAGAGAGGACATAAGTGTCTCGGTAATACCTAGTAAGAAAAAGTTTCCATGAAAATGATTTTTATTAAATTGAGTGCGAACAAATGGGGTGCGTTGTCCCTTTTGTGTGATTATCTAGACTTGTGTTTGCATGAGGCAGAGGAATAAGTTTGAAAGGGGAACTTAAGCAGGTTTTCAGAAAATTTGGAAGTCACCGCGAATGGACTGTGGACTATGGACTAGTTTATTTGCGGGGTGAAACGCATTAGAGTGTAGCCGAGAATGTCGAGAGGTCTGACCACTCCACTCACTAAGGCGAACTGAGCTCCCGGCCAGGTCAAAACTAGATTTCAACGAGTAGGAAACGTGGCGGACGCTCGGAAGCTGTTATTTGCCAGTGGGTTTTCTCCGAGTACTCCCGTGAGTTCACGAATTCAAACCTGCTGGAGTGATAATTTTCCAGTGGCACTTTACAGGGTGCCAGGTAATTTGCGGATATGGATTACACCACACGAATCTGTGATCGAAACCAAGTAGAAAATACTTTTTTGGTAAAAATGCATAATATCCTTTGGTAACGATAAAAACGACATGAAATGTCCAAAAACGAATTTAGCAAACATGTGGTATTCCAATTAGATAAAGATGAGGTGACGTGGTAATGCTGCGACTAACGTGTCGGTCGTAAGGCGTACGGCAAGGGAACGAGCCGAGCTCAGTAGCGTCAATGAGACCATGTAGTCCACATGCAGTGAGTACTGGGACGTGGCAATGGCCATGGGTGAATCCTGCGGCCGAGCTCCGTGCATGCTGCATGCATTCAAAGTGCGGATAAGTGCATATCTATGGGGAGAGCAAACTGCTTTCACCTGTTATGACGTTTTGGCGTTTTGTATGCTTATGCTGTATGCTATGCTTAACGTGCAATGAAGTCATTGTATCTACTTTAATAATGTCTTCTTTTCTCGTAAAGAAACGGCCTTAAGCTTTTTTACCAAAGAATATTTTCTACTTAGTTTGATAACATAGTTGCGTGGTGCAGTCCGTATCCGCGAATTACCTGACAGGCTGTATAGAGAGTTCCCCCTTATAGTACCCTATGGTTTAGGGTAAGTTNATAGTTGCGTGGTGCAGTCCGTATCCGCGAATTACCTGACAGGCTGTATAGAGAGTTCCCCCTTATAGTACCCTATGGTTTAGGGTAAGTTAGGTTAGGCGCTTGAGAACCACATATAATATAGTAGAGGTATAAATGGAGGAGCTGGTAATTAGCGTCGTAGTAGGCAGGTAGGGCTTAACCTATCGTCGACAGCGAGGTCATAAGAGGCGGAACAAGTTGCCCAGAGAAACAGAAAGAGGGAATGAATCGGCGTTGGCCTGGAATGATTCTGGAAAAACCATGGAACACAAAAATCAAAATGGCATGACCAGGAATCGAACCCAGGTCACAGAGTAGGTAAGGGGCTAGAGACGAAATGGCGTGGCGGTTCTTTCGACGTTGGCGTACCCATGCTCTGATTGGCTACCGGGACCTCGGGGAACGGGCCTTGTGTCTGATTGGCTGGTACATGCTGCGAAAGGTTCCCTACTGGCTGGGCTGCTGGCTGGCAGCGATAATTGGCTAACGGCGTTCCGACATGTTTCTGGCTAGTCCGGCTGGAGTTCGCGTTGAAAATGACTGTTTCACATCTGTATTTTTAAGTATTCTGTGTCCAGGTCCTCCCGTTTGCGTGTCCAATGGTTTACCATCACGCCACCTCGCACGGGTAAACTTGCGCCGATGTTAGATAAATAGTAAGAGTCCTAGAGTTCTTTATTTAAATGTGTTCTGTGCCTGCTTTATGTCGGGGAACATTTAGTGGATGATTAACACATTAAACCAACCGAAANGAAGGGAACTTTTCAACCAGCCAACTAACCCAGGGAAACAAATAGATTAAATGTTTCCCGTAATTTCTATGAATTCCGTTTTGTAAAAAAAATGCTGTTCTATATAACGGTACGGGATTTAATGCATTGAAACGGCTTGATATTATTAGCATTGTAATACGTTTTACAGCGTAGGCAGCGCAGAATTCTGTATAAGCGCATACGCAGATTTGACTCATGATAACATCGTCCTTTGAAGGTAACTTACGTTCGTTGACAAGATTATGAACATGGCTAATTGTTAGCCAGACTTCTGGGATATGAAACAGTATGTGGGAGAATTGATGTTCTGGTTGAAGAAATTAAATTCCTCGGTGGATGACCAACTTAAGAGAGTAGGACAGCTTGCCAGTTTAGTTGCCGTTGCCAGCTGAAAACTCTCTTGCGACGTAGTTGTTGTAAATGGCACCGACGAGGGTGTAACAAAAACTATACGACGTAAAGCATGCATGCTGGACATTAAAAAGCAATTCATCACGCAGTTTTAAGTGACGTGGCTCTGTAATAAACTTATANGCATGCATGCTGGACATTAAAAAGCAATTCATCACGCAGTTTTAAGTGACGTGGCTCTGTAATAAACTTATATTAAACACTCGCCACACGAGTTTTGAGCGTATTATATCGTGGGACTTGAAGTAACTATACGTTGTACATAACATTACTTCAAACTATTATGACACGTTTGTAAAATCAAATTCGCGCGGAAAAAAAACAGCGCGAAAATATCTCTAATGCGCTTTTGTACTCATCCCAGCTTAAAATATAATCTGTTTAAAATACTCTGAAAGGTTGTTCTTGGGAAATGAAATCAACACCTTAAAAAAAAAATACTGTCCATAAATATATGTATACTGGAGTAATTAGTAGCATCCAGGCTCTCATTCAAGTGGACAGCNAAAAAAAAATACTGTCCATAAATATATGTATACTGGAGTAATTAGTAGCATCCAGGCTCTCATTCAAGTGGACAGCGAATTATTTAAAATAGTTCTAAGACTTGAGGTTGAGTTGAGAGTGTTTATGTAAGTTTATAAATACTTAAGTCTTATTTTTTTGTTCTATATAGGTGAGAGCACAAATTTGCATATTATTAACACAGTTACTTCCGTAGACTTTCCTTGGTTTCCACTTGTGTTGGCGCATGAATAAAGTCAGACGGTCAATACCAACGTTAATGTTAAATAAAGCGGAAGGATACAAATTTTTAGGGGAAAGTAAATCCAAAGCGGGGCTTTTAAAAGTGCTCAGTTTACGGTGAACAGCAAATAAATGATTGTAATATATTCCCAGAACTGTTGTGTTCACGTCTAAACAATTTCGTGACATTCACCGAAAATTTAAAATACGTTTCATACTAAAACAAATGCATGATGGGTGTTGTACTTGCAATTCCATTAACACTCTGTTCCGTCTGACAGCTGTTAAAGTAACTTCTTTGGTACTATAAATTATCAGCAGTAACCAGTAATGGAACAAACAGCTTTCGACATCATTATCAAGACATGGCATTTGTCACGAGATAAGACTCCTGTAATAGTATTTGGTGATGATTTACTAGCGTGTGCAGGCGACACCATAAATTTCATAAAGCTGCAACATATACGCGTTTGTGGACACCATTTATGAGCGTAAGTGTTTTCAACACAGTTCGTGTGCCATTCGGGTAAACATTTGTACATACTTCCTGGTATTTAAACTTTTTTATAAGTTAACAAAATCCATGACGAAAAAAAGTCCATCCACCAATATAATGGTCAGCTTTTCACAGATTAATGCAAACGCTTCGCATCTAGCCCATCGCAAGCGATTATTATTTTGCTACGTAATTTTACCGCTGTCTTGATTGAAAGTGTTAATTGAACACCATTTTAAAAATTCGTTTATATTCTTCTAACACTTTAGTTTGTATAATTCTGGCACATTTAGAAACCAACATAGCCATGTGCGTCATGAAATGGTCAAAAACGCAAATATTATAGTAATGTGTTAATTTTATTCTCTAAACTACATTAAGAATTTAAGTGGTACCCAGCATATAAAGTTATTTTAAAAAGCTATAACATGTAGCCGCGTATTTCGATCTGAAAGCAAATTTTTAATTAAACTGTATGCGATACCTGTAGTTTAGTTAGTTGCAAAATATTCAGAGAAACAGGAATTCACTACAGCTTAACTTTAAAAAGTAGAATACAGTTATTATATGCGGAAAAATAGTAAATATATAAATAAGTGCAAAATGCACTAGTAGGGGTAGTGAAATTTTCCCAAAAATATTTCAACACAAGTTATATTTCAAAACACTGTATGGTCGTGTACCTACCTTAATTGGCTGAATTACTTTTTGACACGTGTCAACTGTTTGCACCTGGATAACGTGTGCCTGTGTTGCCGAATTCTGAATGTCCTGGTCTTGTATGGAAACGTCTTCTCAAGCAGACAACAACCAACGGCAATATAAAAACTGCTCTTGGGTGCTTATATTATTGAAGTCTATTGTGTACTCACATTTATTTTCGCGAAAAATCACTAACTGTATGCATTAGCTCTTTACAACAGTAGAGAGATTTTATACGAAATAATATAAAATGTTTTGCCGGTAAAATTTGATTATTGGAGAATTAAATACTAGTGGCAATTAAATAAAATGTTAGTATATTCAAACTGCAATAATTTAAAATATATATATTTAATACTAAATTGTGCGTGTTATTATATATATCCATTTTTATTTAATTTATTTATTTTAGAATAATTTTAAATATTCAAACTATGTTATCGTTTGTGATGAATAGTTAAACTCTAGTGGAAATACCACATAAATATATTTAATTTTCAGTTGGATAAGTTTTTATAAATTTGAATTTCGAGAGGAAATGTTAATGAAGTAAGGCTCCGTTTTAAATAGTGTGATTTGTAATACCTAGACACCTGCAAAATACGCGTTATCTTTCGGTGACAGGATGAACTCCACTGCCCTATACATAAGTGAGCACAGCCAGTGGGTTTATTGAACACTAAATTTTAAGTGCAGTCCCGTGCGCGTTTGACTTCGCTAAAGAAGATGGGCCGCTCCGTCACTTAAGTTACATCATTGGCTAGAGATTCCCGCGCGGCATACCAGACATACTGCCGGCCTATGGCAGAAGTCGGTCATGTGCACAGTAACTTGGAGTTCAGTCTGCCGCTAAATTAAAACGCGAATTTTGCAGTTTTCTGGTTGTACCGTGCTAAGATAGCTCACGTGTTCAAAATTTAAAAGTACGACAAAAGAACGATTTATTGTAAATCAGGACAAAAAATTAACTATTGCTTAGTTTGTGCAAAAATCTCTGAATTATTAGTCAATGTTCGAATGTGGCTGGTACAATATTACCATTAAACTCTCTATGACAATATGTTTTATTATACGGAGATAAATGGGAAATGCCAAATGATTTGTCTGGAAAACTTCTTCTTATATCATTTTTTTCGCACAGACAAATACAGGATGTTGTACATTGAAGTAAATGTATCAGCAGGCTACAGCACGCACGTATCGCAGGCGAAAGCACACCCACGATTTTCCAATTAGTCTAGTTTCTTAATGAACCGGCTTGCTCCCTTTCTCCGTCCAGCTCTATCGTTCAGCCCCACCAGAGGTTGTCTCGCTGTCCGATCGCTTTAATTTAAACTCCTGGATTGAAGTTGGGAGCAGATACGGAGTGAAACCTCGCTCCTCACGATATGTTGGCGGAGCGGACGGCTACCCAGCTGGATTTGCGCTAAAGCCTAGTACACACGAACATCTCTCTTGGACGAGAAAGTGAACATGGAGACTGAACAAGAAGGTTGAACTCTAACGAGTATCATAGCCAGAACGCAAGAAATTGTGACACCCTTTCACAAGGCACTAGTTTGTGAGGAAGAAAGTGTGTCAACAACGTGTTAAGTTTCTGATATGGAAGCTATATTTGGAGCCGTAGAAGAAATGTATGCGCTAACGGGGCAAGAATTAAAATATAAAGTCAGACAGAAACATATTGAATAAATACAATTTTCGCACCGAATAGATACACAAACAGGTTATCATATATATATATATATATATAGGTTGTGCCTAAACTTTTGTAACACGCTTCGGGAGGTGAGCCATGCACATGCGTTATTGATACTCTGTTCTAAGTAATTGATGTCGTTAACCTGCGTAGCATTATATACCACTCATTGCATGTGTCCCCACAGCTAATACTCCAGTGTATTGAGGTCAGGAGATCGGGCAGGCCAATGCACTGGACCGCAACGCCCNTGTGTCCCCACAGCTAATACTCCAGTGTATTGAGGTCAGGAGATCGGGCAGGCCAATGCACTGGACCGCAACGCCCGATCTAACGTAACAACACTGTAAGTGGCGGTAGTGATGCATGTCACCGCAATGTGAAACGCCTGTAACTCAGTAACAACGCTTTGTAGGATATATGTTCACAAGACCATTTTTTTCTGGTTTTCATCTCAAGGAATAATTCACCGAGGTTTGTAGCAATAGTTCACATACATTTTGTGAATTTAACATGTGTTATAACTAGAGACCTGAAGAATTCGAAGATTTATTCTAGGACAAGCTAGAATTCAAAACACGTGCGTTTACATAACTGAATCCATTGTCCCACGCCACATTTGGCACTTCCTGGAGAATGCTGGTCCAATCGTCACCTACCAGTGTGACAGCAAGCAACCAATTTGCAGTTGATGTTGGCATATTTGTACATAAAACTGTAGAGTCTATCTTGCAGGTCATTGAACTCGCGATTTTTTCCGGTCTCTAGTTATAACTTTCCAGCCGGACCACGGCTGTACCTGACTGCAGTGTGTGCGCCGACACGATGAAGGGCACGAAAGGTTGCGGCGGATTGGGGCGTCGTTATCTCGTCAGCCATTGCATTAATTTTACTTGAACTGCACTGGTTTGTCGTACGACGATCCTTCAAGCCATCCTCACCTCGGCGATCCCGGTTCGATTCCCGCGCGTGATCACGACTGGATTTTAGCGCGTCGGAAACGTGGAGGTCGTTGTCGGGTTTCTTCGGAGTACTCCCCGTTTCCGCCACCCTTGCATTCCGTCGAACGCTCCACGCTGGGACGACGTGCAACCAGGAAGCCGTCGCTGGTGGGTATTGCCCGCCCCAAGATGCACGTCTGCCAACGCCGTATTCCTATTTATAATACTAAATTTCCCTTTCACGCTGGGCTGGGGGTTAGGGACTCTATCGCTTCGCATTATGATCCACCGCCAAGGTAGTCGGCATACAAACGTATGTAAGGTTTGCGTGCTTCATTGGATGACCACCCACCAGGATAGTAAATCCTGTACGTTGCGGAGCTGTTTAGTCTTGCTTGTTGGCGTTTTGTAAAAACAAACGGTACGATTTATACTTACAATCTTTCGCCTCTAAAGCTGGGTTTACAATAAAAAAAATTATGCGTAAAGGATTATTAAGTAAACGCGGCTCTCGTATATGGAACTACGTCTTGTGGATTTACGATTCACAGTTCACCTGATCATTTTAATTCTAGCCAATGAAAACTAGCGACAAGCTTGTCCTGTTTAGTTTTATTCTTAACCTAACCTCGTATAACACAACCACATTTAAGCAGATCATACTTCAAATCCGACATTTTTTTAACAGAGAAGATTATTTGTGTGAACAAACATAACCGTAAACGTGTACACACACAAGCCTTTCTAATATTTTTTTTATACAAACATTACTGTAAATAACAGTTTCCCGCCAATATCACCGACGTCTCAATTCTGATTGGTGGAGCCTCATAAGTTCCACTTTTGGATATAAAATATAACTATTCCTTTTAACATTTAAGGAAATCCCAACAACGCAAACAACCTGCTAAGTCCTATTGGAAACCAATACATAAGATAACACGTGTTCAGTTTTTCTGCATACGAAATAACGCATTACTTAACGCTTAGTTATTCTACTGTAATCCCAGCTAAAGGAGAAGTATTTGAGCACGGGAAATCTAGCAAGTATTGAATAAGACGTTAAGGCTGTTCAAGTGCCTAAACATTTTTTCTATGCTTTCAACATATTTTACCATTTTTTGATATTACATCAAAAACAATTTCATAAAACCCCAAATCAATTTAAAAATTAAAAAATTCTTCATCTTATTCTAATGATTGCAATAATTAATTTTAACTGGAACCAAACACTTAACTTATGCAAAATGTTGATATTTGCTTTGCAATACAAATAAACTACAAATCCCCAAAACTCCCCGTAATCAAATTTCGTAAATTGATGTTTTTATGATTTTCTTTTTCTTACATCAGAATACTATTTGATGCAATGCCACAGAATTATGAAATACCCGTAAAATATAGAAATGCCTTTCTGGCACTTGAACGCCCTTAATGAGTGCCGGTATAGTCTATTCGCGGTTTCTTCACACTTTTTGAATAAAATCTTTGAAAAACCACCCCATATATGTCGTGTTTGGTTGTTTCCTAGATATTCNCCACCCCATATATGTCGTGTTTGGTTGTTTCCTAGATATTCCATGCATCAAAAGCGTTTCATACTGCTTTTAACATAAAAGTACCTTATTTTTGGTTAAATTGAAATGTTATTTACATTTTATCTTTAAATTATAATATTTCATTCATAATTTTGTGGAGAGTGTTGTACCAAGACCATGTTTCAATTTTGTGGATCTCCTGCGACCTAGTAATATACGGATGAAGTGTGTCGTTCTTTTTGAAGATGTCGTCTGCCAGAGCGAATTAAGAGCGCCAGCGCAGGAATCGCGTGTGCTAGAGTAAAAAGTTGTTCTTAATAGACTGAAGTGAAGTTTTTCGTTTCCCGCCGGACATGTTTTTTTTATCTTGAACGCCTGTATAAGAATTTCGTTCTGTGCAACCACTGGATAGCTCGTTAGACTGCTAGTTGCAATGTGTGTTACGTAATGCATAGCCATGCACCTCGGAACACAACTGCTTTTTGTACCATGCGCAAGTGGTCCATGGTACAAGAAGTTACAATCATGGGTGAAGCCGTGCTGGTGCTTGGGGTGAGGCTATATCCCCAATTGGCACTCAGGATTTTTAATTAATATCATCAGAAGAATAATTTTAGACCAAATTTTGAAGAGATAAAACTCGCAGGAATATTATAATAATGTTATCAATAATCTGGGGCGTATCCGAGTTTGTAAGGAATAAAAGTCACAATAAGAATATACATTAATTTTTTTTTAATTATTTATAATGCTATAGAAATACACACAGCATTTATTTACAACATTACACTAACTATATCTGCTGTTAACACTTGTTATTCTCAGTGAGCGCAACATTTAATGTCCATTTATATTCTAATTTTAGTCCTTATCACTAGTCACTTAATTTATTGATTGTGAATATATATGGTATTATATATAAATATATAATAATTATTTGTTCTTGACAAATACTTTACAAGGACAATGTACATACAAAAAAAAATATAATACAAAACACTTATTTTTCACACTTCTACAATCCACTTGACTATTGACATCATTCCAAATTTCTGTCAATCACACATCCAGTTCAGTAGTCCCGCCCGTCAGTCTCTCTCTTCACTGTACCGATGCTCGCAGTCCGCAGATTTCACTCTCGCTGGTCACTGCAGTCACCGCTCGTCGCTTCGCTGGCTCCGTACACCTAGAACTTAAGGCCTTACAAGGCTCCGGACTCCATACTTTACACACCAACTGGTTCGGTATAGAAGTTTCCCCGCACCCCGAGCCACACTGAGGGAGGCAAGGGCGACGACCAGAGCGTTCCTGCAACGATAACCCCAGCTATTCAATCCTCACGGACGGGAAGTGGCACAAGTCCTGAAAGACTTATCGCGGCACGAGCGGCGGCACTGCTTTGTAAATTTCCACGCACTCCTCAGGTTACCAGTGATGCTCTTGACCNCTTATCGCGGCACGAGCGGCGGCACTGCTTTGTAAATTTCCACGCACTCCTCAGGTTACCAGTGATGCTCTTGACCAATTGTGCTTCACAAGAGCGATCAGAACACGGAAATGGAAGCGACACAAAGCAACAACATGAAGCTATTCTTAAATACAGTCAAGGCAATTACATAAGCTAAATTTAGACTAAACGCTGTAAGTTCTTTCCAACATTAATACGAGAAGTTTATATATTATTGAAATAATGGTGAAATTTTTTAACGCTGTGCCCTAATTGTCCCTTCATTGGATAGTAAAATTGTTNCCTAATTGTCCCTTCATTGGATAGTAAAATTGTTACAATAATTTAAAACTATGAACGGATGTTAGGAGTATTTTTGAAGAGCCAATTCTGACAAAATTATTAAAATGTAATAACTAAGGCAACAGTTAAATCGAGAATATAAGATATGGGGTCACGAGATCATCACAGGTAGCTTACGCGCCTCCAACAAAGGTGAACCGGGTTTGATTCCTAGCGGGGACACGCCCAATTTTTAGCACGTGTTAACTGTAGCGGACGTTGCCACTGACAGGTCTATTTCCTCGGGTATTCTCGTTTCCTTCACCATTGCATTCCATCACTGCTCCATACACATGGGATGGACAAAATAATATGAACACCTGACATGTACACAATATTTATTTATTAATAAGGTGTTGGACCACCATTTGCTTTTAGAACAGCTGCAATTCTTCACGGAATAGATTCGTAGAGTATCTGAATAGTTTCCAACGGAATGTTCTCCCATTCATGTACCAAAACATCCGCCAATTGCTTCAATGATGTTGGAGATGGAAATCTGCTCCTCACTCTCTGCTCTAAAACTCCCCATACCGGTTCAATTATGTTGAGGTCTGGCGATTGTGCTGACCAGGGAAGATGTTTGATGATATTCTGATGCTCCTCAAACCAAGACTGAACCTTTTTGGCTGTGTGTATGGGCGCATTATCATCTTGGAATATGGCAGTGTTTGACAGCAATATGCTAGTCATAGTAAGAACTTAATCATTGAGGATGTCTAGATATTCATTCGCAGTAATCCGGCCAGTGATGTGAAGGAGAGGACCAGCTGAATACCACGATATAGCCGCCCAAATCATAACGGAACCTCCCCCATGCTTGACTGTAGGAAGCAGGCAGTCCGGATCGTAGGCTTCTTTTGGGGTGCTCCATACATAAACCCGGCCGTTTGTAGGAAACAATGTAAACGATGATTCATCGGACCATGCCACATTCTTCCAATCATCAAGTATCCAGGTTTTATGATCGTGGCACCACTTCTTTCGCATCTTAGCGTTGGCTTCCGTAATAAAGAGTTTCGCAATTGCAGCCCTTCCATGAATGGTAGCTTTGTGGAGCTCCCACCGTACTTTTTTTTGTCGAAACAGTATTACTCAAGTGAGTGTTGAGTTCTGCTGTCACTTTAGCCGCGGTAGTTTTATGTTGTCTGGCCACAATTCTTTTTAATGTTCGTCGGTCTCTGTGAGTTAACTTTGGGCTTCGCCCACTATTCCTCTTCGCCGATGATGTTTTACCATGTTTTGTGTATTCTGTAATTACCGTGGATACTGTCGCTCGTGAAACGTTAAACAATTCAGCTTTTTTCGTCACAGACGCTCCCGCTAGCCAAGCACCAACGATTTGCCCTCTTTCGAAGTCTGAGAGATCACACATTTCACCGATCGCTTGTTTTAAGCGTCGCGGAACAAAGCGTATAATACACTGAAATATAACTTACAAGACTTGGAACGTAAACTGTGCAATACATACGCGTCGCATNTCCTCTTCGCCGATGATGTTTTACCATGTTTTGTGTATTCTGTTATTACCGTGGATACTGTCGCTCGTGAAACGTAAAACAGTTCAGCTGTTTTCGTCACAGGCGCTCCCGCTAGCCAAGCACCAACGATTTGCTCTCTTTCGAAGTCTGAGAGATCACACATTTCACCGATCGCTTGTTTTAAGCGTCGCAGAACAAAGCGTATAATACACTGAAATATAACTTACAAGACTTGGAACGTAAACTGTGCAATACATACGCGTCGCATTATTTACACGTAAGCAGTGTTGCCAACCTGTAACAAAATGTACTATATTGAATGGTGTTCATATTATTTTGTCCATCCCCCGTAGATCTCACTTTGTATTTTTCGTAGGCTTATCCGTTTCCGTTACCATTGCATTCCATCGCTGCTTCATATGCATCTCACTTTGTATTTTTCGTAGGCCTATCATGATTTGCTTGACAATAGCAATGCGTGCCTTTAAAACATATTAAAACTAATGCGCTGTTCACGTGGATTTGGTTTTGTTATAAACTACTGTTCAAGGTACAGGTTTTTGGTCAAATATTTTCTTTGTACATTTCATGTCATTATTCGTTTGACATTATGAACGATTGTTTTAAAATGATGAATCAATGCATATATGTATAGGCATTTTGTTTTAAGTATAGTTGATTACCAATTGTTTTATCGGTATTTTTGGTATTATTTTTTGCTGGAGAATATGAATTAGTGTTTCTAAACCTACTTACATAAAAAACAACGCATTGCTTTGCTTGCATTTTGTATTATTTTTAAATATAGTCCAAGGTACAGGATAATTGTCCCAAGTTACACAAGCATAGTGCCCCATGGTTCACCTTGCAACATATTACTTGTTTTTCCTGAAGAAAATTGAGCTGAGTTTAAGGGTTTATTCCAAGGCAGGTATCCCGGAAACACAGTAAAGTGTTAATTGCATCCAAGAAAACAGCAAGTATCCTATAAGGAAATAAATAATTCATATATTTATGGAAAATGGCCCAAGGTTCAACACCATCCCCTATATATAAAAACTAGCCATTAGCGTAGTAAGAAAGAGTTCTATGCAAAATATTATTACGCTGAGTGCGCACAAATGCCGCACGTTGTCACTCTGGTATGTTCATATATGTATGTGTTTAACCCTATGGCCCTTTAGTTGTATGGATATATAAGCGACGTGAAAATGCTACCCGCCATGAAATTACACATAGATATACTCATACACACACTTGATTTTAATCAGTTGAAGGTTATTTGGGGAAGAGGGAAATATGAGTTTGAAGGNTAGATATACTCATACACACACTTGATTTTAATCAGTTGAAGGTTATTTGGGGAAGAGGGAAATATGAGTTTGAAGCGAAATGGACAATATGACGTAAGTTCGCGTGCGCGTAAACATATGCAAATCCTAAGTGTACACTCTTCTCCAATCCTCTCCGTACTGATTTATTAATAAACTGTACCATCCAGACCACGGGCATAACTAAAGCACACACATCAAAGTAGAACATGACCAACACACCGGCACTTACCAATCAACCTTGCAAGAGAAACAAAATAACAGCTCAAAATAATACAAAATACCAGCGACAACATATTATAATGCTGACCGTTATTACTTAAGTAGGCGCAAAGAAAATCATTGTGGGGTAAGAAAAGAAAATATGTCTTTGGAAAATATTGATGCAGCTAAATGAAAATAAAAATTTTAGTTTGTCATATTTGCTACTCTTTCTGAACTCGCGAAATTGTGTTGAACCGAATAGATATAGTTTAGACACGAAATACAATTAGCATTCCCATTCGTGATTTTTTTGATTATCATTCTTATTAAAGTTTCCTATTTAGTTTTGAAATGTAGGTTAGATCAATTTGTAACACACACACATTAATAACATACGCACTGACTAGCAAAACTAAACTTGAGCATGAATTTTCACCTTGTAAAACGGGCTGCTAATACATATAACAATTTTTGTTGAAACTGTCAACATTTAAATTTTTAAACACCTCGTGGGAAAATTAAACATAAATGCAAAACTTTTAAATTCCATCAGTTTAGATTATGCGGCCCTTTAGTAACAAAATTGCTTTTACCAAATGAAGTATTTGTAGTCATGAAGTCATGAAGTCATCTTGAAATCCTTGGCGAAATCATTCACCAAATGTGATATTTTACTTGGGAACTGTATTGGTTAGAGGAAAATCTTGCATTCCTTGATAATCCATAGTTCTCAGACAAAACTTCAATGAACATATTCCAAATTAAATCAAGCTTACGTTGCCACATAAAAATATATTTTGTCATCTTACTTAAAAAGTGTCATTTTATTTTTCCATTCTTCTAAACTGTCTGTATTAATTATTTTGAAACACACTTGAATATGCCGCCAAAGCAGACACACAAGAAAAACAATGGGACAAAAACATAATATTAAACAAAATAATTAGATAAATCATTAAATTACTTTTAATAAATAAGAAAATACACAAAATCACATAGTTAAATTATTGTAAACGCAATTTCCAAACGCGGCGATATTAAAATTTTAAAAAACGTTGATGCCAGCAAACATAAACTAACACGT
>NQII01000510.1:303229-374854 GCA_002778355.1 Clitarchus hookeri
TTTTTTTTTTTTTTTTTTACGGTCGCCAGAGAGCTGTTAAAGGGGCCCGCGGACAGAGAGAGGCGTGGTCGAAAACTTCGTCGAACAATCGATTGGCGTTGCACTCGTCCCAAACGGCGATGCGATGACGTTCAGCCAGCGACATTTGGGCGGGTCGTACCAGCGACGGACACGTGTCAGAAATGTTGCCCCTCATTGTTGCCGAGGACCGGAGCTGCTAGGACACGCATAGTCTATTCCCGGTTCCTTCGCACTTTTTTTAATAGAACATTTGAAAAATCACCCCTTGTATGACGTATTTGATTGTTTCCTAAGTATGTAATGTGTGCAGAAAAATTAAAATAAATTCTAGTTTGCCATACTTGTTACTCTTTCTGAACTCGGGAAATTAGGTTGAACCAAATAGAAATAGATTAGATACGAAAGGTAATTTTTTGTAAACAGATATAAAACACTTGTGATACATGACTAGAGAGCCGTAANAAATAGATTAGATACGAAAGGTAATTTTTTGTAAACAGATATAAAACACTTGTGATACATGACTAGAGAGCCGTAAATTTCGCGGATTCATCCGAGGACAAGTTAAGCTGCATTCACGTATACATACAGGCTTGTGCTTCCATTGGAACAGGACTAAGAACCTCTGACACTGAACCTTCGTGATTCATGCGCAAACGGTTAACACGTGCCAGAACATTTTTTANACAGGACTAAGAACCTCTGACACTGAACCTTCGTGATTCATGCGCAAACGGTTAACACGTGCCAGAACATTTTTTAACCAATCAAAGAAGCCGGATGACCCTACAGTGCTCTTGGGCTGTATCTTGTCTCGAAATCTTTTCGCGANTTTTTTAACCAATCAAAGAAGCCGGATGACCCTACAGTGCTCTTGGGCTGTATCTTGTCTCGAAATCTTTTCGCGAAATATCACTGCCTCTACCTATAGGCTATTCATGGCGAACCGAGTACTTTTGAAAGCCCTGATCCATATATACTTGTTGCACGTTTTTTTTTATCGTTCCGACACATGTGAAATAACGATGCCATGGGCCTGCTTAATTTATTCATGCGTTGGCCAAGCGATATTGTGAAATTTTCATAGAGGTAAATCTTTTTTAAATTATGGCCTGATTCCTGCTATTACACCCATTACAAATAAACAGCAAACAGAAGAAATATTTTCAGTATTCACACCTTTAACTCAACGTTAAGACGTGGAGCTACTTAACCTCTGTCGTTGCAACTTCACTGGACGTAAGTCAGTCAGCGTGCATGTTAAAATATACGCAGGTACAGGCAGTGACTTTTTTTAAAACCCTTTAACGTACATACTAATTTTACGTTTCAGGTGTTAAAAAAAAGGGGGCGGAATTTTTGGTGTGAGACGTACTTACGAATTTCTTATTACAGCTGACACCCTGGAAGGGTTTCAGTAGGTCAATGACACACGAAGCAACCAATCATAAACTGTTTATTTGTCAGCAGCGACCAATGCATTTCCCAGGAATAGGCGATGTACGCTGCGTTTTGGTGCTAGCTTCTGGACTTGTACAGCGCTGGCCGTGATTTCCCCTATTCTGCAACATGTCTAACGTGAACGAGTATTCTCGGGATAATAGGTTAAGTTGGCCGCCTGTGTAGGCCGCCGAACGGTGTGCAGAGCTCCAGTTGAAAATGTTCTATTAAAAAACAGCCCAACATGTCTGAGTGAGGCCTACATATAAGAAACGTCACGCATCTGTATACGTTTTTCAGTTCGTCCATTTCTCCCTAAAGCATGTTTTTGTGATAGTGAAAATGACTCAAACGGGTGTTTTCACGGTCATTTTTAGGTATGAACAATCCTATAGAAAACATTAAAAAAAAGTGATAGGGACGTGCGTGAAGCCTTTATTTTTATTATTAAGTCATAAAATGGAAGGGTCTCCTCTGTAGGTAATATAGAGGCGCGTTATCGACGGCAAGACTGCACGCCAGTTCAGTGCTTTGTGCGTAGAGGCGATGAGAGAGTTGATGCGTATGTCTCGGTCGCCCCTAGCGCTCCCCGCTTTTAGGCCTCAGACTGCAATATTCTTTCAACCTTAAGGAGCTAGAGGTTGATTTTAAAAGTGCTCAGTTCACCGTGAACAGCCTTTATAGTTACTTGTTCTATTCCCGAACCATGATAAGATGGCGTCCAGGCAGTGACGTTGTCGCCTCTCGTACGAGTGACGGCCACGCGTCGGGAAATTTTCCCTCCATTGATTCCGTAGGAACCCAGCGCCTCTGGGACGTTATTTACCGCCTGCCCGACGACAGTTAAAGGTCGGTTCAACCGCGTTTCCGCGGTCAGGCGAGTGGAAAGCGCTCGCATTGTGCCGCGTGTGACATTTGCACGGAGGAATTACTAACCGAGGACATGCATAAATATTCACCGGAGAAGTCTAGGGAAGGTAGGAGGGCTTAACCCTTTCGAGCTCTCATTAATGTATGTTCCCAGGCTTTGAAATCGAGTAATATTTGGTGTTCTACTGTTTTCATATTGACTCAAAACTTGCTCTATTCTTGCGATTATAGAAAGACTTGCTTGGTGCTTAAGAGACACTGCGATGTAATACTCTCAAACCTGGGTTGTATAGGAGCCGCGGCGGTGTAGTGGCTAGACTGCTCGCCTCTCGCCATGGTGAACCGGGTCCGGATTTTTGCATTTGGGAATCGCGCCGGAAGATGCCCGCTCGTCGGCNCCCCTATTCTGCAACATGTCTAACGTGAACGAGTATTCTCGGGATAATAGGTTAAGTTGGCCGCCTGTGTAGGCCACCGAGCGGTGTGCAGAGCTCCAGTTGAAAATGTTCTATTAAAAAACAGCCCAACGTGTCTGAGTGAGGCCTACATATAAGAAACGTCACGCATCTGTATACGTTTTTCAGTTCGTCCATTTCTCCCTTTGTGATAGTGAAAATGACTGAAACGGGTGTTTTCACGGTAATTTTTAGATATAAACAATCCTACAGAAAACATAAAAAAAAGTGATAGGGACGTGCGTGAAGCCTTTATTTTTATTATAAAGTCATAAAATGGAAGGGTCTCCTCTGTAGGTAATATAGAGGCGCGTTATCGACGGCAAGACTGCACGCCAGTTCNATAAAATGGAAGGGTCTCCTCTGTAGGTAATATAGAGGCGCGTTATCGACGGCAAGACTGCACGCCAGTTCAGTGTTTTGCGCGTAGAGGCGATGAGAGAGTTGACGCGTATGTCTCGGTCGCCCCTAGCGCTCCCCGCTTTTAGGCCTCAGACTGCAATATTCTTTCAACCTTAAGGAGTAATAGGTTGATTTTAAAAGTGCTCAGTTTACCGTAAACAGCCTTCATAGTTACTTGTTCTATTCCGGACCCATGATAAGATGGCGTCCAGGCAGTGACATCGTCGCCTCTCGTGTGAGTGACGGCCACGCGTCGGGAAATTTTCCCTCCATTGATTCCGTAGGAACCCAGCGCCTCTGGGACGTTATTTACCGCCTGCCCGACGACAGTTAAAGGTCGGTTCAACCGCGTTTCCGCGGTCAGGCGAGTGGAAAGCGCTCGCATTGTGCCGCGTGTGACATTTGCACGGAGGAATTACTAACCGAGGACATGCATAAATATTCACCGGAGAAGTCTAGGTAAGGTAGGAGGGCTTAACCCTTTCGAGCTCTCATTAATGTATGTTCCCAGGCTTTGAAATCGAGTAATATTTGGTGTTGTACTGTTTTCATATTGACTCAAAACTTGCTCTATTCTTGCGATTATAGAAAGACTTGCTTGGTGCTTAAGAGACACTGCGATGTAATACTCTCAAACCTGGGTTGTATAGAAGCCACGGCGGTGTAGTGGCTAGACTCCTCGCCTCTCGCCATGGTGAACCGGGTCCGGATTTTTGCATTTGGGAATCGCGCCGGAAGATGCCCGCTCGTCGGCGGGTTTTCTTGGGGGTCTCCCGTTTCCCCCTCCCCTTGTATTCCGTCGCTACTCCGTACCCACCTCGCTTCAACCTCATCGGCTCTCAAGACCTCGCTGTTAAGAGCCGCCCAAATCTCTTCACTCCAAGGTTGTATAGACATGAACAAGTCACATTACCCACTGGATAAACATTTACTGCATTTGATACTGACCCTCTAGGCAGGGCCGGATTTACCACTAGGCCCTCTAGGCCCTGACCTGGGGGCGCACAATGCCAGGGGCCGCACGCTTAAAACAAAAAATATTTGTTTTAATTTTAATATGTCAATAATGTATAATGCAGACATGTATTGATGTATTAATAGCTATCGAAGAGATTAAACTCATTTCCATACCTTGTTCGGCTATTTAATTTAATTAATACACCCAAAATACAAAAATTTTATCTTCAAATTATTTTTATAAGTGATGTTATTATGCGATAAAATTAAAATTGTCATCATAAAGATTATTTTCTTGAGGAAAANGCAAAAACTCTTGGGCCTAGGAGCTTCCAAATTTTAAATCCGGCCCACCCTCTAGGTGTACAGCTTTGGTCGTATATTCCCTTCCGGTGCCATGTATCATTTGCAATGGAAACAGAGAAAGAATGGGTTAACCTTTCATCGACAGAAAGGTCATTAAGCCCGCCCCACACGATACCTGATTTATGTTACCTTCTGTTATACCCATGGGCATAACAGAAGGTATAAAAAGCAAAACAAAAGAATGCATCTGTTCATACCCACGCGTTAACTAAAATGCTAACAGAAGATTGTAAATGTCAGACTAAACAACTCGCAAATGTCAGACAGTACGCAGTTAGCAGGGGTACAAATGCAATCGAATCTTATATGTTGGCCCTTTGTAGCGCATCCAAAAATTACGAAAATGGTTTTTTTCCTGGAGATTGCATTTTTTTTTTAAGTTTCCGGATAAAAGTACTTATAATGTATTGAAAATGATAAGAGTAACGAAAATGTTTATATATGGGAAACAAAGTATTTGCAAATTCTGTACGACGGACATTTACATCACTCATTAAAACAGTAGCAATTGCTCTACCAAGCATAATAATCAATTTTCTGCTTTCCGTAACTACACAAGCTTTTACAGTTAGAATGACAAAAGAAGACAAAAATTTCACAATGTTAAAGATGTGGTTTATATGTGTGTCTGTTAAAATTACTTACGCTGCATATCATAAATTATGTACTTCAAACACCAATCGATTTAATTAGCAAGCAAGAAGATACTGATAAATAATGAGCCTACTTTCCTCTACATGGGTGCAAATAAATTTTTGTGAAATTCTTAAAAGCTTAGATGGCAGGTAGGCGTTGACGTCTCATTTCCAGCAATAGCATTAGAGATGAAACCAGAAACATGTGAAACAGAACAAAGACAATTATAACACACGAGTGGCTTACCCGGGATTCGAGTTCAGCTAAACTAGTAAAATTAAGCAAGCAGGCATGCATTCAACTGCATTACGGACGGAGGTTTCGGATCACTAGCTTAGGACGTAATCAGTCTAATGTTTTGAATGATTGAGCTCACTAACCTGAAATATTCTAAAACCATAACTTGAAAAATAAATGTCTCAGCCATTAAAAACATACAAGTTTAGGACACCTGACTTTTTTTATAGTTTTCAACTGACTTGGGCACTTACTTTCAAAATGGTGACCATTAAAAAAAATTGGGCGGTATGTCATATTTCCAGAACATTAGACCGATTTAAACCTAATTTTGTGTGCTGGCAGAGCATAGTGTAAGCATCAAATTTTGAAACGGATGTAGCTGTTGGTGCGCCATTTTGTTAGATAGCGCTAATGGAAAAATAAAGATTTTACATTATATCTCAAAAACTGTTCAACCAATTCTCACCCAATTTTATATTTAAGTAATACTATAGTGGGCCATGTAAACGTAAGTGACTGAACTTGGTTAGTTTTTTATTTTCAAAATGGCGGCAATTTTTTTTAAGTTTATTTGGTATATTTGCCATATTATTTAACCAATATCGACAAAGTTTTGTATACTGAAAGTATATATACCAAGTATTATCTATACCTACAAATAACCACATTTGTCGGACTTTTTGGAAGATATCACCTTACGAAAAAATGTAGTTATATTGTCATAACTCTGTCAATAATCAGCAGACTCCTACAAAATTTGGCAAACAAGTAGTACTGATGCAAATGATGTTAAGTGAAATGTTTTAAACTTGTCATACACTTAATTTCAAAATGGTGGCCATTTTGTTTTTATATGTAAAATGGTGGCTATTTTATATATATTTTTTATTTCAGCTTAGATAGATATATCGTCGAAACTATGTAATCAGTTCCAACATAACTTTGTATGCTGGCAGTAGACTTATAACTATCAACTGTATCAACATATAGCATATTTTTTCCGTCACTTTCTAACGCAATTCCATGCGAATAATATAACGTATGTCATATATCGGGAAGGAAGTTACCAATTCCAATGAAATTTGGCAAACAAATAGTACTGAGGCAGATTATGTCGAGTGGTATGTTTTAAGCATGGAAAATATTTATTTTCAATATGGCGGGCCATACTACCATTTTAGCTTAGAATGCTATATCGTCGAAACCACGTTATAAACTTTGTACGCTGGCATTAAAACTATCAACTGTGTGTACATATAGCATCTTTTGTCAGCGATTTTGTAACATAGAGACATGCGAGTAAATACAGTTTTTTTGTCATATCTCGGGAAACAATATACAGATTCCTTCCAAATTTGGCAAACAAATAGTACAGCAGCAGGTGGNTCGTCGAAACCACGTTATAAACTTTGTACGCTGGCATTAAAACTATCAACTGTGTGTACATATAGCATCTTTTGTGAGCGATTTTGTAACATAGAGACATGCGAGTAAATACAGGTTTTTTTTTGTCATATCTCGGGAAACAATATACAGATTCCTTCCAAATTTGGCAAACAAATAGTACAGCAGCAGGTGGTGTAAACTGGTATGTCTTATGTACGTCAAGCAGTCATTTTCAAAATGGTGGCTATATAAATACTTTAGCCCAGTATATTTTACTACCGAAACAAATTCCAACAATTTTGTTTGCTGGCAGTACCTATTACAACCATCACATTTCTCTATGCAGAGTTTCATTTCTCTGAAATTTTGTAAGATAGCCCTATCAATAAAAATAATAGTTTTATCTCGTCTCTCGGGAAACAATCAACCCATTCTTACAAAATGTGGCGAATATGTACTGTGGTAGGCCATATGTTGATACGTTTTTTTTTTTGTAGGACACACTTATTTTCAGAATGGTGGCTATAAAATCATTTTAGTTTTGTGGGCGATATCTACAAAACTATGTAATCTATTTTGAGTTATTTTGGTATATTAGCAGTATGCAATCATCGAAATTGCTACTGCATTACTTCTTTGTTCTCCATTTATGAAGTTCGCCACATGCAAATTATGGAGGTTTTACGCCATGTCTCGAGGCCCAATCAACCGTTTCCCACCAAATGTTATACTGGAACATTTCAAATAAATTTGTACCAAATTGTGGACACCATAAATGCTACAGAAGGTCATGCAAACTTTCATGATTTAAATGGGTCAGACAACGACGTTCAAAATGGCAGATTTATAACTCATTTAGGTAAGTATGATATGTTTATATATATATTTAAAATATTTGAAACAAATTCAACCACAATTTGTGTGTCGGTAGTATACATTAGAAGCATCGTAATTACGCCCTCATTTACTGGAATTCTTTATAATAACATCAAATAAGAAATTAAAGGTTTTTTTTTTTCATATCGTTATGACCAATCAACCAGTTTTTGTATCAAATTCTTCAAACAAGTAGCGCTACGATAGACCATGTAAAATTACATGTTTTATGTGGCTTAGTCACTTATTAAAAAAAAAAAAAAGTCCCTGTAAATATTTTAGGTTGGTAAACCCTATCATTCGAAACTTTAGACTTATTAAATCTGAAGTTGATGCTCCGAATCCAACCTCCATAATGCAGTGTATCACACGCTAGCTTATCGTACAAGGTTTTCTGTGTTCATGCCCCGGGTAAGACTTGTGTATTTGTAATTGTCTTACTGCTAATGTATACGATTCTGGTTACATTTATAAAGTTATTGGTTTCAAAGGGAAGTAAAGTCCTTCCTACCAAGTCAGCTTTTAAGAAATTATTTAAAAATTAATTGCGGCCATGCTGAGAAAAGCCGGCTCATTAGTTATATCAGTAACTTCTTGTTTATATATGTGTTTATTATTTTATTATAAATGTGAGGTATTTGAAATGTTTACCGTTACTTACGATTACATTACGTTTCATTTTGTATAAACATACGTTTTACAGAATCCGTAATCTTTTCATAAGCGGACGTGTACTGCTCGTGGTTGTATCTCGGGTGTCCGCCAACTTCCCAGACGCAACTCCGTGGGTATAGCAGGAATTTGGAACACGTTATATTATGGTTTCGAGCATGCCCGTTGGTATGATAACTGTTATACCTGGAGCCAGACCCTTTCAGAGGGGGCTGAGGTATAACCTACGCTTGAGCAGAAACGCTAGCAGAAAATGGGCGGTAAAAGAAAAATATCTTATTTTTGGTTAAAATTGAGTTTTTATTTAATTATTTATAAATTTCGATATACCATTTATAATTAATACGCATAAAACATAAGAGTAAGAGGCGTGTTGGGAATGCCCAGTAACAAATACTTATCATGCAAAATATTGGTAATCTGAGTGCGCACGAGTGCGGTGCGTTGTCCATTTGGAGTAATTTTCTAGGCTCGGTTAAGCTTTGTTTGTAAAAGACGGGGAAATATCCGGGAAGTTGAACTTTAGAGGGACTTCAGGAAAGTTTGAAGTAACCATGAATTGACACTAGCATAAACCTGCGCAGTGAAGCGGCCTGAGATAGAACCTGTGACGTTATGAATGCGAGTCGGAAAGCTTACCGCATTGGCAAACTTGTTCACGGACTTTGCGGACCGCCGAATTGATCTGCCTGCGGCACGGGAGAATAAATCGAAGGCGTAATGGTTCGAGCCCCGGAAAAGGAAAAGAAAAAGAAAGTACCTGCGAGGTTAACATTGCTAATGTAACGAGAGAAGCAAGTGGAGATGAGTTCGCAAGATAGGAAAGTAACAAAAGGCGACTGTTAATGACGGTCGGTGAGACAAGCAGTTTGTTGAAATGAGATGAGCGTACTAACAGATGCTTGGGAGGCTCATTCCGGAATGACGTAGCAGGAATGCCTCGACGACCGTTACTTAGCAAAAACGCGCCACCTAGACAAATGGCGTTGCAGGAAGTGGGTGAGAACATTTATTCGGTGCTGCTAACTATGCTCTTGCACATGAATTACGTGCTAGATTTGTCATCCTGCATAACATCCGCATTTATTACGGCTAATGCTTTTGAAATGGCTTTGATCTCATGCCGACTGTAATTCATTATGACTGGATTAGATTTATTTATTTATTTTTATTTATCATTTCGACTGCGCTAACAGCTCTGGATCGTTTACAGGAACGCACGGGGCACGAAATTGGGAGGGTTTACATAGTGGAACTGCACCAACATTCGCCTTGAGTGGAGGTGGGAAAATCACTTTATAACACCCACCCCCCCCTCCACCCCTAGTTCTGCCGGTCGTGATACCGAACCCACGACCTTCTTAATGCGAGTCAGACTCACTACCGCTTGACCAAACACGCTCAGATGTAAAGGGAGGAAGTGGTGCAATGAAAACTGGCACGAGTAACCGAATTACTTCTAGAAACCTGACGTTCCAAGTTCTAACATTTAACTTCACGGAGGTAGAACAGAACAGGATCTATACATTTTTGGGAAGGGGGGGGGGAGAGGTTCACTTCCACCTTTTTGCAGGTGCAGCTCTGGAATTTCGATTCGTGCTACGGGAGTGTCACTGTCCCATCGTAACTTTAGGCAGCAATAATAGATGAATCAAATAAAATCAGTACTTTTAACAAAAAAATCTGATATTATTTCACTTTAATATTAAAACATCCACTGGAAAGTTTCACGACAATGTGAGTTTATTTTGAGGAGGGGTTCTGTCTACTGTGAACTCTCTGGATTCTCCTTGGCGTAGGCAAATTTCATGTCTTCGCGGTGTAAGGAATTAATCAAAGACAGCCACTCCCCGTCACCGGTATGCTGCATTTTGCATGTCCTCTCTACATCACAATTTTGTGCAGACGTACAGGCTTGTCAACATCGCATACTCTGTTTTGAAAACGCACAAACTGCATGATAAATTACTATTTTTCGTATACTAAGGAACGCTTTGTATGACCAAGATTTGTTTGAACTTCTGGCTTTTATTTCATTTCATGTAATAGGGCCTACTTATAAAATTTATTTTTATTCGTCTCCGAGGTGCGCGCAGTGAGAAGGACCCAACCCACTTGTTTATTACAAAATGACAGCATTGAACCCTGGTTCGGATTGGATGGTTGTGCTGCATCTAACATAGACCACAGAGTAAATAAGTACACAGACTCGCAATGGCGTGTGGCGGTCCCTTTCATATGGGCCTACTCATTCTCTGATTGGCTGCGCGAAGCTCTGGGAACGAGTCTCGTGTTTGACTGGCTACGGCGTGTTGCGGAAGGTTCCCCTACTGGCTGAGCTGCCGGCCGGCAAGTAAGTTACCACGCGCTGATTGGCAAACGGCGTTCCGACATGTTGCTGGCCAGTGGAGCCATATTGCTGGCGTGTGCGGCTGGAGCTCGCGGAATAAGCGGCTAACTCACCTCTGTATTCTCAAGTACTCTGTGCCCTAGGACGTGATCGGTTACTTCTACAATGCGCCCTATGAGAAACGTGCGTTGTTCCGTTCATTTGGTGCAAGCGCAACAGTGTAGTTCCTGGGAACCGTTTGAATTTTCTGTTAGGGTGCATTCAATTTTCGTATGTGGTTTAATTAGTGCAAGTGAGTATATGAAGAGACGTGTTTACTTTTTAACGTTTATAGTTTGTGGATATTATGTTGTTTTGTACATCAACATAAAATTACGTAAGGTGATATTAAGTTGTTTCAAGTTAACATACGTATTTTCCTGTCTCCATATTTCTTCTCAGCCAACATTCCGGGAACAGCACACTGTAGATCTTCCGTTCTCCAGCGCAGTAATGCGCGCATTTGGGTAACGGAACAACAATTCACGTGTTTTCAAGTTATCGCATTCATGCAGGAAACGGAGCATGGCCTCAGTGGATCGTTATAGAGAAAAATAGTTAACTTCGCAGAAAATGTTAACGTTTCATGTATATGTTAGTGAAAACGTACTAGAATATAAATGTGTCTCCTCATCAGCCGTAGTTTCCCTCGTACTTATTTCCTTCGAGTTAGTATGCAGGAAAACCCTAGATTCGATCACCAACTTACCACTACTGTCGTTCACAGACGTAAATTCGGATTGGGCTGGAGAATCCCGATTACAAGTTGCTGTAAACACACTTGTACATGACTGCAACAGGATTGGAATGTAGAATGCGAAGTTTACGTATACTCGGAACCCACGCCTGAAATCGGAATCTACAAGACGTAGTGGTCGCTATACTGAATCATAATAGTTCAAAACAGTTAGGTAAAAAGCACTGCGAAAAAGTATGGTAATTAACTGTTCGATTTAAAAAAAATGTATAAATAAACCTTCTAATCTGAAGTTACAATTAGGTGGAACGTTTGTTCTATTGTTTGAAATATTATCAATCTATTTTGTTAACTCCCAACTTCACTCCACCTTTGTTTTTTTTACATTTCACATCGCGTTAATAATTAAACTTTAAATAAATTACACTCCATGTTCAGTCCAAGTTGGGTTCAGTCCAAATTCAGTCGTAGATGAAATTTTACTCTAAACGGCGTGATGGTAAATTATCACAGCAGTATTTAAATGAATATTGTGGCTGTGGTCTTTAAAACAATTACGGTGGCGTAGATAATTGCCAAACACGTTTTAATCATTTGAGAACAGTAATGCAAAATCTGTCTGAAGTTGAAAAGCCAAAAAAGCCTACAGAATACGGACCTTGCTCCATATCTCTTATTTTACATCGCAAGCTCAAGCAACGGTGACTCACGGAGGTGAATATTCATTTAACTTTTCACTATATGAATGTGCCAACATTCCTCATTCCCGCTAGAAACACCAGGGAGTATTTATGAAAGAAAACAACTACCAATGCGACATGCCTAGAGTTTTTAATGCCTGCCTTTAGCTGCTCAAAAAATAATCCCTTTAAGAATACACCCCAACGTTTTGTTACAAGTCCCCATGGGCCTATCTGAGCTCTTAATCAAAATAATGTGAATTAATTAAATTTCTTAAATTATTTAGTAATAAAAATAGACACAGCTCTTATTTACATTTTTTTTTGTACCTTTCTCGGAAATAAGTCTTATTCCCGGAAAATTTACTTAGTTAAATGTGCGCATACGCGCGCACTCATTTTACAGACAATATTTCTACTAGGTATTTCCCTTAAAGCTCCCGCCTACTTGGAGCTGTTTTCCGCGTTTGAGAACGAGAGGCGCGGGAGCTATAAGGGCGACACTGCCTCGCGCATTAAGTGTGCCATCGCCACTAAGCGCAAGGCTCTGAACTGACGCGCAGTGTTCTTGTCACACTCGTGCACCTGAAGGACTTTCAGCTGTGACCGTATTATTTTATTGGTAGAAAGTCTGTAGCATCGTTCAGTGCAGCCCCCTTGAGTAGTTTTGTATATACCTGACATGTATATTTCGAGATACGACGTTTTGAAAAAGCAGTTTTTAACCATATTGGAGTACATACTCAAAAATGGTGTTTATAATGTGTGTGATGTCTTGAAAGCAATTTGACAGCTCTCGTCTGAAGCGTGTGTTGTTTTCGTAGATCAGCACATCGTACGCACGTTTAATAGTTTCGCGTAAAAACGCGAATTTCTTACTTACACTCTAATGCAGTTGAAGCTCCAGGTTGGCAGAGGCCTTAAGGCTCGGCTTCGTCCCTTCCGCAAAAATTCTTAGGTTTTGTGTCATACTTTCAGCTTCAGAGGTATCATTGGATATGTTTGACTATAGAACATTTAAACTTTACAAGCTGTTGAATACTTTTGTATCTAATTTCCACGGTGTTACTTCCTGCTTGCAAAAAGGCAGGGACTTAATGACCAAATGTAAATATGTTCCTGACTTTTTACAACAAGCAGTGTCGTATATTCTCGTGTACCATATCGTGTATGTGGGCGTGGAACTATACAGTGCGCAGCGCGCATGTATATAGTATCTCGCAAGTAGTCCGGCAGCATGCCAAGATGGCGAGGCGGTAAGTTCGCGTTTGACGAGTGTCCATCGTTATCCTTCTCTCTCGGGTGTTCATCAATCAAATCTTGCAACATTTGATCCTCCGTGGTCGGATTTCGTTTCCAGAGATTGTGATACGTAACTGTGATAAAGTTTTGTTCGTCTTTACGTGCGTGGCGTAAATGTAAAGTGCACCATGTGTGTGAAGTGACCGCGCTGCCAGTCTGAATCAACTCTCGCAACTCAAGCATCCTTAGAAAAAAAATTGTTTCTTTGCCCCTCTTCATTATTATGTGATGAAATCTTCAGTTTTGTTGATATTTTTCGTCAAAAAAGTAATGGTTGGTGTATCCATTGCCCCTTGTTCGTTGATATTTTTTGGCACGTGGGTGAGTAATTACATGCCTGTATCTTGTTTGTTCCTTTGTGTTGAGAAGTGTTTTCGCAAATATATTAATGTTGCGTCAGACACGTCGACATAATTTATTAGCTCATTGGACATTTTGCCGATCACGTGTATTATATTTGTTTCCTTACGTTTTGCAGTTATTTTTTTTATGTTTTGATCCTAGCTATGGGGTTCAAGATATTTTCGTTTAAGTTCAAGTTCCAAGAAAGTAAGCTTAAACACATAAATTATAGGGTACAAGTACTCATTAAGGCCCACGTCGTCACGCTGAATGTTATTAACGAAGTGAATGCGTTTGGTTCACAACTCGACGCTTTTGAAGGTGCAGTAAACACTCTGTGCAAAAAACTTTTGCAAACGGACTCCTTGGAAAATTTGGACGAAAATGTGTTTACCGCAAAGCACAAGTCTTTGTTTGCCCAGTTGTCCGACACACGATGTCTCATAACCTCATTTATGTCCTATCATGTTGTACATGCTTCTTCTACATCTTCTCTTGCCTCCCCGTCTGCAAATGTATGTCTGCCGAAAATTAATTTGCCATCCTTTTCAGGCCAGTGGAACGAATGGCCCATGTTCTCCCAGCTGTACCAGGTGAAGATTCATGACATTCGGGAATTAGCCGATATTCAGAAATTCCAGTATTTGTTGGGATGCCTCAAGGGAGAAGCTTTACAGTTAGTAAACAATCTACCGACTACAACTGAAGATAACACAGTAGCTTGGGAACTTCTGATATCCCAGTACCAGAACATCAGGAAAGTCACTACCCTATACATAAACAGAATTCTGGACCTGACTGCTGCCAACTATGCAAATCTTCAATCAGTCAAACAGTTGGTCAACACATTCAANTATGCAAATCTTCAATCAGTCAAACAGTTGGTCAACACATTCAATGAGAATGCACATGCTCTGGAATACTTAGGCCATGATATCATAAACAATAACCGTGTTGTCATCACAGTTTTGATGCTCACGTTGGATGTGTGTATGCTCACAAGTTCAAAAACTCGCTTACAGACAGCGCTGACACGATTCCTAAGGTTTCGGAACTGATAGATTTTATTCAGTCTCNCACCTCTGTATTCTCAAGTACTCTGTGCCCTAGGACGTGATCGGTTACTTCTACAATGCGCCCTATGAGAAACGTACGTTGTTCCGTTCATTTGGTGCAAGCGCATCAGTGTAGTTCCTGGGAACAGTTTGAATTTTCTGTTAGGGTGCATTAAATTTCCGTAGGTGGTTTAATTAGTGCAAGTAAGTATATGAAGAAACATGTTTACTTTGTAAAATTTCTAGTTTGTGTATATTATGTTGTTTTGTACAGCAACATAAAATTACGTAAGTGGATATTAAGTTGTGTCAAGTTAATCTACGTATTTTGCGGTCTCCATATTTATTCTTAGCCAACATGCCGGGAACAGCACACTGTAGATCTTCCGTTCTCCAGCGCAGTAATGCGCGCATTTGGGTAACGGAACAACAATTCACGTGTTTTCAAGTTATCGCATTCATGCAGGAAACGGAGCATGACCTCAGTAGATCGTTATAGTGAAAAATAGCTAACTTCGCAGAAAATGTTAACGTGTCATGTATATATTTGTGAAAACGTACTAGAATATAAATGTGTCTCCTCATCAGCTGTAGTTTCCCTCGTACTTATTTCCTTCGAGTTAGTATGCAGGAAAACCCTAGATTCGATCACCAACTTACCACTACTGTCGTTCACAGACGTAAATTCGGATTGGGCTGGAGAATCCCGATTAAAAGTTGCTGTAAACATACTTGTACTTCACTGCAACAGGATTGGAATGTAGAATGCGAAGTTTACGTATACTCAGAACCCACGCCTGAAATCGGAATCTACAAGACGTCGCTATACTGAATCATAATAGTTCAAAACAGTTAAGTAAAAAGCACTGCGAAAAAGTGTGGTAATTAACTGTTCGATTAAAAAATATATATAAATAAACCTTCTAATTTGAAGTTACAATTTGGTGGAACGTTTGTTCTGTTGTTTGAAATATTGTCAATCTCTTTTGTTAACTTCCAACTTCACTCCGCCTTTGTTCTTGTTACATTTCACATCAAGTTCATAATTCCACTTTAAATAAATTACACTCTATGTTCAATCCAAGTTGGGCTCAGTCCAAATTCGGTCGTAGATGAAATTTTACTCTAAACGGCGTGATGGTAAATTATCACCGCAGTATTTAGATGACTATTGTGGCTGTGGTCTTTAAAACAATTACGGTAACGTAGATAATTGCCAAACACGTTTTAATCATTTGAGAACAGTAATGCAAAATCTGTCTGAAGTTGAAAAGCCAAAAAAGCCTACAGAATACGGACCTTGCTCCATATCTCTTATTTTACATCGCAAGTTCAAGCAACGGTGAGTCATGGAGGCGAATATTCATTTAACTTTTCATTATATGAATGTGCCAACATTCCTCATTCCCGCTAGAAACACCAGGGAGAATTTTATGAAATACCAATACGACATGCCTAGAGTTTTTAATGCCTGCCTTTAGCTGCTCAAAAAATAATCCCTTTAAGAATACACCCCAACGTTTTGTTATAAGTCCGCATGGGCCTATCTGAGCTCTTAATCAAAATAATGTGAATTAATTAAATTTCTTAAATTATTTAGTAATAAAAATAGACACAGCTCTTATTTACATTTTTTTTTGTACCTTTCTCGGAAATAAGTCTTATTCCCGGAAAATTTACTTAGTTAAATGTGCGCATACGCGCGCACTCATTTTACAGACAATATTTCTACTAGGTATTTCCCTTAAAGCTCCCGCCTACTTGGAGCTGTTTTCCGCGTTTGAGAACGAGAGGCGCGGGAGCTATAAGGGCGACACTGCCTCGCGCATTAAGTGTGCCATCGCCACTAAGCGCAAGGCTCTGAACTGACGCGCAGTGTTCTTGTCGCACTCGTGCACCTGAAGGACTTTCAGCTGTGACCGTATTATTTTATTGGTAGAAAGTCTGTAGCATCGTTCAGTGCAGCCCCCTTGAGTAGTTTTGTATATACCTGACATGTATATTTCGAGATACGACGTTTTGAAAAAGCAGTTTTTAACCATATTGGAGTACATACTCAAAAATGGTGTTTATAATGTGTGTGATGTCTTGAAAGCAATTTGACAGCTCTCGTCTGAAGCGTGTGTTGTTTTCGTAGATCAGCACATCGTACGCACGTTTAATAGTTTCGCGTAAAAACGCGAATTTCTTATACTCTAACGCAGTTGAAGCTCCAGGTTGGCAGAGGCCTTAAGGCTCGGCTTCGTCCCTTCCGCAAAAATTGTTAGGTTTTGTGTCATACTTTCAGCTTCAGAGGTATCATTGGATATGTTTGACTATAGAACATTTAAACTTTACAAGCTGTTGAATACTTTTGTATCTAATTTCCACGGTGTTACTTCCTGCTTGCAAAAAGGCAGGGACTTATTGATCAAATGTAAATATGTTCGTGACTTTTTACAACAAGCAGTGTCGTATATTCTCGTGTACCATATCGTGTATGTGGGCGTGGAACTATACAGTGCGCAGCGCGCATGTATGTAGTATCTCGCAAGTAGTCAAGCAGCATGCCAAGATGGCGAGGCGGTAAGTTCGCGTTTGAAGAGTGGCCATCGTTACCCTTCTCTCTCGGGTGCTTATCAATCAAATCTTGCAACATTTGGTCCTCCGTGGTCGGATTTCGTTTTTCAGAAATTGAGATACGTAACTGTGATAAAGTTTCGTTCGTCTTTACGTGCGCGGCGTAAATGTAAAGTTCACCATGTGTGTGGAAGTGACAGTGCCGCCATTCTAAATCGACTCTCGCAAATCAAGCATCCTCAGAAAAAATTAACAAAAATTTTGTTCCCTCTTCATTATTAAGTGATGAAATTTAGTTTTGTTGATATTTTTCGTCAAAAAAGTAATGGTTGGTGTATCCATTGCCCCTTGTTCGTTGATATTTTTTGGCACGTGGGTGAGTAATTACATGCCTGTATCTTGTTTGTTCCTTTGTGTTGAGAAGTGTTTTCGCAAATATATTAATGTTGCGTCAGACACGTCGACATAATTTATTAGCTCATTGGACATTTTGCCGATCACGTGTATTATATTTGTTTCCTTACGTTTTGCAGTTATTTTTTTTATGTTTTGATCCTAGCTATGGGGTTCAAGATATTTTCGTTTAAGTTCAAGTTCCAAGAAAGTAAGCTTAAACACATAAATTATAGGGTACAAGTACTTATTAAGGCCCACGTCGTCACGCTGAATGTTATTAACGAAGGGAATGCGTTTGGTACACAACTCGACGCTTTTGAAGGTGCAGTAAACACTCTGTGCAAAAAACTTTTGCAAACGGACTCCTTGGAAAATTTGGACGAAAATGTGTTTACCGCAAAGCACGAGTCTTTGTTTGCCCAGTTGTCCGACACACGATGTCTCATAACCTCATTTATGTCCTATCATGTTGTACATGCTTCTTCCACATCTTCTCTTGCCTCCCCGTCTGCAAATGTATGTCTGCCGAAAATTAATTTGCCATCCTTTTCAGGCCAGTGGAACGAATGGCCCGTGTTCTCCCAGCTGTACCAGGTGAAGATTCATGACATTCGGGAATTAGCCGATATTCAGAAATTCCAGTATTTGTTGGGATGCCTCAAGGGAGAAGCTTTACAGTTAGTAAACAATCTACCGACTACAACTGAAGATAACACAGTAGCTTGGGAACTTCTGATATCCCAGTACCAGAACATCAGGAAAGTCACTACCCTATACATAAACAGAATTCTGGACCTGACTGCTGCCAACAATGCAAATCTTCAATCAGTCAAACAGTTGGTCAACACATTCAATGAGAATGCACGTGCTCTGGAATACTTAGGCCATGATATCATAAACAATAACCGTGTTGTCATCACAGTTTTGATGCTCACGTTGGATGTGTGTATGCTCACAAAGTTCAAAAACTCGCTTACAGACAGCGCTGACACGATTCCTAAGGTTTCGGAACTGATAGATTTTATTCAGTCTCNAAGTTCAAAAACTCGCTTACAGACAGCGCTGACACGATTCCTAAGGTTTCGGAACTGATAGATTTTATTCAGTCTCGAGTATTAAAAATGGCTTGTGCTCTTGATGGAGGAAATAAGGTTAGTGCAAATAACATGTCTCGGAAACCATTGCTGACGAAGTCAAGTCGTACAACCTCACAACAAAAGGCAGTATTTATCACCAGTTCAGAACCTAAAACAAAATCTTGTGAAGTGTGTCAGCAAACCACCCATTCTGTTTACAGGTGTCCTGAATTCATTGATGCCTCACCTACTGACAGACAACAAATAGCTCGGAACAAAAAAGTATGTTTCAATTGCCTTGGGACAGCCCATAGGCTAGCATCATGTCTCTCTGCTCGCACCTGTTGTCAATGTCAGCAAAANGTTTCAATTGCCTTGGGACAGCCCATAGGCTAGCATCATGTCTCTCTGCTCGCACCTGTTGTCAATGTCAGCAAAAGCATCATACCTTTCTCCATATAGATAAGTCCACAGTATCTTCAATTCCCCGAGAAAACCACATTGGACATCACACAGCTTCCAGGTGAAACGTTTGCAGATGTTTCGGTTCGGGAACACATATAAGTGTTATTGTCTACAACCTTGGTAGAGGTTTACGGTGNGAAACGTTTGCAGATGTTTCGGTTCGGGAACACATATAAGTGTTATTGTCTACAACCTTGGTAGAGGTTTACGGTGTGGACAATAAGCCTCATGTCATGCAGTGTTTGCTGGACAGTGCAGCACAAGCATATTTTATCTCTGAAGCATCTGTGGAAGTCCTCTCATTGCCCTTACACAAAGCTGGTGAAAGGGTCGTGGGCTTTTGTTATGGGGCTGTCAGTTTGAAGGAGAAAATACCCTGTTAGATTAAGTCACCAATGTCACCTCAGTGTACATTCCCTCACTCACACTTTGTTGTGCCCAAGATTAGTAGCAACTTGCCACATGTATATGTCGATTCCTGTGTCCATTGTCCATACTCAGTTGGGTTCCTTTCCATTGGCAGACCCTCACTTCGATAAACTTGCTTACATCGATATACTTTTGGGTGCTGATAGCTGTGCTCGTGTTGGTATGAGTGGGTGTTTAGAGTCGGGACAACACATGCCTGTAGTATTGGAGTCCAAGTTGGGATGGGTGTTATTAGGTAATACCCTGAGTCCTGCACAGATACCAAGCAGGGACTGATATCTATGGTTGTTGGTAAGGAGAGCTTGTTGGATGTCATCCTCAAACAATTCTGGAAGACTGAAGATCCTCCTCAGGCAAGTGCAAAGCCACCTGAAGATGAGTATTGTGAAAAACACTTCAAGGATACTCACTCACGAGTAGATACTGGCAGATAAAAGGTTTCTCTTTCCTTTAAACCCCATGCCCAAATTTTTGGGGATTCGTGCAAAAGCGCCCAATGTAGATTATATTTCCTAGAAAGGAAATTTAATTCGCAGCCTTAGATGAAAAGTATGTATACAGATTTCATGACTATGTTCAGGTAGGTCTATGGAGCCGTATACCCCTCTTGCAAACAGGATAGTAGCTGATAAACCAGGGTGTTTTATCCCTCATCATGGGGTGCTCAAAACATCTAGCTTTACGACCAAATTGAGGGTTGTTTTTATATGGTAGTGCACAGACCTCCAATCATATCNGTGCTCAAAACATCTAGCTTTACGACCAAATTGAGGGTTGTTTTTATATGGTAGTGCACAGACCTCCAATCATATATTACCCAATGATATTTAACTCCTTGGTCTTAAATTTCAGAATGACATCAATTATGTAATTCTAAGATTTAGACTCTNTAAATTTCAGAATGACATCAATTATGTAATTCTAAGATTTAGGCTCTACAGTGTAGTTTTTCATGCGACACTAAGCAAATGTAACACCAAGTCTTGGTCGATGAGGCTAACCGACCATGCCAGCACATTCTGTGGTGTGAGGACCCATCACCACCCCTTATATTTATCAGCTGAATACAGTAATATATGGCCTCACACCACCTTCATTCTTGGCAATTCGTGTGTTGTCTCAGTTGGCATCTGATGAAGGTGATGAATATCCACTAGCTGCCAATGCTCTTGAGAATCACATCTTCGTGGATGATATCATCACAGGTGCAATATCGTCAGATAAAGCTAATTTGTTGAAAATTAAGCTGGTCGAACTTTTAAATCGGGGTGGGTTTGAGATTCGGAAATAGTCTAATAATGAGCCACGGCTCCTTAGTGATGTGCCTGTGGCCCATTGTGAAAGTCCTAGGGTGATAAACTACTCATCAGGCCCTGTTAAGCACTCTTTCTCATATCACCTATGGGTCCACTCTGGCAGTCCCACCAAAGGCTTTGTCCTTTCGCATATTGCACACATATATGATTCTATGGGTTAGCTTGCTCCATTAACAGTGTGGGCCAAAATTCTAATGCAATGGTTGTGGACTCAAGGACTGAATTGGGATGACCCCTTACCCCAGTCAACTCAGGCAACATGGAATCAATTCACGGATGGCCTGAATGAAATTGAAACAATAAGCTTGCCATGCTTCGTGGTCAGTGGGTATTACATGGTTTATCCGATGCCTCTGAGAGAGACTATGCAGCAGTCGTGTATATGAGGAGCACGAACACTGAAGGGATTGTTTGTGTGCATCTGGGAATGGCTAAGGCATGGATAGCTCCTCTAAAACAAGTGTCTCTCCCTCGTTTAAAATTGTGTGGGGCTCATAAACTGGCAAAATTTACTATGTTTTGTCACAAATTCCTCAGCCAGTACTTACATATCTCTGCAACCCATGTGTGGACTGATTCCAGCGTTACTCTAGCTTGGATAAAGTCACTGCCGTACTTGTTGAAAACCTTTGTGGCCAATCTCATGTCTCAAATTCAATAATGGGATCATCCCCAGCTGTGGAAACATGTCAGGTCTATGATAGTCCGTCGGATTGTGCATCTTGTGGCTTACTCCCTCCTGACCTTTTTCATTACCTCTGGTGACATGGCCTCGGTGGGCTAGTCCACCCAGTGCCTCCTGTGTCGGGGTATGATGACAATATCCCAGAGCTCGAATCTTTTCAACACTCCTTGTTAAACTCTCATGAAATTCCTGAAGATCTCCCTGTATTCCAACGAATTTCATCATGGCCCAAGTTGGTTCGCATTTTGGCTTATGTTAGGCATTTCATGAGGCATGCCAAAACACAACCTTGTAAAAGTGATTCCCTAACAAGTTTGGAACTGGAGAAAGCTGCTCTTCTGTATGCAAATGCACGCAAAATGTTCGCCTACNGGACTGATTCCAGCGTTACTCTAGCTTGGATAAAGTCACTGCCGTACTTGTTGAAAACCTTTGTGGCCAATCTCATGTCTCAAATTCAATAATGGGATCATCCCCAGCTGTGGAAACATGTCAGGTCTATGATAGTCCGTCGGATTGTGCATCTTGTGGCTTACTCCCTCCTGACCTTTTTCATTACCTCTGGTGACATGGCCTCGGTGGGCTAGTCCACCCAGTGCCTCCTGTGTCGGGGTATGATGACAATATCCCAGAGCTCGAATCTTTTCAACACTCCTTGTTAAACTCTCATGAAATTCCTGAAGATCTCCCTGTATTCCAACGAATTTCATCATGGCCCAAGTTGGTTCGCATTTTGGCTTATGTTAGGCATTTCATGAGGCATGCCAAAACACAACCTTGTACAAGTGATTCCCTAACAAGTTTGGAACTGGAGAAAGCTGCTCTTCTGTATGCAAATGCACGCAAAATGTTCGCCTACACGATTATTTGAAATGCCTCAATGGAGGAAACCCTTGTTCAACACGAATACAGCGCTTGGCACACTTTCTGGTTTCGCATGGTGTGCTCAGGGCGAGCAGTCGCTTGTCCAACGCCAACATGGAGTTTGCAACTAAGCACACAATCATACTACTGAAAGATCGTGCAGTGGTTGAAGCATTTGTAAATCATTACCACCTGAGATATCTGCATGCAACACCACAATTACTGCATTCTCTCGTATCATATAAATTATGGATTTTGTCTGCCTGATCCCTAATTCGATCTAGATTTTTCAAGTGTGTGTAGTACTCCCGGTGTCAACATGTGGACATTCCTTCCCTTATGGGTGATTTGCTGGCAGAGAGAGTCATGTCCTATGGAACCTTTGAGCAGATGGCAGTGGATTATGGTGGACCCATTTCCATCAGACTAAACAAGTTCCATCGTGGCACTACTCAGAAGGCTAACACATCTTGCTACTCCCCATCTGTGGTGTACAGAACGGTTCGTAGGGTCTACGGTTAATGTTGATGGCACAGGCTAAAGGGTGTCTTGATGTTAAGGGTATATCACACAATGACTTCATCACGACTTCTTAGTTTTGAACAGGTTTATTTAACAGGAATTTATTTACACATTTCCGGCACTGTTGCGGGACTTGCTACACACTTGCTGCCGAGGATTTTCTATACATTAATGCCCTGCGAGTTCAAGGCCTGAAGGGCTGGTTACACTGTTCTGGTTATGTTTCCGTCGCTGTAGGGGCATTAGGTGACAGGACAGGTCCCTGAGTGACGACGGGGTTACTTATATGCACATGTTGTGTGGTAGTCGTTCCGGCAGCTGATGAGGTCTGGTGAACTGGATGGCCCAGTAAAAGGCCCTCTGTGGTTGGTTTGTTGCATTCAGTTGGCTTCCTCTCGTCGTGGTTCTTCTCGGTGAAGCTCACCACTCGCTCCCGTTCTCGGCGTAGGGTAGTAACGGACTGCTTACTACCCTACCATGTCCTGGCGAGGGACCACGTGTGTGCGGGCCCCCACCTGTCCTTCGCGGCTATGGGCTGCACTGAACAATCCCACTATCTTGACATGGCACTTCCGTTGAAGTTCACCACTCGACTCCGCCTTCTTGGTGCGTTGAAACTGACTGACTGGAAACTGACTGACTTATGCGGTAACTGGCTGGCTTACTCACGTCCCGATGTGGTGAAACTACTCGTCCGATATGACTCTGGTAACTATCTCTGATACGGCTCTGCGTCTCGCGTCCCAATTTGGCTGACCCCTTAATGTCGCGACTTACTATCTGTGCATTCCGGGGTGNGTCCGATATGACTCTGGTAACTATCTCTGATACGGCTCTGCGTCTCGCGTCCCAATTTGGCTGACCCCTTAATGTCGCGACTTACTATCTGTGCATTCCGGGGTGGCTGTACCGAACTCCGCGCCACATGCTGCTAGTTGCTTCGACTGACGGACGTGGCCGGGTTCCGATCTTCCCGGCCTTCTCTCTCGGCACGACTGACCTCTCTGTGCNAGAATATTCGTGGCACCACTTTCAGCTTGTCAGCTGTTTCTCGGTGCGTGTTTTCAACTTCAGGCGAATAACGCCTGACTATCTCGTGATTTCTCTGCATTTAAAAATTTCACAGGGCTTCCTTGGGTGTAGGAGGAGGGTGGGTGGGAGGACTGCGCGGCAGCGACCCCATGTAATGGCCTGTACACGCTCCTACCTCGACTTGACCTTTCTCTGCGGTGATTACGACTGGCACGTGTCTTCTGAAGCCCCTACACTGGTTTAAGCTCGGAGGGTTAGAGAGGGGGGGGGGGGTTGGTGACAGTGCCACTCTCTTAATACTCCTAATTACACCACGCATCAAGGCTTACCTGTCCATCTTCATTTGTTTTGCAACTTAGAGCAGTGCACATTGAGGTTGTGACTGATCTAACTGCTGATAGTTTTTTTGCTGTCTTAAGATGGTTTGTGTCAAGGCGAGAATTGTGCACGAGACTCTATTCGGATTATGGGACCAATTTTGTGGTCCCGGCAATGCAGCTTTGACAATCCTTGATCCAACTTCTCAAGTCTCCAATTGTTTAAAGTTTATCTCTAACTCGCACTATTAATTTTCTTTTTTTTTTCCCCAGCAAGTCCCCATCAAGGTGGGTTATAGGAAGTGGCTGTGAAGGCATTCAAATACCACATCAGGCGAGTCATTGGCAATCAGATTCTCACTTTGGAGGAGTTAATGACATTATGTACTAAGGTTGAAGCTGTCCTCAACTACAGACAATTAACACCATCCTCATCAGACCCATATGACTTTGCTGCCTTTACACTGGGGCATTTCATTATTGATAGGCCCCTTGTAATTGTCCCTGAATCGTGTTATGAGAACAATGATAGTGCACTCTGCCTGTCCCGGGGATGGAAAATGGCATGTGCACTGTACAATCAGTTTTGGAGAAGATGGTATCGTGAGTATCTTCAACAGCTACAACATCGGGGCAAGTGGCAAACCAACCAACCAGGATTCACTGTGGGAGATTTTATCCTTGTAGAGGAAGAACGTATGTCCCCATTGGGCTGATGCTTGGCCAGAGTCGTCAAGTTACATCATGGATCAGACAACATCGTCAGAGTGGTCGTCATCCTTCTCTCGAGTGCTTATCAATAAAAATCTTGCAACAAGCAGATAACGCACAATTAAAATTACGCACAAAAATTTTAACTAATTTGTAAAATGTAAATGTTCTATAATCTTTCATTGACAGTAATTACTATGGATGCGAAATTATGATGCAAAAACTAATTTCTGCAGAAAGGGTGAAGTCGAGACTAAAGATAAATTTAACCTGAGCTAGGAAGGCATATATAAATCGTAGAACGCCAAGTAATATCAGTAATGTAATATGTGCTTCTTTTTTTTCTGGCCGAGAAATTTGCGAGCGTGTTTCGTGACGCGGAAAGGCCTGGCACTTTTCGCGATGTTCTCAACACCTCGCTGGTAAATGTATTCGGCTCACGACTCCGCCTGCATATATTTACGGGCGGACAGCAGGTGGGCTCGAGCTGGGATTCTCCGACCTTCATCTTCACTTCTCCCTCTTACCAAACCACTCCTTCACGACCCCCGCTCATCAAGACTCCTCCCCCCGCCTTACACAGCACAACTCTTACTCCCGACTCTTGTAAAGCTCCCGTTCCCCTCCCGTAGCGACATGAACGCTGTTACGATCTCGTTACGGCCTTAGCTGTAGCGATGCTTAGACTCCTGCTCGCTGCCGCAGATCGTTCAAGGTCAGCTGAACAATTTCTTTGACCCAACCTTGGAAATGTTATCTCCGCACTCAGAAAAAAAGACGTATGGTTTAGGAACTAAATTTCAGCAGCAATAACCTGTGTATAGCACATTCACGGTTACTTCCAACTTTCCTGAAGCCCTGTTGAACTTCTACAGCAGGAAATTTCTCCGCCGCATGCAAACGAAGCCTAACTATAAGCTGTTTACAGTAAACTGAGCACTTCTGAAATACCTGCTCACAGCCTTCTTCTCGGTTTACATGGTATATTTCCACCATGTGTAAATTTAACTTTGTAATGGGCCTGATCACATTCGTGCGTCGGTAACGAAAAACTGAAATTATTAAAAAAGTAAATTATTTAAAGATTTGTTAATATTTACACTTAAAAGAATTTTAAAACGAGGGAAAGATAATGAACAATTTAAGTATCAACAAATGGTTTGATAACATGTTTTATTCAATGTTATGACGTGGATCTACTTTCCCTCCGTCGTTGCCAAATTTAGTGAACGCATGGCAGACGTTGTGTGCCGCTTCAAATATATGCGGTTAGGCTTAGTGGCATGTTTTGAAGGTTGTTTTCGGACTTAAGTCTAGAAAATTACACCAAAGATACAACGCGCACCGAATTCGTGTACACTCAGTTTAATAATAGCTCGCATAAGAACTATTTATTACTAGATATTGCCAACCCACATAGTTCCGCTCTGTTTTCATTCTGGCTAATTATAAGTGAAATATTATAATTTATACATAAATTGCAAGTAATAATTAAATTTAACCAAAAATAAGGTACTTTCACGTTAAGACGTGTATAAAAGCGCTTGCAATACGCGACACATTTAGGAAGCAACCAAACACGTCAAACGTGTGGTGGTTTTTCAAAGGTTTGATTCAAAAAGTCTGCTGAAACCGTGAATAGAGTATAATAGTGACAGCAGCACTGTCGACTGTGTTCGTGTCTGTGATTGAAGGTTTATTTCTACTAAACCAATAGTTTGTTCGACAGAAAAAAATTCAGCAATGTTTGAATAGTTCCCGCAATAAACAGAAATGCTGTAAACTAACAGAGTATTCCGATGCCGACTCAACAACAGTGCACTGGATCAGGTCATTTTGCACTGTGCCTGCACGGTAGACTACCCGCTTAGCTAAGGTGACATAGGTTGCATAGCTTCAAGGCGTCGTAACTTAACATTGGGCAAAATAAAAAAAGGAATTTTAAGGAGAAACGCAGGCCTGAGAGCGTAACACCAAAGCAACCTTTCCTGTTGATCTGAACATTTCTGTTATTAATGCGCCGAAAAATATCGATTAAAATACATGTTTGCAAATTTTCGAACATTACAGTGATGCAACGCACAATTTTACTAATCTAAAAGAGATTATGTTATTAAACAAAAATGCACATATTTAACAGCTTCGTTCAAATAAACTCTGTACCAGAATTGGTTGTTAATAATAGCGTAGTTTCTTATTTATGTTCATAAATGCATTTTCAACCGTCTTGCAATAACGGCGCGAATCTTTCTCAATAATCACTTTAGTATGTTTTCCGCCCATTTTGCACAAATAATTACCTCGTGACATTTGTACCACTTGGACTGAAACAACCTGTGTAAGCATGGTCACAGCTAGCCAGTTTTTCGGTAACAGGTGGTCACATTTGAATTTAACAAAAAATGTGGTTAAGACCAGCGTATTTATATCCAACATTTCCTTCAATATATTCCTATGGTACCTACAATGAAAGCAAAAGATAACGAAAAATGCAATGTGTCTTACAATATTTATCTCGTGGTTGGTCTGTTCATGGTGGTGGGGAGGGGGGGAGCAGTGTAAGTCAGAGAGAAGAACATTGGTGTGTCTTTAACACTTTCGTAATGGGCGGTCCGGTGCCTACCAGACTGGCATTAATAAAAATTTACTAATGAGCTTAATTTGGATTCAGTTTTCACGTGGGACGAATAATTGAATAACACCTTCGTACAGATCCTCGTTGTACCTTGACAGGCTGCGTAAATATTCACGTAAAATAAATATTTCAGCATTTCAGTCCTTAGAACTATTACTCCGCAATGATGGCGTGTAAAACGACGAATGCAATGGACAAAACTCTCATTTGTGTAATTAATACACAGCATACACAACACAACGAATTGCTAAAACTGTATAATGTACTGTATCATGTTATTAAAGAATAAGCAATACCATTAATCTATTACGTTTCTACCATATGTCGCGTGCGCCTTTTGTATGGTCCAGCTTGTACAGTACGGTGTTATGTCCGTAAAAACTTTCAGCATTTTACTCAGTTACGGGAGTGGAACCCTGGCGCCCTTTTCGTCCTATAATGAAAAAAAATTAGTGCGTGTGTTGTGTATTGCGTCAGGCTAGGTTCGAAACACTGGCATCTAATGTTGGAGAACTGGAGGCAAACGCGACACAATTGTTAAACATATCACATTTTTTCACTTGGAAACCCTTGCGTACATGAATGTCAAGTAGGAAAACGTTTATTCCCGTGCAGCATTTGACCAAAAAAAAATGTTTAATGTTAATTCAGAACTCTCGTTTCTGGCATAATATTAATTTTTTTGTTTTTATATTCTCAGAATTCCATTTAATTTTGCTACCTGGCGCGTCTTAACTCTATACAAAACTTCAGCTTTAGCATATTATTTTTTAAAGATAAATACCACATTTACTTTTCAATATTCATTGCAATGTTTCATCATCTGACATTCATGTTCAACATTGAAAGAATATATATATTTTTTTAAATCTCGTTCGTCAGGTACTGCTTTTCTCAGTGCCATCGTTGTTTATCATATCTCCCATTATTTTATGTTGACATCTCAACAATTTATCTGCTATCTGAATATTCTTCATCCGATATATGTTTTCCTCGCACATCCTCGAACCGGCTCTGTTCCTATGCGTTAATTCTTAATTCGTTCTCCAGGGGTGGTTAGAGAGAATTTTTTTTTTCCTGGCTCATCAAACGCTGTCAACTACTACTTCCCATAGGATGCTTTTAAAACTAGCTACTAAAATTTTGTATGAGTTGGAAAATGCGTGTTTTTTTATAGTAATTATGAAAATGATGACTTTAAGAGTTTTTATTTGCTTTCAAGCCTGGCATTTATATGAACTATCCTTGCGGCCAGTTTATCATATAGATGATCAGGCCATCGCGTGAAGAGACCTGTGAGAAGCTGGGCTGTGGTCTGTAATTGAGGCTGGTCCAGACACGGGGAGCTGGTCAACGTAATTGTGGATATGACGCAAATTCTGATAACCGATCGTAGATGAAAATTATGCTGATAAGATCGCACACCCCTTTTAAGGCATNTAAAGATAAATTTAACCTGAGCTAGGAAGGCATATATAAATCGTAGAACGCCAAGTAATATCAGTAATGTAATATGGGCTTCTTTTTTTTCTGGCCGAGAAATTTGCGAGCGTGTTTCGTGACGCGGAAAGGCCAGGCACTTTTCGCGATGTTCTCAACACCTCGCTGGTAAATGTATTCGGCTCACGACTCCGCCTGCATTTATTTACGGGCGGACAGCAGGTGGGCTCGAGCTGGGATTCTCAGACCTTCATCTTCACTTCTCCCCCTTGCCAAACCACTCCTTCACGACCCCCGCTCATCATGACTTCTCCCGCGCCTTACACAGCACAACTCTTACTCCCGACTCTTGTAAAGCTCCCGTTCCCCTCCCGTAGCGACATGAACGCTGTTACGATCTCGTTACGGCCTTAGCTGTAGCGATGCTCGGACTCCTGCTCGCTGCCGCAGATCGTTCAAGGTCAGCTGAACAATTTATTTGGAAATGTTATCTCCGCACTCAGAAAAAAAGACGTATGGTTTAGGAACTAAATTTCAGCAGCAATAACCTGTGTATAGCACATTCACGGTTACTTCCAACTTTCCTGAANGTATGGTTTAGGAACTAAATTTCAGCAGCAATAACCTGTGTATAGCACATTCACGGTTACTTCCAACTTTCCTGAAGCCCTGTTGAACTTCTACAGCAGGAAATTTCTCCGCCGCATGCAAANACATTCACGGTTACTTCCAACTTTCCTGAAGCCCTGTTGAACTTCTACAGCAGGAAATTTCTCCGCCGCATGCAAAACCTAACTATAAGCTGTTTACAGTAAACTGAGCACTTCTGAAATACCTGCTTACAACCTTCTTCTCGGTTTACATGGTATATTTCCACCATGTGTAAATTTAACTTTGTAATGGGGCTGATTACATTCATGCGTCGGTAAAGAAAAACTGAAATTATTAAAAAACTAAATTATTTAAAGATTTGTTAATATTTACACTTAAAAGAATTTTAAAACGAGGGAAAGATAATGAACAATTTAAGTATCAACAAATGGTTTGATAACATGTTTTATTCAATGTTATGACGTGGATCTACTTTCCCTCCGTCGTTGCCAAATTTAGTGAACGCATGGCAGACGTTGTGTGCCGCTTCAAATATATGCGGTTAGGCTTAGTGGCATGTTTTGAAGGTTGTTTTCGGACTTAAGTCTAGAAAACTACACGAAAGAGACAACGCGCACCGAATTTGTGTACACTCAGTTTAATAATAGCTCGCATAAGAACTATTTATTACTAGATATTGCCAACCCACATAGTTCCGCTCTGTTTTCATTCTGGCTAATTATAAGTGAAATATTATAATTTAAACATAAATTGCAAGTAATAATTAAATTTAACCAAAAATAAGGTACTTTCACGTTAAGACATGTATAAAAGCGCTTGCAATACGAGACACATTTAGGAAACAACCAAACACGTGAAAGGTTTGATTCAAAAAATCTGCTGAAACCGCGAATGGAGAATAATAGTGACAGCAGCACTGTCAACTGTGATCGTGTCTGTGAGTGAAGGTTTATTTCTACTAAACCAATAGTTTGTTCGACAGAAAAAAATTCAGCAATGTTTGAATAGTTCCCGCAATAAACAGAAATGCTGTAAACTAACAGAGTATTCCGATGCCGACTCAACAACAGTGCGCTGGATCAGGTCATTTTGCACTGTGCCTGCACGGTAGACTACCCGCTTAGCTAAGGTGACATAGGTTGCATAGCTTCAAGGCGTCGTAACTTAACATTGGGCAAAATAAAAAAAGGAATTTTAAGGAGAAACGCAGGCCTGAGAGCGTAACACCAAAGCAACCTTTCCTGTTGATCTGAACATTTCTGTTATTAATGCGCCGAAAAATATCGATTAAAATACATGTTTGCAAATTTTCGAACATTACAGTGATGCAACGCACAATTTTACTAATCTAAAAGAGATTATGTTATTAAACAAAAATGCACATATTTAACAGCTTCGTTCAAATAAACTCTGTACCAGAATTGGTTGTTAATAATAGCGTAGTTTCTTATTTGTGTTCATAAATGCATTTTCAACCGTCTTGCAATAATGGCGCGAATCTTTCTCAATAATCACTTTAGTATGTTTTCCGCCCATTTTGCACAAATAATTACCTCGTGGCATTTGTACCATTTGGCCTGAAACAACCTGTGTAAGCATGGTCACAGCTGGCCAGTTTTTCTGTAACAGGTGGTCACATTTGAATTTAACAAAAAATGTGGTTAAGACCAGCGTATTTATATCCAACATTTCCTTCAATATATTCCTATGGTACCTACAATGAAAGCAAAAGATAACGAAAAATGCAATGTGTCTTACAATATTTATCTCGTGGTTGGTCTGTTCATGGTGGTGGGGAGGGGGGGAGCAGTGTAAGTCAGAGAGAAGAACATTGGTGTGTCTTTAACACTTTCGTAATGGGCGGTCCGGTGCCTACCAGACTGGCATTAATAAAAATTTACTAATGAGCTTAATTTGGCTTCAGTTTTCACGTGGGACGAATAATTGAATAACACCTTCGTACAGATCCTCGTTGTACCTTGACAGGCTGCGTAAATATTCACGTAAAATAAATATTTCAGCATTTCAGTCCTTAGAACTATTACTCCGCAATGATGGCGTGTAAAACGACGAATGCAATGGACAAAACTATCATTTGTGTAATTAATACACAGCATACACAACACAACGAAGTGCTAAAACTGCATAATATACTGTTTNCAGCTTGTACAGTACGGTGTTATGTCCGTAAAAACTTTCAGCATTTTACTCAGTTACGGGAGTGGAACCCTGGCGCCCTTTTCGTCCTATAATGAAAAAAAATTAGTGCGTGTGTTGTGTATTGCGTCAGGCTAGGTTCGAAACACTGGCATCTAATGTTGGAGAACTGGAGGCAAACGCGACACAATTGTTAAACATATCACATTTTTTCACTTGGAAACCCTTGCGTACATGAATGTCAAGTAGGAAAACGTTTATTCCCGTGCAGCATTTGACCAAAAAAAAATTTTTAATGTTAATTCAGAACTCTCGTTTCTGGCATAATATTAATTTTTTTGTTTTTATATTCTCAGAATTCCATTTACTTTTGCTACCTGGCGCGTCTTAACTCTATACAAAACTTCAGCTTTAGCATATTATTTTTTAAAGATAAATACCACATTTACTTTTCAATATTCATTGCAATGTTTCATCATCTGACATTCATGTTCAACATTGAAAGAATATATATTTTTTTTAAATCTCGTTCGTCAGGTACTGCTTTTCTCAGTGCCATCGTTGTTTATCATATCTCCCATTATTTTCTGTTGACATCTCAACAATTTATCTGCTATCTGAATATTCTTCACCCGATATATGTTTTCCTCGTTCATCCTCGAACCGGCTCTGTTCCTATGCGTTAATTCTTAATTCGTTCTCCAGGGGTGGTTAGAGAGAATTTTTTTTTCCTGGCTCATCAAACGCTGTCAACTACTACTTCCCACAGGATGCTTTTAAAACTAGCTACTAAAATTTTGTATGAATTGGAAAATGCGTACTTTTTTATAGTAAGTATGAAAATGATGACTTTAAGCGTTTTTATTTGCCTCCAAGCCTGGCATTTATGTAAACTATCCTTGCGGCCAGTTTATCATATAGATGATCACGCCATCGCGTGAAGAGACCTGTGAGAAGCTGCGCTGTGGTCTGTAATTGAGGCTGGTCCAGACACGGGGAGCTGGTCAACGTAATTGTGGACATGTCGCAAATGCTGATAACCGATCGTAGATGAAAATTATGCTGATAAGATCGCACACCCCTTTTAAGGCATCCACNTTTACCTGAAGTACACATTTTTAAATAGCGAAATTCAGAATGATATCGTACTATACTTTCTAAGGAAGTTATAATAATAAGATAACGCCGCAGGTTCCGGCATTAAAAAAAAATTATAAATGTATTTTTCCACAAACATTTTTAAGATGTTGAACAGCGAGAAGACAGCAATTTCAAACAACCGCCCGAGAAAAAATTGCGAAATTTGTGGAAATTATACCGGCAGCTGCTATTAACTTTCTTGTAAACTNCGAAATTTGTGGAAATTATACCGGCAGCTGCTATTAACTTTCTTGTAAACTATGCACCAGGTAAAAAAGCAGTGTTTTGCAGCAACCGCCATAAAATTACAGTTAAGCGCCAATTTCGAAGAGGGAGTAGTTGGATATGCAGGCAAGCAAGGTTCAAATGCCAGGTTTGGTCCATCGCTGCCTCCCACTTTGGCGCCTGTCTAGGAAGCAGTGTGAAATTGTCATTTGTAGTTTCACAACATCGTAATCTTCTGCCGAGATGGGGCCACAGTAGCTTAGTGGTTAGAATGCTCGCCTCCCACCAAGGTGAACCGGGTTCTCATCCCGGTGGGGTGATTTTCGCATGTGGGGATCGCACCGGACGATGCCGCTGGTTGGCGGGTTTTCTCGGGGCTCTCCCGTTTCCCCCACCCTTTAATTCCGACGCTGCTCCATGCTCGCCTCGCTTCACCTTCATTGGCTCTCAAGACCTCTATGTTAAGATCCGCCCAATTTTCTTCGCTCACTCTCTCACTCATTCTGTCAAGACTTCTTTCTAACTATCAATTAGACGGTGATTTAGTAACGTTCTTGTAGTTAAGTTTCGAAGGAGTTGATGCTGTTACGATCACTCCTGACTTAACCATGACGTCGATGACAATAATAATAAACTAAATAAACAAATGTCGTGTGGAGAGTGCACCCAGGGCGAGGCACTCCTGATGACGGGCTTTCAAGCCGGGACCCGCGGGTACCCGTCATCCCCGGGCGTGACATGGAGTGAGACCCTAGAATGGAACGGAACTGGAATTCAAGGGCGGAGGAAACGGGAGTACCCCGAAAAAACCCGCCAGCAAGCGACATCGTCCAGCACGATTCCCACATACGAAAATCTGGGAGTAAACCCGTCGGCGATCGAACCCGGATCGCCGTGGTTGAAGGCGAGTGCCTTTGCCACTATGCTACTGCTGCGCCATATATTAATAATAATAATAATAAATAATTTCTACAGAAAGGTAGGATCATTAGTTGCCAGACAAACCTGTTGAGTGACATCGATTGAGGCCCCTTTGTTGCAGTAGCTTAGTTGTAGCTATGAATACAACATGTGCCAGCGTAATGAATATTTGAGGTGAAGCTTCGTTAACTTTTCGCTGTTGAAACTAGAGCAATCAACGTTAATTTTTTTTCCTGGTCTTCATTAACTAGAAGATATTTATGCAGGAAAAGCGTATGCAATTATGTCTCTCATTCAACTGAATTTAAATAACATGTAGAACATTTATATACAAAATTTTCTTGGAGAAAAATTGCTCTTAAATAGTGAGGAAAAGATAGTTAATGTTCATCAAAGAACTAGCCGTTGATGAAGCATTGAGTCAGATAAGCAATTTGCATATAGCTTATTCCATATTTAAATTTTTTTTAATTGCCGTGGCGAATATGTAAGTGGAACTNATTTAAATAACATGTAGAACATTTATATACAAAATTTTCTTGGAGAAAAATTGCTCTTAAATAGTGAGGAAAAGAAAGTTAATGTTCATCAAAGAACTAGCCGTTGATGAAGCATTGAGAAAGATAAGCAATTTGCATATAGCTTATTCCATATTTAAATTTTTTTTAATTGCCGTGGCGAATATGTAAGTGGAACTAAAGGCTTCTTCTTGTTAAACCACACGTTCATTACGGGAACCTAGTCCCTCTCGATAGCAGTTCCTATAGTGGATGTTGATCCGTATGCTGATATGTATCTGTAAGATATTTTTTTTAAGATGGTTGACGTGCAGAACTTTCCTTCTGAGGCTAGTTTGAAAAGTAAGACAACAAACTGCAATTAATGTTTTCGGACCTTATCATCGTGTAAATATTGCATTGTTATTCGCTTTCTTGCAGGAATATATTTGATAATCTATGAAGATATATTTGAGTAAGATAAAAACTCCTAGTTACAAGTTATAGCGTATAAGAATAAGTTATATTAATTTAATTCTGAGTTGTAGTAAAACGGAACGCAATTGATAGAAAAAAATTGAAAGAGCCTAAAGCTAAACGTCTCAATTTTCAGTCACTATGCAGCGTGTGATAATAATTGCAAGGTAGTCATTTAAATTGCCTTGAAATGCTTCGTAGACACAATTTGCAGTTATGTTGATATCTCTCAGTTTATTGACTGCATACGTTTTCGCAGAATGAAGGTTTGAGCTGACCCCACTTGTTGAATTCTGTAGCTGTATTTCATAATTTCATTCGACAAGAAGCTCATGTGTGAATCGTAGAAAGGTTTTTGGCGAGATTCAGTGTCAGTGTCGTACACTGAAAAATATACATAGGTTTACCACTTAATTGTTTTGAAGATATTCGAATTGCAATATTTTTTCCCCTGATAAACACAAAATAATTTCATTGCCACTGCTAAATTGTTGTGGCATTTAAAATTAATATTCTGGTGATAGCAAAAAAAATAAAAAATTGGCTGTATGACTTTTCTACAAAATATTTTTCTCTATATTCTCTCTGTAATGGATTTGTGTGAGTCTACTGGTGACCAATGAAGATTGTGTGGAACATATATATTGTTGATTATATAAGCGTGAATTGATAGATGTCGGCTATATTTTAATTAGATAAACTTCTTAAGAGAGTTTACTGTGGAGAATTTTTATGTTAAATATATGCTCTTTTTCAAGTACAGTATTATTTGCGTTTGTACGTTTACTTGTTTCATTGATTTGAGTGATGGTGTGTTTGTTTTACAAATATAAATACAAACATGTGGGATGAAACATGGCAAATAGACACTTCTAATATATAATAACACAGCCATATAAAATCACAATTCAGGATTGTTTTAAATAACTATCCTTGTAGGAACCTTTTAACAATGATATCAGAGGGGAATGCACGAATCTAGAATAAAATAAAAATTGAAAAATACGTACGGGGAAAATAGAAAGAAGAAACTCTGTAATGGGAGAGAATGTCAGTAATAAACCAGGCTTACAAGTAGTTTATGAAAACAACCGAGTCTGAAAACATAATCTTCTTTATTTTGCAGTTTGAACCATCCTGCCATTTTGTTTCAGAGACCTACATATTGTATAAAATATCTGAAACGAACGCTATCGTTTCTCATAGCTTTGCAAATTAGGCGTTTACGTCAGAGGTTAAGGCAGAAAAGTATTTTTCACATCGACATTCAGACCTAAAACCTGATTCGGGCGCATATACTTCGCTACAGGAGAGAATAACTGAGTGACGCCACGCACCTCAGTTCCCAGCGCTGTCACTCAATTTGCACACTTTCAACGCGATACGTGTGAAGCAAGTTTCAGGAGAATAACATAGCGAAAATAATAAAGGAAGCACGCAATGAAGTCGTGTTATAAAACAAATTGTTTTATGAACCAGGAAATAAGCGTACGTCGTATTCAATTATGTGTTTTTTCCACCAGCAAGGTCGTGATATCTGAGCTGAAAAGTTTCGACGTGATTGTAGAGCCGATGCCAGATTTGATTTTGTTCGAAATATGCAGATGAAGTGGCGATGTTAGTGAACTACTGGCGCGGGCGAGGTACAGCTTGCTACGTCTACAATTGCAGCTTCATCAATAGAACCACGTGTTACCTCCTACTTAAATGGCATCTGATGAACATGTATTATACGTCGCCCTTGACTGCATCGTAAAATTTTTCCAGTTCAGCTTCTTTTTTTTTTTTTTAATTAAATATTACATTTGTTACTGGTGTGATAAAATGCTAAGAGAACAGACCCTTCAGTAAAGACACGATGGGTTCTTCCAAAGCTTTACGCACATAAAAAAAGGCAGCACAATTCGAAAGAGCCTCTATACACTAGTGTATGTCAAAACATATGCTTCGTGAATATCCACGAAACTGGTATAGCGACCTGGTTTGAACTTTGTGACAAACTTTCCACCAGTAAAATGATACGGTAATTGCTTAAATTCTCATGGTTTCATACCACAACAAAATGCCAACGGGAAATACGCTAACGAACTACTGACAGCGACAAAACTGTATATTAAGTATGAAATCTGCCTGCTGTGTTATTTTTGTGATGTTTGAAGGGAATAGTTTAATGTATCCAGAAAATTGTTTCAAACTAAAAACTATAAATAAATAATCGAATGAGTTGGAGGAAACGTAGAAAATGTGCCGTATTTCATGCGCATTCTCGTTCTATTGTGTGAATATCTCTTCTACAGTATTAGTGCGTGTTATCCCGTCCACAGCATAATATTTACTTCTTTCTGAAGCCACCTTTGCACTTAGTCTTAGAGTCTGTCGTCTGCTTGTAGCGAAGACGCAGCAAGTAGTCTGTCTGTTACAATCGCTGCACGAGCGCTTCTTTGCAGCGGAGCAGGTGAATGGCATTGAGCAAATAAAGCGCTGCTGAACGCGCTCAGTGACCTGCGCGTAGCGACAATGGGGCGTTTGATACACGTGCTAGTTTCACCCTTATCGCCCCCTCGCTTTTTTTTACTGGCCTCGGACAATGAAAACAGCGCCAGGAATGTGGGCGCCTTAAGAGCATTCAAGTGCCAAAACATTTTCTGTAGTTCTATCATATTTCACACAAACATAAAACTTCAAATAGTGTTATGATGAAAAGCAAAAAAATTAAATAATAATGCAAGATCTAATTAAAAGAATTACGGAGTTTTTTTTATTAACATGTGTGTCTATACAAAGTTCTAAATTGTACATCATCAGTATGAGTAGTTACAGTTCAAAATAACTTCTTAAGTCGCCATAATACCGCAAAGAAATTTAATGAACATTTTTTATACTGTATGCCCATAATTTAACTAATACGATATAATTCAACATATAAGAATTTTGAAGTCGAACACGATTTGCAGGCAAATAAATTTCTTGGATTTCAACTAAATTGCTTTTTCGGCATTCCTTGGACTTTGATACGTCCTAACTGGAGTAAACTTTTCGGGTGAATGTAAGTAGCTGCAAATCATTTGGCAAAAATGGTTAAACGTTAGAATCGTCATAAATATGTTGAAATGTAACAAGAAGTAATTTTTTAATTGATTTTGTAATTTTATGACAATATTCCGTTGCAATAATATTTCAAAGCCCTAACCTGTCTGCAGAAAGTGCAAACCGTTTTTCACAGTTCAACATCGTTAAGAGCATCCAATAATCTAAAATTATATATATATTGCAATATTAACGATGTTATCAAAATTTATAGGCTAAAAAAATAGTATGACAATTGTGGAAAACGGCTTTTAAAAAGAAATACAAACAGCATACAGGAATTTTAAATTTAGATAGATTTGCAAAAATCTCAAAACTTAAAAAAAAAAAAAAACGTTAGGCTACAGCTAAAAATCATTTCTCTTAAAACACATTTAATATGATTAAAGTAAAACCACACGGATTCGATATTTGATTCTTACCTTTTCTGGCAAAATGCCGTATGCCTAGAACATTTATTGACTGAGAGATGCGTAAGAGCGCAAGCAACGAATGAAACAAAAATATATCGGCAGACCTACTAACTCTTAACCCTTTGAGGATGGTATACATTTTCTAGAACTGGGGACAAGGTTGAAGTTCTCTACTACAGCAATATCAGTCATGTTGATCTTTGTATTTTCATTTGCCATGCTCCTATTGGCGCTGGCTACGTCTCACACGCTTACAATACTCTGCAAACTTTTATTATGGGCTGGCCGTCGGCCAATGGAGTCGTGCGTTTACAGTGTACCAATTAACGTGTCACGGCAGATGTAACAAGTTTTGCAATCCTTAGTAGACGTTTGAGAAAGTATTGAGAAGAATAGTTTTAGTCTTACAAACTGAAATGTTGACAAGTCGTAATTTTTTTTACTTGGATCCGATAAAGTTCAGCGAAGCAGTAAAGCAATAAAAGTGTGAGTTTTGTCCTCAGCAGCAAAGGACTTTCCTCACAAACGTAACCCCGCGTATATACGTTCATACTCCTCGAAAGGTTAAGGGGGCCGGCCTCGCAGTCGCTCGTCAAGCGGGTTCAGACGGCGCACACCCTCGAGACGCGACGGCTTGGCGTCACGAGCGGTGCCGGAACATTTGACGGCCGAGGGGACCTTCGACCCTCGTACCTGCTTTAACGGTGCAAACACCGGAGCGACGTGGGCGTGGTTATGAGGTCACATATGTGAGCTTCATTGCCCGCCGCTCTTGTGCCGTTGGACCCTCGTCAAGTAATTCTCACCATTCTTTCAGTTTATTCCTCTGGTTAAGGGGGAAGCACCTTTACCATCTTGGATTTACGTATGTCCCTCAACTTAATTTTCGGAGTCAATATTCAAAAACCAAGCTAGTCAAGGTATAGGGAATATTTTAACCGTTATTTCAAAATCCCACTTATTTTCCTTATATGATTAGTTTCATATCTGTAACCGTAATCAAACATTACCTAATTTTTCAATAATTTCAATCCCACATGGGAAAATACAGGTATAATTGAAACCCTGCAAATTTGTTAAGTAGTATTGTATTTCATGTCTAGCTTTTATTTTTTATTTCTGGTCATAAATTTCCATTACTAATATTTGTAAGAAAATTCGAAGATGGAGTGGATACTACCCCCTTAAAGACCATGGAGAAATTCCGTGTTACTGGCAGAGGACAAATAAGTTTTGGACGGAGGGCGTAGATAGAGTGAATAGGTTTGGCCTACTCTTAACATAATAATTCTTCAGAGCCGATGAGAGTGAATTGAGGTGAGTATGGAGCAGCACCAGAACGCAAGGGCGGGGTAAACGGGAGACCCCGGAGAAAATCCGCCGACCAGCGGCATTGCCCGGCACGATTCGTGCATGCGAAAATCCGGTAGCGATCCTACCGCTAATCGAACCCAGATCACCTAGGTGGGAGGCGAGCAGTCTGACCTCTTCACCACCGCGGCCCCTGTTAGTGTACATGTTTTCTGGTGAACTAAGCTGTTGTTTTTAGACAACTTTTTCTGATTATACTTTCGCGAAATGTGCATCATCCCACTACTTTAAAATGAAACTTTGCCAATAACGGTGAAGCCATGATATACATCTGGGGAAGAGTTGGGGAGGGGGGAGGCAGAGTTACGGTTGGGTCAGAAGAGAGTAGTGGACAGGCTCTTATATAGCGTGATTCAGAATAAAGAGGTGAAACAGCTGCATATTCCGCAAACGCCAGACGCACACGCCAGCAAAATGGCGTCACTGGCCAACAAATGCTTGAATGCCGTTCGCCAATCAGCGCATGGTATCCTACTTGCCAACAGGCATCCCAGCCAATAGGGAATTTTCAGCAGCATGTAACGGCCATTCAGCCACAAGTCCCATCCAAAAGGCTCGCACAGCCTACCAGAGAATGGGTACGCCAACATCAAAGGAACCACTACGCCATTTGATCTGTATCACGATCTACTCTGTGCTATTATCACCCACTGTATGGCTATTTACTGCACATCCGTAAAGAAATGTTTCAAAAACTGTTGTTTCAAATTACTTTACTTTAATCATAAATGCTCAGAAAATTTCAGACAAAATCTTTAGTTATTTGAAAACTAGAGAGTCGTTCAAATATGCCACATCACGAACTAAGTAACCTCATTCAAGCGGACGTTTCAAATTTCGTATAATTTGATAAAACTGGGAACAATACACTTTCTAAAAGCATTAAAAATCAGTATGAGAACATGAAGACATAATGGGGTGGTAATAGTTACGTATTTGTTATTCACTTGATATAAAAGCGGGAAAACAGCTGTGCCCTGCATCATTCTGACTACGCCGCTGAATGAGTGTCATAAATGCATGACTCGTTTTATATATTCGATATTTTTACAAACACAGTTGTTATACGATTGCGCCGATTCTTACAACATTTCCTACGAAACAAAATAATTTCAGTTTCTGTTGTCAGAAAATTTGAAAATCGCACTTTTAACCTAACGGTAATAAATACAAATAATTTTATTTATCTATCCGTCAATATTACTAGAAATGGTCCTCCTGTCAGTCATTATATTAAACTGAATGCGAATACCAGCGGGAGTCCTTTTGCATAGGTTTATTTTAAATACGCTGAATTAAACGCCATTCAGATACACAGACAAAACATCATAAGAAGTGTCAAACCCTCTTCTCTTAGGTTCAGCGTTTGGAGGGCCTGGGTTTGATTCCAAGCGTGATCGACCTGGTTTACGTTTTTAATTTTTTCCTCGAAATAATTTCAGACAAGTCTTTTCTTCAACTCGTAACTGACTCGGGATACCTGATTCCTGTGGTCACTTTTTTTTTTTCGCGGAATAGAATCCACAACTGTTTGCACAGAAAAACACGTTAGTTCAAAACCAACATTGTGGTTGGATGATTTTAACTCGCACGCGTCTTAAGTGTCTGCCAGCCAATCACGGACGTACAGTGTACGGGTAACTGTGTTCTGATTCGCCCAGTCGGGTATGAACTGTCCTCTCACACAGGCACGCAGCCAATATCCAAAGGAATTGTACAAACTTACACGTAAGAAGTTGGGAAGTCGAGCCTGTGCATGAATCTCTTCGCGAGAAACGGGTGGTCCTGCTGATTCCGTCGCTAGTATCTGCACTCTAAATCCGAATCAGTTATTTCAGTCAGTAGAACTGTTTTACTCGATCTTCAGTTATGAGCTTTAATTTACTGACGAATCAGTGGAATGCACTGAGGTGTCTACTGTCAGGCCAGAGCACGCTATTCATAAGGAATAGTTTTAAATCACTGTTTAATGAGTAAATACCAGCGACTAAGAATATTAATAGGATTTTATGATTCAAGTAGAATAGTTCCAACAGATCTGCAGACAAATCAGCTGATTTTAAGCCATTTTAACTGTTTTGATTTCAGATTGTAGAGGCCTTAAAATGTTTCTGATTTGGACAAGATAGAGTTCAAAAACTCGTAAGTTTCTTTCGCTTCCACAATTGGTCTACGACTTATTTAACGTCTCAGTAAAAAGTAAACACACGCAACAAGATGCAGCCCCAATCATGACTTCTCCATGTAGCAAGCTACCAATAAGCACTATACATCTGTTGGAGTAGACAAACGGCTTCGAAGTAAAAATAGAAGTCTCTAAACCCCGCGAATTTTTACAGTTCCTGCTTATTACATAACTTTCGAAGAGATGTTTGGCTGAAATAACCATAGAAATTATATAAACAATAACCTTCTTTTCTTTTAGGAGTTAGAAATATAATATTCTATATTTCTACTACAAATACTCAGTTTTATCTTGAACTATTATTAACAGGCGTATGTTGTACAAAATTAAGTCAGTTGGTATGTCCTTTGTTGTCTATACCGTCCTAAAGGCGGACTCTTTGGATAAGGTCATTAGCGAGTCTTAGAATATTAGTTCTGAATTCCAATTATGGGAAAATAATAAAATCATATGTATTGTTTTAAATATATGCCAAAAATTCATATTATTTTCAATGAAATCTTTAAAAATACGCTCTTCTACATTTTTAGACTGCATTTGTTTATTATCAATCATGTCAGAGGATTCTTTCGTACTGCATTATTTTACTTATGATAAATATCTATTGATTTTTTTTGTGGTATATCTAAAACACGTTTGGATTTTTTATGCAACACGTCTGTATGTCTAACCATAAATTTAATAAAAATAAGATATTTTTAATAGTACATATATGTGACATATCATCTGAAAATGGAGTTGCCCAATAGTATATGAATTGTCCCAAAAATTGAACAGGGTCAACTTAAACTTGGCTTTTAATGAAAGATGATAACTTAGCAAATTGGTTCGTTATATACTACACATCCTACACACCTCGGATATTTCCTTTCGTCAAGTACCTATTCAAAAGACTTAGCGTTAAACTTAGGAATTTGAAATTCGGTGCGTGATTATTCCTAGTCTGCCAGGTCGTCGGTGGTGACGACTTATGAAGTGCTCGGAACTTTATTTATTGCTTCATTTCGCAACTCCTCCATTGAAAGGCTTCTTCGCAACTGAAATAAGAATGGCTGCTATCTTCGTCTGAAGCCCTTTCGAGAGGTGTTATTAACAGTCCCGTTCCCTCATTGGTTTTCGATTGTCAGGTGTTGCAAATACGTTTTTTTTTCTCGGCCTGAACATTTATTGTATTGAGTCACGACTTACTTACCTTTCGCAGCGATCTTAGACTAAGGCAGTTTCTGAATTGTTAAGTATATACATATTCGTATTTTCCGTTGTATGTATTTACTCTGACTATTGGGACGGGTTTTGTCCGGCTGTATTTGACTCGTCGCACAACCTGGCGTAAACAACACGAACTACTAGAACGTAAACGCGTGTTTAGTCATTCAGAGCTAACAACTTTATGGTTTTTAGCTGTAAATAAACTACTTGTGTTGTATGTTGGGTGTCTTTGGTTGCGTTTATGTCTATGAAGTTGTTGCCAAAGATAATAATGCATTTGTCATGTGTAGAGACCTGAAGAATTCGCAAGTTCAATGACCTGCAGGCTATACTCTACAGTCTTATGTACAAATATGGCGATATTAACTGCACATTGGTTGTCTGCTGTCAAAGTAGAAGGCGACGATTTGGCCAGCCTTCTCCAAGAAGCGTCAAACACCGCGTGGACCAATGGTTGAAGTATTATAAACACACGTGTTTTGAAGTCTAGCTTGTCCCGAAATGAATCCGCGAATTTTTCAGGTCTCTAGTCTCTATTATAAACGCAGAAATAATGTTGCATATTGGTCGCTTCGTAGAGCAATAAGACGGCAGGTTAGTAGAACCACCGAAAGTTCCCATCATAGGATATGTATGTGTCGTTTGTAAACAAACATGGTGACCGCCGCAAGTACGCAAATTCACCCAGCAAGTAAGCAACTTTGTGCACTTGGCAAATACAGACGCTGTGTGTACTATACTAGGGATTGGGAGGGCACTAGTATATACTTATTGAAGTCTCACGCGGGTGGAATTATGGACATGTACATACTTGCAGGTAATTGGGATATAGCCTAAGTGTTATGGATAGCGACTTGAAGATTTTGCGTATTCATTTTAGGACAAGCCAGTTTTCATACTCGTGTTCATTTCTCTTATCTTTGCAACTGGGTAGAGACCTGAAAAATTCGCGTTTTCATTTCGGTACAAGCTAGAATTCAATACCTCGTACATTTGTATTGCTAATGCTATTGGTCCACCCGTTAGTTTACACATCCTGGACAACTCTGAGCCAATAATAAATACAGTAAAATGCAGACCGAATCACTGTCTTCCGCTAATACAACAAGCAACCAATGGACAGTGATATTTGCATGATTTTACATACGATAATGTAGTATAGTCTACAGGTCACAGTTTATTAGACACGCCCGCGTGAGCTTTGAACTAACAAGACACCTGAAGTAAACAAGCTCCGACTCACGTGCCTAATATACTAGGCGCTGATTGGCGAAAGGCGTCCCGGCATGTTGCTGTCCAATGACTCAATTTTGGTGGCGTGTGCGGTTGAACTTCACGGAACAAGCGGCTGTTCCGTTTCTGTATTCCAAAGTCTATTGTGGTCATAATGAAAATGTAATACAAGAAAATTTAAAATAAATAGTTTCTAATAAAAATTTTCTGATTTTTCGTAACGCTTTTGTCGCCAGTCATTTATAATGTCTTGGATGCCTTACTTACAACGCGGGCAAAGTTTTACTGTTAGTGATTGAGTGAAGAGATTCGAGAAGGCCTTCACATCTAGGTCTTGAGAGCCGATGAGGGTGAAGTGAAGTGAGCATAGAGCATTGCCAGAATGAAGAGGTGGGGGTAACGGGAGATACACAAGAAAACCCGCCGACCAGCGGCATCATCCGGAACGATTCCCACCTGCGAAATTTGCTGTTAGTAAATATGCCGGAATGAAATAAAAATGTGGCACAACTGAATAAAACTGTGTATTGTAAAATGTTGCGTTTTTTTTCCTTTATATATATATATATATATTTAAAAGTATTTTCCAACTGCTACGTGCCCTAAAGGATTTCAAGTTAACCTTGTAAGTCACAAATAAATATATCGTTTCTGGCGTTGCAAGGAACAGATTCATTTTGTTCGGATTTATACTAGTACTGGTATACCGCTCTGACATTTATCGGGACCAATGAAATGTGTTGTTGCCTCATGTCACTTCCAGCAGTTGTGCGAGACAACGGAATGTAACCACTACAGCGAATGATTGCGCGACACAAGGTACTTATCTACTGGACGCTCTTATCTTCTGTGTACAATACAAACCATTGAATCTACCTCGTATGAAAAGTCACGTGTACGTAATGTTTGGAAACTCGGTGCCCAAACTCCGGACACAGTTTCTTTGGACGAATGGTAGCACAAAACCCCGCGCAATTATATCCGGAAACGTATTTTTATATCGAACAAGTGTGTTCGAAGTTGCGGCGTACAACGCCTGCGGAACAAGGCGCACTGATCACGCGTGTGGGACACGTTACATAGGTCGTAGGCGCGGGACTGTGAATTACTACATACGCAGTATCGCGCTCCTACTACCTATGCAACTTGTCATACACGCATGATTGCACCGCATTGTCCTCCAAGAGTTGTACGCTGCAGTTTTGAACATGATAAAAATACGTTTCCGGATATAAGTGAGTAGGGCGTTTTGTGTCACTATTGGTTCAAAAAAACTATGTCTGGAGTTTTGGCACTGAGTTTCCGAACATTCTCTATGGTAAATACACTGTAAATGAAATTGAAAAATATGCCATCATACTTTTTTTTTATGTAGGTGCTATCTCTAGTGGATAGTAGACAACTGAAATAACAACATATCAAGCTTTTCAGTAGATATATATATATATATTTTTTAAGGGGAATTAATTTGGAAAAAAAAATTCCACAGCGCTTAACCCTTTAAGATTTATGCTTCACTGTATCTCGATACGCACTTCGTAGAAGTGTTCTTTGTCACTGAAGAGAGAACAAACAGAGATAAAGTTTAATCGTCCCGCCAGTGTTTGTGAGGAAATTACAAAACTATATTGTCTGCTCACGTTAAAGTGATTATATGTGGTTCACGGTAAAATGAACACTTTTTAAAGTCCTGTTTAAGACCTACTTGTATGCACGTGGTGTATTCTTCCACCATATGTACAATAAACGTTACCATGGGTCTGATCACTTTATTCGTACGCCGGTCAAGAGCAACTGTAAAAATTTTAGTAGTAAATATTTTACAAATGTTTTTATTTTTATACTTCTGTACATTAAAAATAAATTAAAATAAAATATTTTAGTTTTTACGAATGTTCACTTAACACTTGTAATTTATCGTTAACACGTGAAACGATATCCTCTCCGTCGTTGCCAACTTTACCGGGCGCGTGGCAGTCAGGATGGCCGTAAAAATTAACGCAGAAAGGGGCAGTTACTTTTTACAAAGGTTGATTTCAGAAGTGCTCGCTTTACCGCGAACAGCCTTTACTTGTCTAGGTCATGCTTAAAATTCTTGTTAGCTTGTTTGTATCCTTTCGCCAATTTTTTAATATAAAAATTGTCGTGTGACTAAAATCACAGTGTATAGTCCATTCATGGTTACTTCCAACTTTTCTGAAGCATTACTAAATATCAATTTCCGGGTGATTCCTCCGCCTTTTGTGAACGAAGTTTAACAAAGTGTACAAAATTACACCAAAGGGACAACGCGCCGCATTAGTGCGCACTCATTTTAATAACATTTTGCACGAGATCTGTTTCTTACTAGGCTTTACCAACTCACTTATTTTCCTTACATTTATGTTCAAATTAATTATAAATAAAATGTTATAGTTTATAGATAACATTTAGCATACTTTAAATTTAAGCAATTATGAGTTATTCTTTTTTTAACATAACTGTGAAACGCTTGCGATATGTATATTTAGAAAAAAACCAAACGCTTCATACGTAGGGTTATTTTTCAAATGTTTGATTCAAAAAGTGTTAAGTTACTGCGAATAGACTATAAACATTTTATAACTGGCATAAGTAGTGACGCCCGATTTTTGGAAAAACATTTCACGGCCAGTTGCATTTAATAACACTTTAGCGCAGATGCACTTGCTTGATTGGATGATCTAGGTGTTATTCCAAGTAGTCTGCCCACGTATCACAGACGCAAAGTATCGGAGTAGCCTAATTCTGATTGGCCAGTCAAGTAAGGAAATATGTTCTCACATAGACACGCCGCCAATAAGCAAAAGAAAACCGCTGGCAAGCCCGTAAGTTATTGAAATCTAGCTTGTGCGGAAATTTTTTTCGCGAAATTCTGGTGTCCCTAATTATTCGTTCTGGGAGGGCCTAAAAAACAGTGCTCACATATGCAAAATATGAACACCTTGAAGACTTTGTTCGATTGTAACTTCAGTAGCAAATGTTGGACTATTTCTCTACTCTGAGAATAATACTAACACAGATATTTTCTCCGTGTTTNACAGTGCTCACATATGCAAAATATGAACACCTTGAAGACTTTGTTCGGTTGTAACTTCAGTAGCAAATGTTGGACTATTTCTCTACTCTGAGAATAATACTAACACAGATATTTTCTCCGTGTTTAGTTTGTTTTGATTTCAGTCTAACGAGAACATTTCGCTTCTAGTTGCTTGCAAAACAGACCGAAATTTAAGATCATCGACATGCACATACACAATATCAATTGATTAAAAACGATCCCTTCCAGCAATTATTTTAGGATATTTAAGCAAAAGTTGATGTTGGCGAATACTACTCATTAACACGCTTTGGTCAGAACGTGTATTCGGATCTACAAATCCCTTTGACGTAATATCCTGCCACAGAGTACGTGAGAATACAGAGGTGAAACAGTCGCTTATATCACGAACTGCGTAACTGACAAGAATCACAGCGGTAAGCCGTCCGCCAATCAGCACCTCGTAACTTTCCTGCCAGCCGGATACCCGGGTAGTACGGATATTTTTTTTACCACGCAGTAGCCAATCGGACACAAGGCGTGTTCCAAGGCCTTGAGCAGCGAAATGGTAAAAGGGTACGGCCACTTCAAAGGAACCATCACGTCTGTGCACTTACCTATTCTGTGCCAGAAGTATTTTCCTAGCATTGCTATTTTTGGCATTTCTATACTTTCTTTCAAAACCTGTAGTTTTCAAGTAACTAGTTCAGTATTAATTGTTGTTCAATGGGCTCTTAAAACTTCCATCACGGTGCCCGTATGTAATGCTAGCAGTCATATATTTATACTCCCTCGCTTTTAAAATCTCATATATACACGTCATCGCTTTTGTCCTGAAGTGTGATCAGCGAGGAGCGATGAAAAATACATTCTCAAAAAGATATCACATTGCTGGAAAACACCTCTCCACCATAAAATAACGCGAATGAACTGGATAAACTGGAACAATTTTTATCCGTTCCTCTGTTGTAGGCGGAAGTGACCACGTACACGCCCTTCAACACAGCGGGCCATTAACAACCGTTCACTGACTCACGGGATGAGATCTCTGTGGGCAAGGGGACAGAAGACATGGAGAGAGCAATGAGCAATGGCCAATGAAATGTTGAGCTCTTCACATACACACACACATATATACTTATATATGTATATATATCATTTCTAGCGTGTTGTAAACAATAATTTCACTTAGTTGACTTGAGACATTTGAGCGGCTCTTAACAACGAGGTCTTGAGAGCCGATGGTGGTGAAATTAGGTGAGAATGCAGCAGCGCCGGATTGCAAAGGCGGGGAAAACGGGTGATCCCCGAGAAAACCCGCCGACCAGCATCATCGTCGTCAGGCACGATAACCACTTGCAAGACTCCGGGAATGACCCGGCCAGGGATTGAACCCGGTTTGCCTTGATACGAGGCGAGCAGGCTAACCGCTCAGCAAATTCACTAAGTAATTTAGCCTGGTGTTGAAAGTGTTAATATGATGCGTCTCTGAAGACTGTTCGTTCGGGTCATAAAGTTTCCGAGGTCGCCAAAGCATAACTCGGCATGGCAGCACTGGAGGAGATTGCTGCAGGTTAGTGTTTGCTCGACCCTCGAAGTTATATTGAGGAAGTTGGCAGACATGGCGCACGTTCCCAAGGGTACGTAATACACTTAAGGAAAGTCCAAAGCTGGGTCGTCATTGGTTGCTTCTCTCATCGATTTCCATCCTATTTCCGCTGCTCTCTTGACTTCTTCGTCGTTCTTCTCTCCCATTGACGAGGAGGACGCCCTGGTATTTACTGATGGTAACGTGTGCACACTGGAGATAGAACAAATTTTCCTGGTACCGTTGGTGAAGATTTCCCTTTATACGCAGGACATATGACGTACTCTGAAGACTGTTCGCTGTAAAGTAAGCACTTTTGAAATCAACGTTTGAAAAATGTCACTGCCCTAACCTACATATATTTGAACGCGCATGATATCTGGCATGCAACAAGTAAAGTTTGTAACGACGGAGGGAAAGTAGTTCCCCGTCTTAACGTTGAATAAGAAGTGTTGAGTAAACATTTGTGGATACTGAAATTATTCTACTGCCTTTTATTTTTTTTTAATGCTTTTACAGTAATTGTAAGAATTAACAAATCTGTAAAACACTTTAATTAATAATAATTTCACAGATTTACTTGATTAACGTATGAATAAAGTGATGAGGACGATGACAATATTAAATTTACATATGGTGGAAGGATACAATGAAATACGAGAAGTACATCGCAAGCAAGTCTTTCAAAAATGCTCAGTTTACCGTGAACAACCTATAATAAATTATTCATCAAGCAGTGTACTTAAGAAGCTTACGCCTTTAATTCCCACATTAACTTCAGGTGTCTGGTGTTGTTAATAATAATTTTCTTGATGCGTACTGTACTAAGCTAGCTAAGAACTTGTTTCGTTAACGCAACCGATAAGCATTAGGCTTTGTGCTCGGTGATCAGCGATATGAACCAGTCGTAACGGAGAGAAGCAGCACGGTTTACCCAGAAGGAAGACCATTGGACACTCAGCCTCGCAGTCTACATTACCGGCCAATTATTACTTTCCTTTATAACATGTAGATGAATTTCTACATAGGGTATGAATGTGTTAAAAATTGCAATTTACATTATTATAAAAAAACGTTACGCGAAAGGGTGCCATTTAGTGGTCAGTCCACTCACCTCTCGTCATACCGAAAGGAGTTCGGTTCCCGGCGCGGCCTCACAAGGTTTTTAACAAGTGGAAAACTTGGCGGACGTTGCCATAGACTTGTGCGCACTGCCGTTTCCCTTACCGTCACACAATGCGGCTGCTTCAGCTTCCCGTCAACAATTTTAACGGCACCCATATGCAGAAATTATGACCATTACTCACTTGTTACGTCAGGGTACGCTTGCAAGTAAAATAATTAAATATAGAAACTCCTCCTCTGTAACTTCGCGTTATATTTGTTTTTATTTTTTTAATTATCAATATTTCCGTGCTTCTACTTAAATCACCATTGCAATATAGACAATCTGTGTTGAGAAGTTGATATGGACGCCAGGTTTCAGTGTTTGGGGTAGCGTGTAGGTAGGTAGTTGAGCTTACTAACGTCTCGTCACCAGAGAGCTCATTAGAGATGGTGCAAGTTGCTCACGGAAGAGGGATTGGGGAAGGAATCGGCCATGGCCTTTGTTAAGGACCCATCCCAGCATTCCCCTGGTGTGATTTCGAGAAGCCGTGGAAAACCAAAATCAGGATGGCCGGACAGGGAATCGAACCCGGGTCCTCCCGAATGCGAGTCCAGTGAGTTACCACTGCACCGCCCCGCTCGATTTGAGGTGGTGGGCCCGGACCCCCGGGAACTTGCATACCGCCTTTAAACCTAAATTTAATTCTTAAAAGTTGAAGTTTGTCTGCACGATTAGGCCCCATAGGACCTGTTGCACATCAAGCAACTGTTACATATTGCCGGGCCACATCGCTTTCATTGCCCCCGTGCCACTCGAGCGAGCGGAAGAGTGTGCAAAGGACAGAGTAATAAGCTGGGAAGTACGCGGTGATTTACAAAGACGAGCCACCGCGTGTGCCAGATAAGCCTATCGGAGCTCGTGCGTTCCTGACCTTCAGCGGGTTGAATTTCTGAGGTTATCTGTGGAATAGTTTCCTGGTCAGTGTTCTAGCCTCTCTCAGCGTGACTCGGGGTACGAAGAACCTTCTAGATCGGGCCAGCGCGACCACTTAAGCCGCGACGGTCCTCCTACAGTTCTAGAGTTTAGACAGTCGTTTGTGCCACCAATCTCACAGAGTACGCAGCACGTTGTTTATTGACTTTAGGAGGTGTGATTGACCCAAGCACAGTGCACATTATAATATTATGGCACCTGAGCTCTCCGCGTGATCGAACGAATCCGTTGTAGTAGACTTTGAAGTAAAAAATATGTGGTCAGTTACTTTGGTCGTGACGATTTGGGAGAGTTTGGCTCCGATGGTAGGATCTTGGTTATATTATGAATGAAGTAAGCCAAAGTTCAAAATGGCGAAATGTAATATAATTGTAATTTTAGTATTTGTAAATAGTAATATAAGTAATTGTCATCAAAATCGTTACCTACAAAGGTATTAATAACTCCCATAATAGTTAGTTTCTTAAATGTTGCACAGGACATGATACTTATGCCTGGAGGATATCTCGTTGGTTATAACGTTAATGTTCTTGAAATAATTTCTCGGTTTGTGACATTTTCTAACTAGGCTGCTAAGGTCCGTTTAGCTAGTCATTATTTCAGGCAAAAAAATACCCACAGAGTAGATAAGATAACAGAGAATAAATAACGTGGCGGCTTCTTTGATGAGAGCGTACCCATAATTTGATTGGCTACGCGAGGCTGTGGGAACGGGTTTGGTTTCTGATTGGCTGCTGAATGCTGCGAAACGTTTCCTATTGTCTGGGCTGCCGGCTGGCGAGTAGGTTTACCGGGCGCTGATTGGCGAACGGCGTTCCGGCATTTTGCTGGCCAGTGACGCAGCTGGACTTCGCGAGATGAGCGGCTGTTTGACCTCTCGTGTGTTGATGCAGGTGTTTTTGGGATCCTGCCGGATCGGCAGTCGGCGGGTATACTTTGCGTGGAAACAGCAGCTGAGCAGGAAACGATCCCGAAACCACGGGCTGCACGCAGGGACACCCGAATTTCGCGAAAAATATTCCCGCACATGCTGGATCTCAATAACTTATGGGCGTACCAGCAGCTTTTGCTTATCGACCGTGAGTCTTTGTGAGAAGGCATTCTCTCACTTGGCTGGCCAATTAGAACTATGCGACTCCAGTACTGCACGTATGTGATTCGTGGTCATCCACCAAAGACGCGTAACATCTGTACAATCCAATCAAGAAAATGGTATCTGAGGTAAATTGTTATGAAAAACAACTGGTTGTGAAATATTTTCGCAAAATTCGGGCGTCCCAAGCTATACGTAGTTCGGCGCTGTGCGTATAATGAGACCTGCGAGACCGCCATGATGCTATTACAACCTCACGACATTGCCCTGGCGTTGTAAACTCCCCCCCCCCTTTTTTTCCACTTGGATTGAAGGAACGCTTGATTAATGTCCGTGGGTCAAGCGCTGATGAAACCGGCTCGCCCGATGCAATCAACGGATTGTCTATCAGTCACCATCGGCCCCGATGACGACCGTGTAATTCTCCACTCCTTTTGTTATTAACCAGCGCGCGGCCGGGCGGTTCTTAATAAAGTTCCTTATAACGGACCGCATTCCTCGGCGTTCGATTGTGTCGGGCGGTATCTACGAAATGATGCCCGAGTGCCGGGTTTCATATACTCGGCCACTGCAAGGGTTCTTGATTGCACGCAATCTTGTTGGTCTCTGTATACTGGTGGTGCTGGCGGGATTCTCATAAGACAAGTGATACATCAGACTTTCTGATACATGACAAATCAGGAAGAGATTCTGCAGCGAGTAAAGATTTCATTTGACCCAAAACCACTGTTGGCGAGACAGCGTTTTGGGCTAAGTGAATTCAGGCCAAATACTTTTTTTTTTTGACCACATGCCATTATGCCAAATTACTTCTAAGCTAATATTATTTTAGGTACAGCGATATTTACGACAAATAAGAAATTTTGGATACAATTAATTTTAATCCAAGTAAATTTAAGACCGAACGACTTCCCGGCAGTAGATTTGGGCGATAAAATTCAAGGCAAATAATTTTGAGGCCAGGCGGTTTTAATGTTATGAGAATATTTGGGAATGTGACTTTCAGGTAATGAGTAGCTAGTGACTTTTTTTTTAAGCCAAGTTACTTTTTGGCCAAGTGCTTTTCAGGCAAAGTGAATTTCAAACCAAATGACTTTCAGACATGGCTTTTAGGCGAAATGACGTGCCGCCGGATACAGCTAGCTCACGGTTGACTGGAAACTTTGCAAGTTAAAATTCAAAAATAATTTTTTTTTCGTAATGGCGTATATTTTAACGTAGCCACTGACTGCTATATGTGGAGTTATGTCGGCGGTGAGTAAAGTAGTTCCTCTATTAGGTCTTGTTAGAAGTGTAACGTCACAATCAGAGGCATTGAAGCTGATTAACATTTGTTTTACGCACTATAGAGTAAGAATTGCCTGAAGAGTTACACATTTGTGATTCTAAAATTTTCACGCTGCAATTTGGTAGACGAGTAATGCTTNGTAAGAATTGCCTGAAGAGTTACACATTTGTGATTCTAAAATTTTCACGCTGCAATTTGGTAGACGAGTAATGCTTATCATCAGGACCGCTCAAATGTTAATACTGCATGCGGAGGAAGGATGCGCAAAGAGTGGAAAAAAGAAACAAAGTGNATCATCAGGACCGCTCAAATGTTAATACTGCATGCGGAGGAAGGATGCGCAAAGAGTGGAAAAAAGAAACAAAGTGAAGTGTTTTATTGACGATTACCTCAATTATAATATATACAAAAGAAGTTGCCCCTTAAATAAACATTTTGTTAATACCTTTTTTCTGAAATTCTTGGATATGAAGCACGAAGACTGTTCTGAACATATATTAAAACTGATGTCTCCAAGTTAGTTCTCCACTTATTGTTAAATGTGACTGTAAGTGTGTAATGCTTTATTTTCTTTGCATTCCTAACATTCCGTACCTAGAACTAGATCACATGCGCCTTGGAACAATATTCCCTTCAACATATCAACAACTTATTCATCAAANATTCCGTACCTAGAACTAGATCACATGCGCCTTGGAACAATATTCCCTTCAACATATCAACAACTTATTCATCAAATTTCTGTAAAAAAAAAATCACAGGGAGGAATTTGTGGGTTAATCATACGTACTTAAGTTCCGTTTAAAAGAGAAAAGTTCGAGTGTTGCTAACATAAGCAGATTTTCGTAGTAATGGTTAAATTCAAGAAACTGAAAAAAAAAAGTAATAAATACGTTCTCTCACCTCCTTACAGTCAATTTACTGATAACAATGAGCTACACACTAAGAAATTATTTGTAAATTTGCCATATCAGTGTATATTTACAATTAAAAAGCACGTATGGTAAATAATTTTCCCATATATGCATGGTNTGTAAATTTGCCATATCAGTGTATATTTACAATTAAAAAGCACGTATGGTAAATAATTTTCCCATATATGCATGGTAACGTTCCTACAGTTGCTCAGGAAAAAGTCAAATGCAAGCAGCAATACTGAACATTCCCATATTTTCAGCCTGACGTTTAGTATTATTTCCATACACTGTATTGGTTAAAACTTACATTACAGTTTAGGAGGTTTACCAGAATTTTTTTTACAGTGTATATCTGACGTCCATAATATTAACCAAGGAAGCGCTGGGGCTATTGTCAAAAACAGACGAGGAAAACCGACCCCAACCGAAGACGCTTTAGAATTGTTTCTATGACCTAGACACGAAGTTTCCTTCCAAGGTCCTTCCTCGTCAGTGACATCGATCGACCGTGCTAACGTTCCCATTGTTCCATTCGCTTGTGGCACTAAAGTCTCTCTCTCTNCTCGTCAGTGACATCGATCGACCGTGCTAACGTTCCCATTGTTCCATTCGCTTGTGGCACTAAAGTCTCTCTCTCACTCTCTCTCTCTCTCTCTCTCTTTTTCTCTTTCCTTTCGTCGCTGTTGTCACTCCTGTTCGCTGTTTTTCTCGGCANCTCTCTCTCTCTCTCTCTCTCTTTTTCTCTTTCCTTTCGTCGCTGTTGTCACTCCTGTTCGCTGTTTTTCTCGGCAGACGATTTCGCAACCAACTGTGAGGGAGAGGGATGCGGAATGATGAGGGGGAGGGATTCAGATGGGTTTCTGGAACCACCCAGTCTGACTTCAGCAACGCGGTTTAATTACACACACGAGATCAACACTTAAGGGGCTTCCCTAATAAAACGTTTTAAAAGCCTCAATGTCACAAGGCTGCATTGCGACGCAGTGGAAAATTAGCACATACAAGCTGTGCGCGCGTTCTGTGTCCTCGAAACTTTAAGCGGGACTAGGGTTTTAGTAAAGCGATCTGCTTAAAAACGAACAAAATTGTCGCCAGTGTTTAGAACACTGTTTTACAGAAGAATTAATATCTTAAAAAGATGGCCCCCTCCTTACAGCGATTTTCGCTGACTTTGACACTTTTAAACGACCACGTGTTTGTTTCAGTAACCACATTTACAAACTGGCATCAAAATATCGACTTTCATTCCTGCCCCATAAAGAATATTTACATCGAAATATTACCACTTTTTGAAAGTTATAATAGACACAATTGTTTATAATGAGACCCATGCGAAAACTAGGGAGATTATTTAAGAGACTGCATCGCCCCTTAAAGAGTAATTATTCGGTTTAGTTTTATAACAGAAGATTCAGGGCCATTACTGAAAAAGTTTCGTTACAGAAGCATTACATTTCATGTTTGTGTGCAGAATTTTGTACCTGATTATTAATAGGTGTTCCTTGGTTGTCATTAAAAGGTGAGAATGAATTAGTATGTGAAATTTTGCATTATGTTAATTGTTGAATAAATATGCATTATTAGATCATATATTATGGGTGTTTTGATGGGTAAAGTAATCGGCTAAGCTTCTATTGTCACGTTTTTTTTTCCTTCAATAAATAATCGTAAAATTTAATCTTGGAGAAATAAATGAAAATGTAATATGGCAGGTGACAAGGGCTCCTAAATACAAAACACGTGGCCGTTTGGAACCAGCGAAGACGACAGGGCAGCCATGAGCGATGGTTTGCGAATTCATTCTGCAGCAGCGGTAGACTGCAGAGCGTTTCGCATACTCGGGCCACGTGGGCCTGATATGTGCAGGAATCGGAAAGATTTCGCGAATGACTTGAAGACGAGCTGGACTTCCAGTACGCTTACTTTTTAGTTGCAGTTGCAATTGGACCACGAATTAATAGACACCCCTTAAAAGGACTGTGTTACAACGGGACTCCTCGTCTGGGGTATATCTCGTCGTAGGTAAACATACGAGGGGAACGTTTGATAGTTTCTTATAAAAAAAAACCAGGATTTCAAACACTCTGCAACGCAGTTCAAGTGCCAGGATGGAATGGTACTTAAGAGTTACCACTCATGCTGTAAATATTATATTGGAGCCCTCCAGTATAGTTAAATACAGCTTTTTCGGACTGCCGTATCTTATAACACACTAGCCGGACACGAGTCAACTCGCGATAGGGGACTGTATTGAAATTTGCTGCCTACATTTCATGAATAAAATGATACGGTCACAGTGGAAAGTCCCATAGGTACGCGCAACACTACGAGAACACTGCACGCCAGTTCAGAGCCCTGCGCTTAGTGGTGACCGCGCTCTTGTGGCGCGTGCAAGTGTAACCCTTATAGCTCCCGCGCTTCTCTGCCAAAAAAAAAAAAAAAAGCTAGAACAACGATGCAGGCAGGTGGGGCCCTTAACGTTGAATTAAAGTCGTAAGGTAAATGTAAATGTTTGTTGATACTAAAATTATTTAATTTGGTTTCTTTTTTTTTATATGCGTGTAAGTTTAAAAGAACGAAAAGCTGTAAAATACAGACTTTTCTAGTAATTTCGCAGGACTCTGATTGAGTGAGTCCGTCAAACTAAAAATTTTAAAATGTTTGATGGAAGATAGAGCCATCCAACTTTTCAAGACAAACATGGCGGCGATAATGACGTTTTTGTACCTTCAGAACCATCCTATTTTATTATAATAAATTTATTTGAAGCGGTTTTACGGGCAGATTTGACAGTGTGACATGGCCTAAGAGGAGTGGGTACTGAAAATTTTTCTCTGGAATCGTTGATTGTGACGAATGTGCTTATCTCGGTAAATAAATATTCCGAAAAAAGGATTTTTTGCCAAAAAAAGTAAAAAAAAATTATCTATTACAGTTTTTTTTTTTTACTTTTATCATACTGAATGCATTCGCGGAGGAAACATTTCGTGGAAATGGTCAAATATAAAATTGTAAAAATTGCATATGGAGTTTCCTTAAGCGGCAAGAGAAAAGTACGGCTATACGGGCGTAGTTTAATCTGTTGGCTTCGATCGCTTGCAGTAAAGTCCCACTGTTCCTGATCTAACTTTCACAAAACAGCTTCACGACGGAAACATTATGGGTGCGTACTGCTTCTCTCTGGCCTATAACAACACAAGATGAACAACATACTGACACAAAACATGTACACTTCAAACAACACAACAAAGAACAACACTACAGAACACAGCCATCATTACAAATACACACACGGACACCTCAACAAAAGAGCACCAGCGTTCTGCCTCCACTAGGGTAAGACATCAGGGTAGGACGGGGTGTCACCGGGAAGGGGACTGAGGCGTCGTTTTTAACTTTGATAAAACCTATGAAGATCGTTAAAAAATATAACAAAATTATCTTTTACTCTTTCTTTTCTATTACTTCTCTCTAATTTTAATCTCTCATAGCCCTTTTTAACACAATTTAGACAAATAACAAGAATGACAACACCCCGGATGGCTTTTAGCTAAGTGAGGTCCTGCATAAACTTTTTTTTTTTTTTTTTTGTGAAAAANGCCCGTATTGCTTCTTGACCTTGAACGCTCAGATATATCCTCTTAAGGCTCAAACTCGTCTATTTTAAAGAAATCCTTCGTTTTCGTGTCATAATTTCAGTCTCAGAGTAATTATTGGAAAATGTATGATTATAGAAAATTTACAATTTTCTAATGCTGTTGTATCTAGATTTGCACTGCGTTTTATTTCCTGCTTGCACAAAGGCAGGGGCTGACTGATACTCATAAATATGTTCCCGAATTTCAAGCAGATAAAAAACAGTTATAAATTACGCACAGAAACATCAAACGACTCGTGAAAATGTTTTTTTCTGTAATCGTAAATTGCCAGTAATTACTCGGAATCCGAGATTATGAAACGGAAAATAAAGGAATTTCTAGAAAAAGGGGCGAGGCCGAGCCTTGATGCAGCAGCCAGTGCACAAAAAACCGCTGAAGCTTGAGTATGCACAGGACTGCGGAGTCTAGCGTGCAGGTCGGTGAACTCGCCAAATGTATCCCGTTCATACGGACGTGTGTGGTCTTTTGATTGGGGGAGGGGGGGTTGCCGTGATTGCTCGCAGGCGCCACGCCTGCTCGGAGGGAAAAAAATAAAGCCTGGCGGTGCAAGCAGCCGACACACATCCGCGGTGTGAATCCGCAATTTATGCGCCACCGAGCAACGATTCGCCTGGAGCCCGCTTTAATCAGGGCAGAGAATATGGAATATGTGGTATAGTGAGCATGCCATTTGCACAGAGACTGTCTCTATATCGCAACTCTGGACTGCTGTTTCCCCGTTATAGAATATTCATGGTGAATTGAGCACTTAGGAAAGCTTTGCATTAGTGTGGCCGCGTGGGTAGGCCGGCGAACGGTGTGCAGAGCTCCAGCTGAAAACGGTTTACTAAAAAAAAAACCCGTCCAACGTGTGTGAGTGAGTTATGCTTACGAATAGCATTTAAGAAACGTTACGCGTCTGTGTAAGTTTTTTCAGTTAATCTCATTATCTCCAGAGCGTGTTTTTGTGATGGTGGAAATGGCTCGAACGGGTTTGTTCACGGTCATATTTAGGTGTGAGCATTCCGGTACAAAACATTAGAAAAGAAATGGGGACGTGCATCAAACCTTTGTTGTTATTATAACGTCATAAAAAGCTTAGAAATTTTTTCACGCAAGTGCTTGCATGCTCTCATCGAAGCCACTTGTTCATTTCACTGCTTCTTTTTCCCGCAGATTATTCTGTTTCTGATGCTGTTGTGGGTAATAGGCTCACAGGTGCCGCTGCTGTCCACATTACCAATACTCCCTCCTTGTGGAAAAGGGGGGGGGGGGTGCGAATCTCTGTAGCATGTGCGCTGGAAGTTATGTTCCTCTAAGCCAACTGTAACTCCTTCGGTGTCTTCGTTATTCGGTTGTCGTCGTCATCGTACGGCGTCACTGCATGTACTGGACATCGGGGTGAGAACTATTTTCTTGCAGACTCCATCTCCAGTGATCGGGCCAGGACTCAGCCAGACATACTGCTGTCCGTACCTCTGTGTCGACGATGACATCGATGAAGAAGCCGACTGCGATGATGTCGCGTGCCTCCTCGGGGCACCCTTGGGAAAGTCTCGCGATGTCTTGCCACAGCTCATGCAGTGGCTCCCCTGGTCGCTGGGTGCGGCTTCGCAGCTGTGCATGGCGGGCATGTCGCAGATACCGGTAGCCGAAACGTAGCTCCAAGGCCGACACCAGTGTGTGGTACTCCAGTCGATGTTGTTCTGGCAGAGACTGCAGTATGCTGAGTGCAGGGCCTCTCATCAAAGCCGCGAGGTAGTAAGCCCGGTGTCCTGCTGACCAGCCATTAAGGGTTTCGACTATTTCAAACTTGCGTTGGCACTCTCGCCATGAACTCTGACCATCGCAAGGGGTTAATTGAGCCTGGTTACGCGGCACCAACTCTGCAGCGCTGTTACTATCCTTAGAGGTTGCTGCACTGCTGATGACATGTACTGCTTCCGCACTTTTCTCGGCTGCCGATGTAGTGGTTTTGGAACTCTGTTGTCGAAGAAATTCCTGTCATTCTTTCTTTAGTGCACTCATTTGCTGTTTCATTTCATTCTCGACAAAGTCCATTCTTTCGTTAACACTGCCCATCATTTCATTTACACTCTCCATCCTTTCCGTTACACTGTCCACTATTTCAGTTGCACTGTAAATTTTCTTGTCTGCACAGTCAATTATCGTATTCACTATCTCGCTAATGACTTCTGTTTTCCTGTCTACATTTTTATTTCCAATGTATATTTTCTTATCTACTAATTCACCTATATTAGTTATCTGGCTATTAACATTGTAATTTACACTATTTACAATTTCTTTCACACTACTTTGGTTATGTACATCTTCTTTAAAGCTATTTACACTTGTGCTCACACTAACCATCTGGCCACCTAGCCCCTCAATTAATGCTCGCAGTGCTTCCAGTTCTGCAGACATTCGTTGCAAAGTTTGTACGAAACAGTATTAATAAATACATTTTTTAAATCAATTATTACTAGCATATTGCCTAACTTGATTACCAATTAAATGCCTTCATCCAACTTCTGACATAGTGTTATAAGATGCCTGAAGGGTGTACCTGAGTTCATGAGGGATGGAGATCTCAATAAAAATTAAATAACTTAATTTGATTTTCATTTATTTGCATAGGTATTATTTACAGCATTAATCTATCTATCGCCACTATTACGCTTTTCATTTCACAATGAGTGCAATATTTAAAGTATATTTAAACTCTAATTAATGCTGTTCTTAATATCTCTGTTTGTTTATAGTCAATTAACTGATACTCATCATTAACACATTTTCAGTCTGTTGCCACAGTTTGTAATGTCTTTCACTTACGCATCCAGTCCAATGGTCCAGCCTGCCAGTCGCACCCCTCACTGCCCTGGTGCTCGTAGTCGCAGATTTTCCTCCCACTGGTCACTTTTCTCGCCACTTGATTCTCTCACTCGTCGTCTATCGCCAAAACTCTAGCCGCTCATCAACTCCCGGCTCGGAGACCCGACGCGTATTTTATAGCCGCTAGCCTTGACCTGGAGAGTTCGAAGTACCCTGAGTCACTCTTAGAGAAATTATGGCAGTAAACGACTAGAAAATTCATAATATAAATGAAAAAAACGCAATACAACCAAGGTCAGTAGCCCACGCCGCAAAAGGATTATCGTGTCGGCTCGCTTTTTGTAACATATAAGCGGTTCCTGGTTTATCGTTCGCCTGTTATTCAAAAATTTCCATTGACTTGCCGCCGCCGCTATCATATAACTGCTCTGTCCTTCACTTACCCTCGTTCGCGCGGGATAAAGTAGCGAGTGCGTTACAATATTTATCCATATCATATAGCCGGTTCTTATCTAAGGACGGCGACGTATCTCAGTTCTTGGAACAGTTAGGCTGACTGCTCACGTCTTTGTGTTCCTCTTTATTGCTGTTTCCGTGACACTTCTGTCCCTTAGTTTTCTTTTATTTATGTTTGTCGTCTCACTAAATCAGAATTCAGCGATCAGTGAATTTTTTTGCAAGCTGGCTTATGTTGAGTAAGGTGCTATGACCGAATTTCCTTTTATTATATATTTGTACTTTTCATTGATTAAGTGCAAAACTCACTGATATTTGAATGTTCTTTTCCTGGTTTTAATATTCTGCAAATCACTTTTTGTCGTTTTATTAAAGGTTTCCTCTATTTTTGGCAATCGAATGATTCAGATTAAAGTTTCTCGATTTATTCTTAGTATGTGCGTGTAAAGAAAAAAAATCATTATTCCAATTTTTGTGGATTTTGCGGAATCGTATTGATTTCAGACACTTTCTTCGCGTGTAATTTTGTCCTCTCTTACTATTTTGTTGTCAAAATACGTATTGTGAAAAGTCAAACAAAATTCTACGGTCAACTCAATTCCCCACTGTCGTTAAATGTTTAAAACCCACAGTTCATTGCAGGAAAGTGTATTGCTTAAATTTACCACTAATGCAGATATCCTTTGTTGACATATTGAAGAAGTTGAATTTTTGTTCCACTTTTAAGAAATATAGTGAAGTTCTCATATACAATACTTAGGCCTAGAGAGTATTTTCGTGCAACGTAGTACATAAAATATAATTAAGAGACGTAAAGTAATTAAAGCATAAAATAATTTTGGATATTCATACACCGCCGGCAGTGGCGTGACTGCCAAAGCTGACAATAATGACAATTATAAGTCGCCGAGTTCTGGTATACGTTTTCCTCTTTATGACAAATTTTTGGTCGTTCCTCGAGGTTTCACAGTGTACAAAAAGTAATGGAGACATTTTTTGTGAGACTATATAATTCTCCACCCACACTTTCATTTGCGGAGCGGCTTAAAAGCCGCTCGGCAGTTATCGATTGGCCACAGAACTGGAGGTAGAGCCCGACGTTTATTTAGCTAGACAGAGATTAATCTTGTGTAATTACCATATTTTAAATGGGGCGGGCGAAAAATAGCAATCGTTCATGCGCCTGCAGACAGCTTCATCAAATAGCGGTGTTGTATTTCGCTAGCAGTCAGCGACGAACTACACAGCCCACTGCGTCCCTCCCCCGCTCTCGAACGGGAGCATTTGACCGGCATCCCATTAGCATTATTGAACGCTCCATTAACGGGTTGGCAGGACGGGCTTAAAAATAATCCCATCGGCTACCGTTAATGGCTCATCTGCATCGGCGATTCGGTGAACCTACGTCAGCATCATGGCGCAACAGGCATGAAATTATATTTTCGGTTGTGCCATGGCTAGAGACCTGAAAAATTCGCGGATTCATTTTGAGACAAGCTAGAATTCAAAACACGTGTGTTTATAAAACTTAAGCCATTGGTCTAGGCGGATTTTTACACCTCCTGAAGAACGCTGGCCCAATCGTCGCCTTCCACTGTGACAACAGACAACCAATATGCAGTTAATATCGGCGTATTTGTAAATAAGACTGTAAAGTCTAGCCTGCAGGTCATTGAACTCGCGGATTTGTCAGGTCACTAGCCATGGCTAAACACACGAAAATTTCGCGTATTAATTTGGAAAGAAGCGAGACTACAAAATCAGTTATGTAATCATAGATAGAGACCTGCAAATTCGCGTTATTTTTTTTTTGTCGTCAAGCTGAAACTCACAATGCTGTATATACTAGTGCCGGCATCATTTCCCCATTGGCTGCTGCCTAGAGGTTAGGTCACGCCCTTTCTGAGTGAACTGCACATGGCTGGGGCAGACGATTGTTGAGTGTACATTTATTGGCGCAGAGTTACACGGGGTGTGTCAAAAAAATATGATACAGTGACAAAAATATTACGAATAAATGTGTTTTAAGTTTAAAAGGTCCTGAAATAATAGCGCTAATTTTGCAGGTCTCTAGTAATAGAGCCTCGTGGTTGGCTGTTCATTGTCTTTTGCTCAAATTCAACACCAGACCAGGTAGCACGGTGTTCGGCAATTTTCTTCTTGCAGACTTGTTATTGATTGAAAGTCGCCAGGTACGTGTCTAACAGAACTTTGGTCCGATAGATGCAAAAAGTCAAATGCACATACTGTTGAAGTTTAACTTGTCCTTTTGAATAAGCTACATCCCCAGGTATCTAGCCATGGCCATCACACTGGCATGACGGAATCGTGTTAACTAGTTCAAGATCCCTTTACGCCAAGTTTAATGGTTTAAGTTCCACACGGTATCCTTACCTGGGACGTTTCACAGGAAATGAATTTAATCGTATAGCGAAAATTGGGTAGAGCGCTCATGCGAGATGTGCAGTAGCCACTGTGTTCCATCATTGGTAGAGACCTGAAAAATTCACCGATTCATTTCGGGACAAGCTAGAATTGAAACACATGTATATTAGCGTTACTTATGCAATTGGCTCACGACCTATTTGACACCTCCTCCTGGATTATGAGCCAATAGTAAATAGGCAACAAAATGCAGTCCCAATCACGACCTCTCACTGTGAAAGCAGGCAGCCAATGAGCAGTAAATACCTTCTTGAGTGTGCAAACAAATATGGAGTCTAGCCTAAAGCTCAATGAACTCGCGAATTATTCCGGTCTCTAATCATTGGACTGATTTACTGCCAATAGCACTATCAAAAATAGCGTGGATAACATAAGAGGTTAGAGCACTGTGATTTTAAATATCTGTACTTATTATCTGACCTTCGCTCTTAATTCGAAATAGTGGAAAACCACTGATTCGCAGTAAAATTCAACATCGCGAATAAGTGAAAATGTGTTCACTATTAATCAGCGGGAAACCACTAATTGTTTCAGTGAAACAATTTAACTGATTGAATAAGTGACGGCCAACTGTGTGCGACGACTATAAATATTTTTTTCATTAAATTTAACCAAATAATTACGAGAAATAGACATATTTCCAATAGTCACCGTTTATAATAAGCAATTTAGGGTTATTTCAAGGAAGTAAAAAAATGTTCTCGGTGACTAGTATTTCAACCTACAACCTTTCGCTTCCAGATCAACCGAGTTACCAATCCAAAGTCGACAGCAAGTGGGGAAAAAATATGTATTATACAGAATAATATAAAGTATGTAGCTTTGAATTGCATGTCCTTTATTTTCGTTTTTAGTTTCATTGGTAACATTAGGATTCTTAAAACAAATAACACATATGACTGCACTCATTTCGCCACATTCAATACTGATTAAACATTCCAACCGAGCGCTATGGTGATTTCGTGAAAAGTAAATGAAAGACTTAATGTTCATGTTGCCTCGTAAAATTGTATTATAAAAGTCGAAACTCACATTTAGAAATTGTATTTTATGAATTTTATCAGTTTATACGTTGCCGTTTCATTTTATACACGTTTAACAGATCTATCAATAAAAAAAATCGCTGAAAGAACAGGGAATGAAACCGTTGATGAGCTAGTGGAGAATGTCACTGAATCAATAAGTGTAGGAAAACTAGCATTTTTTCACTGATTCATCAGTTAAATTNTGAGCTAGTGGAGAATGTCACTGAATCAATAAGTGTAGGAAAACTAGCATTTTTTCACTGATTCATCAGTTAAATCTACTGAAGTGAGTGTTGAAGTGAGATGCTGTTAACGGATTTAAACAGTGGAATTCTCACTGACTCAGATTTAGAGTGCAGTTTTAATGCAACTAGAATATAAGTCATGGTACTCAAATTATTTTATTCTTCCAACAGAACGGGTTTGTCGAAAATGCAAATGCAAACAAACACGTTCTTCACTGGCAATGGACGGATCGATGGTGCGGCCAATGGTGTCGGATCTGGCAATGGACGGATCAATGGTGCGGCCAATGGTGTCGGATCTGGCAATGGACGGATCAATGGTGCCGGAGACGAGAATCTGTCTACCTCATATTTAGTCTACATGGCTTAAAAAATTTATAACCGCGATATGTTTAACACTCGTGACTCCGCACCGATGTGTCTGTAAATAAAATGTGTGAATAAAATCTTAGAGAACCCACATTCATAAGAGCTAACGAATATCCCCACATTGACTCGCATACTAATATGTTTAGTTAAAACAATATGACGCAGAATAACTACAACCTGTTTTTGCAATTGGAAACTTTGATTAACATTACTGCGCACAATTTTTTCTTTTGAAATAAGCTTATTACTCACAATGCGTATTTTTTTAATGTGTCAGCGATTCATACGCATTATTAGGGACGAAATTAAGAAATACGACATTTTTGAATACAGATAAAAATCATGTAACCTGTCAACAAATTCTTTCGCATCGAACACCGCTGTAATATTGATCCAAGCCATAGTCTAGCGTAGGATCTCATTTTTTACCGTGTTTATCCTATATAAAATTGTTTCTGAAAATTTAATTTTCTGTGCACAATTCCTACTACTCGCTCTGTTTTTCCCCGTGATAAATTGCAATATTGGATAAAAAATAGTTTTTGTCTCAACATCGCAATACCTAACACATATGGTAGCATTCACTCGTAGCTCACCGACACTCCGTCTGCATTAACATTACCAGGAATGGTACAGACAAAACCTCATTAATTTTCTTAGAAACAAGGTCCAGTAACAATCAATCAAAACGGTTGTTTTGCTCGTACAATATTGTAAACACAATTTTTTTATTTATTTGAAATACGTCCTGTAATTATTTATAGCTATATATGTACCTAATGAGGAGTGAATATTCTGTGAACGCTAAGTTTCTTAAGATTTTTGATGACTTAACTGTTATAATTATAATACTTGTGAACTGTGCTGAGTTTATCATAATGCGTTCCAAACGTATCGCCCACTATAGAAATTTTTGCTCAATCTTCCGAGTTATTTGACGTTTATCGTCACTTCATCCGTTTTACGATGTATTCCGAAGTACTTTTAATTACTTTGATACATGGTAACCTAGTTTAGTAGCATTCACGTATTACTTCACCTCCAATAGACATTGGCTTAGGCCTATGTACTTGCATGCAATACAGTTTTTGTTTCCTAGTATTTTTATTTCTTACGTAATGTAGCCTATATTATTTTGGAGCTCTTTATGGCCATCTAGTAATGGTTTTATATACAAATAAATTGGAATTTTTATGTCAAGAAAATTTACTTTTTTAATTTGCACATTGTTNCTAGTAATGGTTTTATATACAAATAAATTGGAATTTTTATGTCAAGAAAATTTACTTTTTTAATTTGCACATTGTTAGTGCACATCTTCAGGACTAGAAATAACTATTTAAATTTTATATGCTAAACAGTTTGTTTACGGAAGGTTTGTTCCCCTGTGTACTAAGTTCTGCAGATTCAAGCAAATATTCAAACGTAGCTCTCAAGTTAGTCACCGCCCACATACCATGACGGAAGCTTAATTCTTTTGAGAAGGGCGGAACATTTGGCGGAACATTCCAGTGAAATGAGATCTCTCGTTTTTATGGCCGGCACTAATTTTCATTTATATGCATTCTAGCCGTCTTCGTGAGGTCATTTCCACACGCGGAATGCAATAACTCTATGAGGATTTGGGGCCGCGGTGGCTGAGCGGTTAGACTGCTCGCCTCCCACCAAGATGAACCGGGTTCAGTCCCCAGCCAAGTCACTGGATTTTCTCATGTGGGAATCGTGCCGGACAATGCCACTGGTCGGCTGGTTTTTCTCTGGGATCTCCCATTTCCCCTGCAGTTTCATTCCGGCGCCGCTCCATACTCACCTCAATCACTATCATCGGCTCCTAAGACCTCGCTGTTAAGAGCCACCCAAATCTCTTCACCCTTCACACTCTACAAGGATTCCGGTTCTGCAATATTTTCCTTCGTTACATATACTCTAGTACCGTTTCTAGTGGTAGACCATGTAAAAGCACTCTATATATCATAATGGACGATGTAACTGTGTATTTAAGGGGGAAGTACCCTTGCCATCTTGAATTGATGTATTTCTCTCCATAACTAAATTTTTGGAGTCAATATTTATAAACCAAACTAGTCAAAGAATAGGGAAGATCTTAACAGTTATTTCGAAATCCAACTTATTTTTTGGCATTATTTGGTTCACATATATAACCTTAATAAAATATTACCTGGTTATTTACAATATCAATCCCATATGGAAAAATACAGGTGTAATTAAAAACGTACAAATTTCAAAAAATTCGTTAAGTAGTCTTCTACTTTTGGTCTAGCTTTAATTTGTTATTTCTGGACATAAATTTTCATGACGAAGATTTGTAAGAAAAATCTGAAATGGAATGGATACTACCTCCTTAAAAATGTGGTTTATTTAATTAAAATATAATGTAAATTTTTTATGCGATCATCTTTTGGACTTTAGCCATGTAGAACACAGCAAAAAAAGATTTTGTAAGAAAGGCAGTACACCAATATTTTTTAAGTCCCCACAAAATAATTTTTCACGGTCTACAGAAGTTAAGTGGAGGTAAATAATAATTTTTTTGTTCATCATCAAAATAAAATTAGCGAAGTAAATACGAACAAAACAATTCGTGGATTCCGTAAAATATGTTTTTTTTTCCTCAGGAAAATCGCTAAAATTACTAAGTTTCACGTTGCTTTCGATATTTCCACCTACCGCTACGTTGGGGTTATCACGACTACAATGTCCGCCGATACACTAGTTAATGTCTACGACTTGGCCGCCGCTGAAGAATAAAATAATATTGCATCCAAACAACCTCAGAGAAATCGTATGAACTTCATTGTTTATTAGAGCATAATTATCGTATAAATTATGTAAAGTTAAAAGCTAATATCAAGCGGGTGCTATATCAGAGATAGATTCGTGTGCACATTGAACAATTACTGAGACCATGAGTGTAGCTTAATTGAAAGCTAATGCAGATTATAGCGTTTGATTATAGCAATTAACATTGCCGAATATTACGCATTCCTTTGCACAATTCTCTTAAACTTATAACTATTATGTTTTTATCGGAATCAGTTAATCGTGATCCGTGTTGTATTGGGCAAAAATATCATCATTTTTCTTGTGAAAGAAAAGTAAGCTGATGAAGTGTGTGTGTAACTGCGTAGTGCAGTATCCTCGTTGCACACGTGTTATTGAAATTGTGGTTATTATAGTGATTGTTCGGTTAAGTTTGAGAGTAGGTGGATAAAGGGGTTCTCCGGGTTTAAGGTGGGGCCGCGGTCATGCAGTGGTCGGACTACTCGTCTTCCACCTAGGCGAACCGGGTTCGATTCCCGGCGGGGCCACTCCTGGATTTTCACACGTGGGAATCGTGTCAGGCAACGCCGCTGGTCGAAGATTTTTGGTGCGTGCTGTACTCCAGATGGCAAATAACTACTTCCGTTATCACAACCAATAAGCTGAAGGATTTATTTACGGTGATGGTGACGTGAACCAGTCATAACACAGTCTTGCGAATCAGTTGTCCCCAAGGATGATCATTGAGCACCGAGTCTCGCAGTGTACAGAATGGTCAAATATAACCTTCCTGTGCAACATGAAGACAATTGTATACAATGAGCATGAAAGGGTTAAAAATGGGAGGGGGACGTTCCGGTGGAAGAAAAAAAATGATAATATTCCTGTAAAGAGAAGGACTGCATGTGACGAGCAGCATGCTCACAAGAGCGCGTCCTGGTCAACTCCAACAAGGTCCTTTTGAATCGCCTTTCTTGTTCGCCTTGCGATGTTCCTTCGGCTGACCGGATCTCGAGTTCTGTGAGTCTCTTCATTGTGCCCCGTCCGGCCGTGAAAAGGCGAAGGTCTCTATGCTCCCTCTCAAAGAGCTCGTTACAATGCGCGTCCCCCCAGGGACGCAAGGGGGGGTAGAGGGACGAAACGCCGTGGCCGGGGAAATGAAAGCACGCGCCTGTTCCACGTCCCGCAGGCGTCGCTCAAAGTTTATTTTTCTTCCTTGTGCCGTGCGTGCGTGACGCATGGAGCTGTCACGGGGAAGCCAAATACTCTGCTCACGAACTTCGACAAAGGTATCCTCGGTAACGTACTGTCGATGGAATCTTGACTATCGCTTGTGTCTGCTGTCCACAGTTCGGCTATGGTCGGGAACAAATTCATCGGTGCAGACGGCCGGGCCCGCCTACACTACAAGTCCTACAATTTGTAAGTAGGTACAAATGCATGCTTTTATGTTTTCTCTAACACGAGCACACTTATAGCTACCAGTTATAGGATTTGTGCCTGCAAGTGAAATTCCACCCCTTGCAGACTAATTCTGTAACACAAACTAGTCTTGTAGAATCAACATACAATTGTAGAATTAGTATGGATGTTTACAAGTCTCGTCTCTCAGCTTGCGTTACGTGACTTTCTGCTACTAGTGTACAAGTCAACAAGTTGTAGACTTGTGGACTTGTAGGAATTGTGTTATAGGCTCTGGAGCTATTTTCCGTTTTATAGGCCGGAAAACACGGAAGCAATAAGGGCTACACTGTTACTCTCATCGAGTGCGTCATCGCCACTAAGTGCAAGGCTGAATTGACGTGCAGTGTTCTCGTCGTGCTACGTGTCCCTATGGAACTTTAAGCGGTGGCACTGTCATTTTTTTTAGATCGAAAGTCTGTGGCAAGTTTGAATGCAGGTCTCTTGAGGATTTTTGTATGTATCTGACGCGTACGCTAGAAAAATTCGCAGATTTTACTTAGAAATTTTTTGTAATTTTACAAATGTTTGCAANAAATTTTTGTAATTTTACAAATGTTTGTGACGGTAAAAAATGTATCTTGTAAAATTACTAGTTTTAAAAACCACAAGAGCCGTGTTTGTAAAATACCTAAATAAATGCTTTTACGACCCGTATCCACGAGCTCAAGCAAAATGGTGGGCATTCAACTGCGTAAAACCGTACATAGCTGTTTGTGCAAAAATTAGGGGTGACACAAAGTGCAGTTGCGTGCAAAAAGAAATTTATTTAATTCAAGTTTAAATAACGAAAAACATTAAAACAACTCAGATGATCATAACAAAAAGACAATACAAAAAATCTAATGTTATTATTTACTAAATGTTTATGTTTCATATCTACACAGGACTCTTAAAATGAAACAAATGTGTTCTTCTTAGCCCAATAACTTCATTATTTTGGACTAGTTAATGCTATATTTACTATAAAAGTAATTGAGGAGTCCTTAAATAAAATTGGTCTCATGGTTAAAGAACGAGGGATACTAACGTAAGGGATGTGGATCGAGTATTCTCAGTTATTAATTAATAATATTTATTTTCTAGAAGAAAAAAAATGAATGTCCACTTCTCATTAAAGCGAGTTGTAATACAAGCCTATTTCATTTTAATATTACAAATATATGTTTCCTAAAAAGGATTTTCTTGACAACTGGGTTTCCAAGAATTTTTCTTGGTAAAATGCAGGAAATGTTTACAGTGTATATTTTGGGACGAAACGCTTTGAAAAAGCCTGTTTTAGCCAATTTCGGGAAGTGCTCTCAAATTGTGTTTTTATTGTGCGTGCCGTCTTGAAAGCATTCGACAACTCTCGTCTGAAGTGTGTGTTCTTTTCGTAGATCAGCACATTGGACGCCCGTTTTATAGTTTCGTGGGAAAATACGTATTTCAAACACTGCAACGCAGTTCAAGTGCACGGTAGGTGAGAGTCTGTACATATAAATTGAGACCTAAATAATGGACATTATTAAGTCCATGTATTTTTCGCGAAAAAAAAGTATGCTTATGCTCTATAAGTAGGGGGGGGG
>NQII01000510.1:375038-431847 GCA_002778355.1 Clitarchus hookeri
TTAACCGTTTGCGCACGAATCACGACCGTTCAGTGTCGGAGTTACTTAGTCCTGAGTGGCTTGGTCAAAGACGGACACGGCACCTGCAGCCAATGGAGGTATAACAACAGCTGAGGTGTGTATATAGTATTGAAGTCTACTGTGTGCTCCGATTTTTACGCGAAAAGTCACTGACTCTATGTATAGGTTCACAAATGTTCCTAGTTACTCAGAATAGTTCCGCGTCCATGCAAAGTGGCCGATTTTTCCTGAATGTAAGTTATTACAGCGCCCAAATTTAGAGACAGCCTATAATCACGGGAAATGTTGCCTGACTGAAAGCTTTCGACATACTGCGTGAATATCTGGCGGTTTTATTTTTTTACTTGTTTAAATCTGTGTGTTATGATGTTTCTTCTTTTCGTTGTGCCAGAGAAAATTCTGGCACTCTATTACGGAATGTTTGTGATTAGTCTGGAAGCTACTAAGCTTGGGGGCATGGCATTTGGCTGCACAAGTGTTTCTGCGAAAATGTTTTCTTAACTCACAGAAAGGCGTTTGGCAGAACAGTTTTTTTGGCCAAATAGGCATTTCGCCAAACAGACATACAGACGAACAATAATTTGGTAGAACACGTATTTGGCCGAAGAGTCTTTCTACCGAACAGTCCAATGTTCGAACAAGTGTTCGGCATAAATTTCCTTCGTATTTATTTTTTAAAGTATTCTTAACCCGACCCTCCGTCATTTGGCCGAACAAGCATTTGGAAGAAAAAGCGTTTGGTCAAGCAGTTGTTGGTCAGAATAGGCATTTGGTAGAACAGACACTAGTCAGAACAAGCATTTGGCAGAAGAGGCATTTGGGAGAAAATTCTGATGCCAAACGCCTTTTCGTTCAAAGGATGGCTATGCGCTTAGACGTATCACTAAAGGGGGGGGGGGGACCCAAGACGCTTATGTGTTTTGGAAAATATCTTGGCACCAAATATGTTCGCTATTTTCCACTATATGTGTGTGTGTGTGTTATCTTTCCAGTTTGACTTTTACTACCATTTAGCCAAGACTCACTCATCAAGAAGATCGGACGGAAATCGCCCATGTCTTATAATTTTTAAATAGAATGTTGCCAAATCACAGTTAACTTATTACTTATACTTAGGGACACCCGAATANCATGTCTTATAATTTTTAAATAGAATGTTGCCAAATCACAGTTAACTTATTACTTATACTTAGGGACACCCGAATTTCGCGAAAATATTTCACGGACAGTTGTATTTCATAACACTTTTGCTCAGATCCACATTCGTCATTGGATGATCTAGGTGTGTTACGCATCTTAGTTGTCTGCCCAATCACAGATGTNCATGTCTTATAATTTTTAAATAGAATGTTGCCAAATCACAGTTAACTTATTACTTATACTTAGGGACACCCGAATATCGCAAAAATATTTCACGGACAGTTGTATTTCATAACACTTTTGCTCAGATCCACATTCGTCATTGGATGATCTAGGTGTGTTACGCATCTTAGTTGTCTGCCCAATCACAGATGTACAGTACCAGAGTAACCTAATTCTGATTGGCCCGTCAAGTAGGAAAATGTCTTCTCGCAAACACAGGCTGCCAATAAGCACAAGAATACTGATTGCTTGCCCGTTGGATGTTGAAATCTAGCTCGTGCGGAAATCTTTTTGCGAAATTCGGGTGTCCCTACTTATAGTCTTTAGAAATGTTTTTTGGAACTACATTATTCAGGGGCCAATATTATAATCAGAATGTAAATATTATAATGAAAGCTAAGTGACAATATTATTTATGTAGTGAACAAACCCAGTTTATAGAAATTAACTAAATTGCCATTAAATTGTGTATGTAGGTATCAATCAGGCTTGAAAAAGAATCTCCAAATAAATTAGTCCATATATGCTGGATTGTGAGTAAGCTTATGCTTTTTGTATAAAAAAATTTATAAGCATCATATTTAATAATTATTTTGTATTAAAAAATAAATTACCAATTAAATAATATAATATTTATGGGAGTCAAACAAGTATAACTAATTTTTTTAATTTCGTGTAGTTTTAAATATAATCTTAGCTTTTATTTTTTTAAATATTATTTTACTTGAATGTTGGTTACTCAAAGCGAATAGTTTGAAAAGTGTTTTATGTCGACTGCATTTCTGCGAGGCAAATAACTGGAAAGTTTCTCTTTCTCCTATTGCAAAAGCTTTTCCCTTGTCTCTGTCTTTTCGCATGGAGCAAAATGCCAGTTCTGAGGTAAATTTAAACATCTGACTTACTCAGGCAGATGTGAATGTTTTGCTTGTTGCGGACGAAAGTTTGTTCCCAGGTCTGTTCATAACTTATTTTCGAATGTCAGTTGAAAAGCATCCAAATGCAACTTTGAAGAGTTTTTTTTCCTTTCTTTTTATCGCATATAATATTACAGGGTATCTTAGCTCTAAGGGAACAGTAAAACATTAACCTTGTCTTGAAAATGAAAGAAGATGTAGGGGCTTTATATTCATCTGATAAATTAAAACAATAGCATGAATATGATGTGAAAATAAATACCACACCATAAAAGAGATTTTATTATTACTGTGAAAATCAAGATTAACCTCCAAAGGGATTTTGTTTTGCGAACGCTGCTTGCTAGGTTCAGAATTCTTTCCACGTGGACGCTATCCTAGCTGTGCAAGTAACTGAGTAAGTTAGTAAGTTGTATAGTTCTTGGAAATTTAGTAAGAATAAAGTTGAATAGTGATACATATTTTTATTATTTCCTGTTTCATAAGCGACCTTCATGTCCAATAAGATGCCAGTTGCGAGTCCCTGTTGAGCCATGGATGAGCTAATAACATGTGTGGTTCTAAAGACGATATTTCAATGCTGTCAACATAGGACAGCGATTACATGGGATGTTGGTATCGTAGGTTTAATATGGGGCTAGAGTGTGCATGCAAGCTGCGCAGTTATCAGTTCCCTTGTTACACTTTTGAACTCCTTTTGTTCCTGTCTTGAGACGCTAGTAAACAGCTTTTCACAAAACTGTAACGGAAATACACTGTAATTAAAGTAAGCAAAGTATATGTTTTTCTCCCACACAAAAAAACAGGTGGGTTTGTTGCAAAACCAAAATGTAAACAAACTGAACATGCTTGTTCGAACACGTGGTATTGGCAATGTTAAATATATATTCTTTAGTTGTTGATTGTGGTTCGGGACACGCACCGAACATGAAAATCGTTCTACGTCATATTCAGTCTCTGGTTAGCGCTATAGAAATATTATTGACAGAACTAACCATTAACAGAATCTACTATAACTATATTTGGATTGTTCTTGCGACGCATCGAGTTCTATCTTCAGTTACTTGTTAGACCTGCAGGTATGTCATAACGTCACCGAAGTCAGTGTAGCTCCAGCCTTATCCGGTGTATTCGCACGTGTGTCGTGTTGCTGCATCATGAGCCATAATTTATGTAACTATGGCCTACGACGGTACGAGGAACTAAGGCCAGAAACAGGAGAAGCGACGTGAAGTGAAGAGCTGTAATAAAGCGACAGGTTGATGCTACGGCGAAACCCGATCTCACAAGTTTTCTGCTATCAATTTCTAGTCTATTCGGAAGCATGTGTGGCGTTTTAACATGCGATTTTAGGTAGTTTTATTATGCAAGCCGCGCCTGCGTAATACGGGAACGTTTGTGGGAAATGCTTAAAGAAAAGTTGTATAATGTAAGTAAGTTTCCCAAATAGTAAGCATTACGGCCAGATACTGCACGCCTGTGAGGTAGTATCGTCGGAATGTGACTAGCAACTTTGTGCTGTTAAGCTATCGCTAGTTGAGTTAACAAACTTCTTTTTGCCTGTTTTTGAGTAGAGATATATTTGCACTTGCGTTGATACTCTTGTTATTCGAACAAAACAACTGGTCGACGAAACTCAAGAATGAAATCTTTCCGGCGGGGAAGCGTGCACGTTATCGATTGCACATTGTGCTATAACTAGGGCCAGTGACATTTCGCGTAAAAATCGGAGCACAGAGTGGACTTCAATACTATATACACACCTCAGCTGTTGTTATACCTCCTTTAGCTGCTGGTGTCGTGTCCGTCTCTGACCAAGCCACTCAGGACTAAGTAACTCCGACACTGAACCTTCGTGATTCGTGCGAAAACGGTTAATACCGGCCAGAACTTTTTTTTAGCCAATCAAAGAAGCTGGACGACCCTACAGTACTTTGAACTGTATCTTATCTCGAAATCCTTTTGCGAAATATCACTGCCCCTAGCTATAAAAGATGATATGTTAGGCTTGGCGTATCCTAAACACCAGAGCATCACGAACGGAATAATTAGCTCAGACAATTAGGAACAGGGATGCAAGCGTCCGTGGTTTGTGTAAGTTTACCTGAAGTGATTCCGGAAGACCACGAAAAAACGAAAATTAGAATATTTTGAACGGTAATGGAACCCGCGTCCGCTAAAACGTCAGATTACGTAATTGCAACAGCTCCCTGGCTAGCGCGAGCTCCAGCCCCACACGGAACCAAAATGGCGTCACTGACCACTAAAATGGCGAAACGCCGTCCTCAAACAAGCCGCGGTAACGCACCAGGCGATATACCGACCGATAGGAAATCGCACGCAATAGCCAATCAGACGAAAGACCTGCTTCCAGAGCCTCGCGCTGCCAGTCAGCGGATGGGTTCGCCTACAACAAAGTAACCGCTACGTCATTTTACTTCCTGTGTACGTATATATTCTGTTACTGCGCGAACCTCGCTTGGCGCAAGTTTACGAGATATGACGTCTATATCTATTCACTGACGGTAAATATTGGGCACTTTCGTGCACGAGTCCAAAATGCCATTTTCGCTGTCTGTCTAGTGACAATCGTTATAGCCTCACGAGAAAATAAATACCAGAAACTTCTTGTAATTGGCGTGGTAATTGAGACAAATGCAACTTCGTAAAATCTATTGACGTTCACGAGATGTTAATATTTTAATGGTGGTATACTTGCGGATATGATATTCCAAAATCGTCTGTGCTGTGTCGGTAGATGAAGTGATCATTGTTGCCAAACGTACGGGANATTAGAATATTTTGAACGGTAATGGAACCCGCGTCCGCTAAAACGTCAGATTACGTAATTGCAACAGCTCCCTGGCTAGCGCGAGCTCCAGCCCCACACGGAACCAAAATGGCGTCACTGACCACTAAAATGGCGAAACGCCGTCCTCAAACAAGCCGCGGTAACGCACCAGGCGATATACCGACCGATAGGAAATCGCACGCAATAGCCAATCAGACGAAAGACCTGCTTCCAGAGCCTCGCGCTGCCAGTCAGCGGATGGGTTCGCCTACAACAAAGTAACCGCTACGTCATTTTACTTCCTGTGTACGTATATATTCTGTTACTGCGCGAACCTCGCTTGGCGCAAGTTTACGAGATATGACGTCTATATCTATTCACTGACGGTAAATATTGGGCACTTTCGTGCACGAGTCCAAAATGCCATTTTCGCTGTCTGTCTAGTGACAATCGTTATAGCCTCACGAGAAAATAAATACCAGAAACTTCTTGTAATTGGCGTGGTAATTGAGACAAATGCAACTTCGTAAAATCTATTGACGTTCACGAGATGTTAATATTTTAATGGTGGTATACTTGCGGATATGATATTCCAAAATCGTCTGTGCTGTGTCGGTAGATGAAGTGATCATTGTTGCCAAACGTACGGGAATTACAATATGCATAAGAGAACTAAGGGTTTGGGAACGATGCGCAGTGTAATATTGAATTTTTTAAGGTTTTTAACGAGAACTGCTGTGACATCCGACTATCGAAGCAAACAAAAATGTTTTATTCTGTGTTTTTAACGGACTTCGCGGAGCTACAGTTGCTTGTTCAAATTTTAACTATTGGCACCATGGAACAGGAATAGTCAATAAGCGCTCCGCGGGAAACATTGGGCCCACCATCACCCACATACTGGCTCAGGGGTTCCAACCTAACAATTTCATCCAACTGGCTTAGAGGAGTCTGACAACTCGCTTCCATATGAGAACAGTTAAGCCTTCCTATTGAATTTTTTTTTGACAAAACGAACATAGACTGGCATGCACGACAGAAGATAGTGTTTAAATTAAGATTTTTGCGTTCGTACTGATCGTATTAATACGAACTTCTTGAGTCCTGGAGGTAAACTTTGATATTTTGATTCGACGAAAGACGGCAGTAGTGTTGTCTCAATGTTCACAGACAGTGCTACCTACTTTTAACGCGGGGCCACGGTGGTTTAGTGGTTAGACTACTCGCCTCCCACCTAGGCGAACCCGGGGTTTATTCCCGGCGGGATCGCTCCCCGATTTTCGCGAATATGAATCGTGCCGGACGATGCCGTCGGTCAGCGGGTTTTCTCGGGGACCTCCCGTTTCTCCCGCCCTTTCATTCCGGCGCTGCTCCATACTCACCTCGGTTCATCCTCATCGGCTCTCAAGACCTCGACGTTAAGAGCCGCCCAAATTTCTTCACTCACTTAATTTTAACGGCTTGCGTTCCAAGGGAAAAAAATTGTTTTGAAAAGCAAGGTTCCTTTCAAATTTTTTGTATTCCCACTGAAGTTCTACTTTCAGGCTATTTCTCCACTTCATGCAAACATAAAAGTAACTAAGTGTACAAAATGTCACCAAAGGCACAAAGCGCCGTATTTGTGTGAACTCAGTTTAATAATATTTTGCGTGACTTCTTTTTACTTTCAAATAACAAAACAACTATAACCTCTCTGTTTTCATTAGTATTAACTATTAATTAAATATTGAAATAATTGGATAAAAAATAAGTAAATGTTCAATTTAATGCAAATATTAGTTTAAAATGCTTGCTACACGTGACATTTAGGAACCAACCAAACTCGTGATGCATAGGGTAATTTCTCAAACGTTTGATTTTGAAAGTGTTGAAGATTCTGCGAACACGCCGTATACTACTTGCACGACCATCACATTCAGTGAGTTCAAAAAAAAATGCGTCGATCTGTTTTTACGACGGAGCTGCTGGACAGCTGACGGCACTTGCATACAGAAGCAAGGTCTCTTATTGGACGACTGAACGTAAAAAAAAACAGCGGAACGGTGGAATAACTACGCAATTTCCTTAGACAAATGACGATACCATCTGTTTCTTTTTCTACAGTAGGCTCTTCTGCGCTCGAAGCCACTCTTTTTTTTTACACGGTTGAAAAGTATTTACCAAGATGTAATTTTCCTTCTCTCAGAAGTTTTAAAATGTATCGAAACTCAATATTTAATCCACTCCCAATGTTGAAAGATACGTGCGGCTATTCCGTAATAGAAGTGGTACACGGTTAATTAAACTGTTTTTAATTTACTGTGTCAAAAAAACACTCTTTCCGTGAGTCCCTACAAGGTTGAAGTTTACTGGCAGGCTTACAGTTAAGTAGGCAATGAATAAGGTAAAACAGTTGCAAGTCTTAATATCTAACCATAAGTTAAAGTTCTAATTGTTTTGAGTAATCTGAATATTATCTATACATATTATAAAACTCAATGTTTCTCTGTCTGTCTGTTAGTGCGCTTATCACTCGAGAACCACGTATCCGATGTACGTGTTTTTTTTTTAATTCATAGCTATGCTCTCTAGCCAGATTTATGTATATATTTTGTTACGTAAAGTAACATAAGGAATAAGCAGTGACGATAATAGTGAATCAAGTCGGAAAAAAGTTTGCCGCCAGTGCGCCCTCTTGCAATACGCTGCCTAAACCGTTAAAGATGGAACAATATAATGTAGGAAATAATTATGTAAAATATAAAGACCTAAAAAAACTCCACGGTAGCATATATTTATATATTACAGATACATACTAATAAGCGTTTTTACCATTTAATTCATAAACAACATTCAACGACGATGATTCTCACCTTGCACTCCTTGAAATTAGAAAGGAAATGTGAAAATTCTCAATAAAAAGTATAAAATACATGGACTTAATTTTAAAAAACCTAAACAATAATTCTGTAGTCCACGCTAGCGGAGCCGTGGGCACAGATAGTAGAATATATTTCCAAACACATACACGTAGAGTTAATTTAACCATTTATTTTGCTCAAAGGTAGAATTTTTTATTTGTGTTTCTTTTATTTAAAGTTTTGGTTAATGAAGAACATGTTTTATTGAGATAATTATGAAATGTTGGATTTAAAAAACTAAGAGAAATTTAGCGTAGCCTTTCTGTTACTCGATATTTTTGTGTGTTTCTCAAGATCTCCTCGACACCGAAAGCAATAAACGCGACCAGTACTTGGATTATCAGAAACCTGGAAGGCATCGGCCATGGCCTACTTGACGGAACCATCCCGGCATTCGCCTGGTGTGGTTTCAGAAAATTAAGGAAAACCGAAACCAGGACAGACGGTTTCGGGAATCGATTCGTGGTCTTCCACAATGCAATACCAGTGCGTTACCGCTACACAAACTCGCTGTCGCGTGTAATTCTGTCGTTAGGTTGGGTGTGCTGTTTGTTCTTCCGTGTGGTGGAAAAGCAAATAGTTAGCAGAAACAATCATTCCAGCCGGGCTGTAGAAAGTGTCGAACCAACTATAGCCATGGCATTCATTGTACCTGTACGGGTGTCAAGTTACGTAAAATATCGAACCGGGAAATTTAAAATCAATGAGCTAATTGTTGTCTTCCTTTTTAAATGTCTTTAATTTATTATTAAAATAACTTCATAGAAAATATATGCAATATATATATATATATGTATAAAATTATGACAGCACATAACAGAAAATGTACAACGTTCTGGCAGAATGGCTACGGAATAAAAAAAAAAAAATCTTTTACTTGCCGAACAGTTTGTTAAGACAGAAAGGTACAAGCAACCAAAATATATATTCAATACACTAATACAGCTTACACCTAACTACGAAAGCTGCACTCGTCGTAAAAACAACCTAATCGTATTCATTCAAGCAGTGCTACAAGTTAAAATAATTTGCTTTTGTAGTAAGCAAAATGTGGGATGACTGGCCCGCAGATATCTATTCTGACAGGAAGAAAGTTGAAGCCACGACATAGAATACTTGATAATACAGAGGAGGAACAGCCAATCATACCGCAAATTCCAGTCGCAAGAGCCAGCAAAATGGCGCCACTGGCTAGTGTAAACTGTTGGAAAGCCGTTTGCAAACCAGCACCTGGTAGCCTACCCGCCAGCCATGCAGCGCCCAGCAGCCAATAGGGAACCTTTAGCGGCACGCAGTGGCCAATCGTACACAAGACCCGTTCCCACAGAGCCTTGCGCGGCCAATCAGAGAATGAGTACGTCCACAGCAAAGGAAACGCCCTGTCGTTATTTCTCCGTGTTCTTATGTGCACTGTGTTTGATATAGGTTGTCTACAGTAAACTGCATGCGCATAGTGTATTCTTCCGCTAACGTAAAAACAACATAGCCGTGGGGCCTCATTACTTTATTCATGCGTCAGCACAGTGGAACTGTCAAATTGTTAGAAAAGCAAATATTGTAACAATTTGGTAATTCTTCCACTCAAGTACGCAATAAAAAAAAGTTACCAAAAAATTTCTTTCAGTATAGACAAATGCTTATCTGAAAGTTTTAATTTGANTTGGTAATTCTTCCACTTAAGTACGCAATAAAAAAAAGTTACCAAAAAATTTATTTCAGTATAGACAAATATTTAACTGAAAGTTTTAATTTAACTTTAAAAATATAGAACTACTTTCCATCCGTCGTTAACCATCTTTTACTGGGCGCATGCGAGTCAGTGTTCCCGTTAAAACATATTCTGGTTGGGGCAGTAATATTATTCAAATGTTGATTTCAAAATTGGCCACTTTATCGCGAACAACCTTCGCATGTAAACATTATTCAGCAATTCAATGACAGTTTAAGCGTATACACATGACTGAAGGATACTAAGTTTGTCTGTAAGAAGAAACGCACTCTGGCAACATCATGAAGAAAGTGAAAATAAAAATATCATTCCCTCATAAAAATAAATTTCAACAACTTAATAGACGTTCGGAATATATTTTCACAGTTCAGCTACTCTGAATACGTATAAAAATAAGTCGCCAAGAGTTAAAAACATTCCCTGGAATTTTTTTTTTTTTTGTGGTTTTCCTTCGGACAAGCGAAAGCGGGAAACGATAACGCCAACCAACTTCATCTTTTGTTCCAGGCTTCAGGAACATTCGTCTTGAGACGACGTATTCTGCCCGCGGAATTACATTACGAGCGGCGGTCCTGCACGGAGATTTCTCGCACGGGCGGCATTGAATTCGTCTCGGAAGTATATTCTCCCGCCTACGAAGAATTGTGCGAATACCTTCAATAGCTACCCTTCTGAATTATTCATGTCTCCCTGCAGAACTTCAAGGGGCGGGAAAGCCGCTTGCTGGGCCTGAGAAAGGAAAGGCTACAGCTATCGGCAATCGATGCGAGATCCTTACATAAAGCACAGATTAGCGAGAACCCAATTCCAAGTATCTACTACAGATCTACCGTCTTATTTTCTCCTTATCCGAGACTCGAATTTGAACAATTGTACTCTGAAGCATTCATTCATATTTTTCGCTGCCTGCTATTAAACTTTCTGAACTTTATAACGGTCACGTGATAGTAAAGAAAAAAAAATGCATATTTTACATCATTATCTCTTAACTTAGGTGCTGTCCAACACAGGGGTGTAGCCAGGAATTTACTTTGGAGAGGGAAGGAGAGATTTAAAATTTATATTTTTGGAAAAAAATGTGAAACCTGTAATATTAAAAAGTATTAGTTAAAAAAATTATTCTCTTTCAACGGGCTAGTATGACGGAACCGCAAAATGCTCTAAACCTCCGTCGTTTTCCTATTNTTGGAGAGGGAAGGAGAGATTTAAAATTTATATTTTTGGAAAAAAATGTGAAACCTGTAATATTAAAAAGTATTAAATAAAAAAATTATTCTCTTTCAACGGGCTAGTATGACGGAACTGCAAAATGCTCTAAACCTCCGTCGTTTTCCTATTNTAAAAAAATTATTCTCTTTCAACGGGCTAGTATGACGGAACTGCAAAATGCTCTAAACCTCCGTCGTTTTCCTATTGAGTTAATAAAAATTGTACAAAATCTTTTTGCTGTATTACGCGCGTATTTGTCTTGAGCTACCTCGTGGAATTATTTTTTTTTTCGAGTGGCCCAGTAGGCCTATGTATGGTTTTCATGGCACAAAACAAGTAAAACTCTTTTTACACACGATATTATATAAGAACTGCTGAATCGAAACTTTTTAGGTGGTCTAGAAATGCATCAAATACGATATCTACAACTTGAATTCCACTGTATTTTCTACAGTTATGGAATAAGGAATTTTTGTAATCTCCAGTCTTACAACACCAGTTTCAACGATATAATTTACATTAATGCTTCCCTGTTAAACGGAATCATCTTCACGGGGTTGCTGTCTTTTCACTCGGGGGAACCGGAGTTTACTCTCGCCATGAGAAGTTATGATTACTAAAGCAGTTGTGTTACGTGCGTACTGCGGAAAGCAAAGAGGCGAGCCACGGCTGTATCACTCCGCCAAGTCGCCTTAAAGATGGGATTACAATCGAGAAATTATGACTCAATGAATTATGGACCGTCCGCCGATCGCGAACACAGATTAACTTACGTCTTTAGTACTTACGATTCACAGTCCGCAAGATAGTATTTCATTCCATTGTAATGAGCACTTGCGATNTAACTTACGTCTTTAGTACTTACGATTCACAGTCCGCAAGATAGTATTTCATTCCATTGTAATGAGCACTTGCGATAAGTAAACATGCCAATTTTTCGATAACCAACCACCTAATCTAACATAATTAGACACATGAAAAATTCGCGAATTCATTTTTTTGAGACAAGCTAGAATTCAAAGCACGTGCGTTTATAAAACTCAAGCCATTGGCCCACACGGTGTTACACACCTCCTGGAGAACGGTGGCCCAATCGTCGCCTTCCACTGTGACAACAGACAACCAATATGCAGTTAATATCGGCGTATTTGTAAATAAGACTGTAGAGTCTAGCCTACAGGTCAGTGAACTCGCGAATTTTTCAGGTCTCTACACATAATATAACCAGTATTAAGTCAGAACATTCTTCAAGGCTGCCTACATTCTCTAAAATAGACTTTACTTATTTTGAATAAAATTCAAAAATATCATCGTTGGCATGCTGTTTAAATTATTTTAAAGCTTTTTTAAAACTGTAAATAATCCCGCTAACAATGTGCATCGCCAATCTTTCATTATTCACTACCACACAAGTATTATTTAAGATACGGAATATAGCTAATTTTAGAACTTTAAAATATTCAGACAGAGTGTACAATTGTTTATATGAAGAACGGAAAAAGGTTGCGTGTACCTATNTTTTAGAACTTTAAAATATTCAGACAGAGTGTACAATTGTTTATATGAAGAACGGAAAAAGGTTGCGTGTACCTATTTGGCATGCATAAAAAATATTCTTATTTGCAACATTTTGAACCATCAATTAAAAGTAGTTCTGAATTTGTAAAAGAAAAAAGACAACACTGTACACAACATATTAAGTTATATTGCTAGGATATTTTGCTTATGTTCTGATAAAATTTCTAAGAAAAATGAGGCCATGGTTAGGCTGCTCACCCCCCCCCCNAATTGTAAATCGTGCCGGACGATGTAGCTGGTCTTTCTCTGGGGTCTCCCATTTCTCCCGCCCCTTCATTCCGGCGCTGCTCCATACTCACCTCACTTCACCCTCTTCGGCTCTCAAGACCACGCTGTTAGGAGCCATCCAAGTCTCTTCACTCACCCTTACACTCTAAGTAAAACAAAAATATTACCAAGTACTTGCGCACATTTAAAATACGTACGGTGTTTATCTTACCATACACCCAGTGGCAGAGAATTTGTATTGTTGTTAGAGCCCATGTAATTTTTTATATAATTATCGGAAACACTTATGTGTCACACGTGCGTGTAACCTTCATACAGACTATTTCAACGCAAGTGTAGCCAACGTCCAGCTAATAACTTTGTCAAAATGTATGTGTAGGGCCAGTGACTTTTCGCGTAAAACTCTGAGCAAACAGTAGACTTCAATACTATATACACACCTCAGCTGTTGTTATACCTCCATTGGCTGCTGGTGCCGTGTCCGTCTTTGACCAAGCCACTACGGACTAAGTAACTCCGACACTGAACCTTCGTGATTCGTGCGCAAACGGTTAACACGGGTCAGAACATTTTTTACCCAATAAAAGAAGCTGGACGACCCTACAGTGCTTTGGACTGTATCTTGTCTCGAAATCTTTTCGCGAAATATCACTTATATTACTTATACAACCAATCACCGAGCACACAGCGTACATCTCATTGGTTGTGCTGAAGAAACAAGTCCTGTGTCAACTTTAGTACAGCAACTTTCTTATGTACAACACCTTAAGATAAAAATTAAAGTACGCTTGAATGGTTTAAATAAAAAAATAACAATATCGTTTACGTTTTATTGTGAACCAGTACATTGAACAACACAGTTGTCGTTCTTCTGTAAAGTCAATATTCTTACGTTAACCCGTTCGGTCAGCGTGTCCACGATAGTAGATACTTTGCACATGGATGACATTTCTTACGGTACTGTACACGTCCTTCCTTGCGACCAAGCTTTGGGTGGAGAGATTTGAGCTGCTCTTAAAATCGAGTTCTTCAGAGCCGATGAGGGTGAAGTGAGTTCAGTATGGAACAGCGCTGTAAAGTATGACAGGGGAAAACTGGAGATCCCCGAGGAAACCCGCCGACCAGCGGCATCGTCTGACACGATTCCCACGAGCGAAAATCCGGGAACGACCGCGCCGGGAATCGAACTTGGTTCGCCTAAGTGATAGTCTAGTAGTCTGACCACTACACCACCGTGGCCCCAAATGGTAAACGAGAGAGGCTATCAATAATAATTTTTAAAAGTTTACAGAAGTCGGGTTTAATAAGTACTATACGTGTTACCAGTTTGGTGAAATTCTATGTAAGGGTTGAAAATTTTTTATCACACACACACACACCAATCCATGCATGACACACAAGTCCAATCACGAAAGTGAAAATAAAAGCGTGTCTCCCTTTTGGGAAAAAAGGTTTGAAAATATTTTAGTTTTATTAATTAATCCTAAAAATAATTTTCGAATTTTTTTTTTAGGAATTAAAATTGTCATAGTTTAGTTTTTATGTTAAAGAAATATGTGAATAAGTTTTTTGAAATATAACTGATACAAATTGGGAGAAATATTTCTTCTTTTGTAAATTTTTTTTTCCAAGAAGAGCCTATTTGTAGCCATTTGTGATTGCTGATACCCTGATTACAGGAACTATGATTATCTTTGTGTACATATAAATTCTAAATAGACATATTTATTAGAATTAAATTTCAACTCAGAAATTTATTCACTTTACATAAAAATTCAGTTAGCTAGTTTTAGCGATGCTATCCTACTGTAGCTGATAAACCTTCAGCGACAAATTTACATTTTAATGTATTTTCAGTTAAAGTATTTCCAGGTAAATTAATGTTCACGTGGTGCAATACTGACAGCTATCAAAGAAAAATAAATAACACGAAGTTATTTGCCGGAGAAAATGTGTGTCTCATTAACGCACATTTAAAGTTTTAAATAATTTATTTTTATTCACAGAATTAGGGAATATATTAATTTGGAAATGGAAGTGAGAATTAATTGCCATTGGTTTTGAGGCTTCCTAACAGCTACTTGCAGTACATCACAACAGCCATCGGTATCCGAAATTGGAACAAGCAAACTTTCGCACAATAAATGCCGTTGTTTACTTTTGTACGATACTCGCTGACTGTGTATTTTTTTCTTGCGTTCTATTACTTTCATCCCTTTTAAGGTAGTAACCGAGATTTTTTGCATTTGGTTTAGGTGTTTCGACATTGCATTTAAAGGCAAATTTGAGGAATGTTGTTAGAGTGAAGATGCGTTTATTGTTACGAAATTTCAGCGCTCTATATTTTATTAGTTCATGAGTTAAATATAATATAAAAAAATTCATGTATATTTTTTAGGCTCTACCTGCTTTTCGTATTTAATACATGCTTTATGTATACGTGATGTTCGTTATTAAATTTTTCCGTTTTCTATTAAGATGATGTAAAATGAGTTTCGCCTCCTCTAATATGTTAGTTAACGTACGTATTAAATGTTATTTTAGCATCGAGGGCACGGTTCGTTTGCGACTGATACCAGGAACCTGGAAACACGTTCGAATGAGACTATCGCACCCACGAATATCCATGGAAAGTTCAAGCTTCGCTTGCGCATTAACTGCCGAGGATTTAGCTCAGCGGTGCTAATGATGGCGGAACTTTCAACGACGGCTCTTCACGGCTGCCATCTACGCACCTCGGCCTTTGTCCCAGCTAAACAAGCCGTTCGTATGGACGAGACACCGGAGTGGTTCTCACTGGAGGTGTGTTCATACGCGGCACTTCCTGCTACCAGATGATAACGCCCTTCGCATTCTCCTCTCCCCAAGGTTGGCTCCCCTGAACAATGTAGCTTGGCTGTTGCAGCGCTGCAGCTAACACAAACGTCATTTGGCAAGGACATTAATTTCGTTAGCAAGATACACTTCTACGTGTTTCTGCCCTCCGGAGGAACTTAGTTCAGGTAAGCAATTATCCATTGTTATCCCGTAGNTTTACGTTTTATTGTGAACCAGTACATTGAACAACACAGTTGTCGTTCTTCTGTAAAGTCAATATTCTTACGTTAACCCGTTCGGTCAGCGTGTCCACGATAGTAGACACTTTGCACATGAATGACATTTCTTACGGTACTGTACACGTCCTTCCTTGCGACCAAGCTTTGGGTGGAGAGATTTGAGCTGCTCTTAAAATCGAGTTCTTCAGAGCCGATGAGGGTGAAGTGAGTTCAGTATGGAACAGCGCTGTAAAGTATGACAGGGGAAAACTGGAGATCCCCGAGGAAACCCGCCGACCAGCGGCATCGTCTGACACGATTCCCACGAGCGAAAATCCGGGAACGACCGCGCCGGGAATCGAACTTGGTTCGCCTAAGTGATAGTCTAGTAGTCTGACCACTACACCACCGTGGCCCCAAATGGTAAACGAGAGAGGCTATCAATAATAATTTTTAAAAGTTTACAGAAGTCGGGTTTAATAAGTACTATACGTGTTACCAGTTTGGTGAAATTCTATGTAAGGGTTGAAAATTTTTTATCACACACACACACACNATAAGTACTATACGTGTTACCAGTTTGGTGAAATTCTATGTAAGGGTTGAAAATTTTTTATCACACACACACACACACCAACCCATGCATGACACACAAGTCCAATCACGAAAGTGAAAATAAAAGCGTGTCTCCCTTTTGGGAAAAAAAGGTTTGAAAATATTTTAGTTTTATTAATTAATCCTAAAAATAATTTTGGAATTTTTTTTTTAGGAATTAAAATTTTCATAGTTTAGTTTTTATGTTAAAGAAATATGTGAATAAGTTTTTTGAAATATAAGTGATACAAATTGGAAGAAATATTTCTTCTTTTGTAAATTTTTTTTTCCAAGAAGAGCCTATTTGTAGCCATTTGTGATTGCTGATACCCTGATTATAGGAACTATGATTATCTTTCTGTACATATAAATTCTAAATAGACATATTTATTAGAATTAAATTTCAACTCAGAAATTTATTCACTTTACATGAAAATTCAGTTAGCTAGTTTTAGCGATGCTATCCTACTGTAGCTGATAAACCTTCAGCGACAAATTTACATTTTAATGTATTTTCAGTTAAAGTATTTCCAGGTAAATTAATGTTCAAGTGGTGCAATACTGACAGCTATCAAACAAAAATAAATAACGCGAAGTTATTTGCCGGAGAAAATGTGTGTCTCATTAACGCACATTTAAAGTTTTAAATAATTTATTTTTATTCACAGAATTAGGGAATATATTAATTTGGAAAAGGAAGTGAGAATTAATTGCCATTGGTTTTGAGGCTTCCTAACAGCTACTTGCAGTACATCAGAACAACCGCCGGTATCCGAAATTGGAACAAGCAAACTTTCGCACGATAAATGCCGTTGTTTACTTTTGTACGATACTAGCTGACTGTGTATTTTTTTCTTGCGTTCTATTACTTTCATCCCTTTTAAGGTAGTAACCGAGATTTTTCGCATTTGGTTTAGGTGTTTCGACATTGCATTTAAAGGCAAATTTGAGGAATGTTGTTAGAGTGGAGGTGCGTTTAATGTTACGAAATTTCAGCGCTCTATATTTTATTAGTTCATGAGTTAATATATTATATTTTTTTAAGTACATATAAATTTAGGCTCTACCTGCTTTTCGTATTTAATACATGCTTTATGTATATGTGATGTTCGTTATAAAATTTTCCGTTTTCTATTAAGATGATGTAAAATGAGTTTCGCCTTCTCTAATATGTTAGTTAACGTACGTATTAAATGTTATTTTAGCATCGAGGGCACGGTTCGTTTGCGACTGATAGCAGGAACCTGGAAACACGTTCGTATGAGAATATCGCACCCACGAATATGCATGGGAAGTTGAAGCTTCGCTTGCCCATTAACTGCCGAGGATTTAGCTCAGCGGTGCTAATGATGGTGAACTTTCAACGACGGCTCTTCACGGGTTTGTAGAGGCTGCCTTCTACGCACCTCGGCCTTTGTCCCAGCTAAACAAGCCGTTCGTATGGACGAGACACCGGAGTGGTTCTCACTGGAGGTGTGTTCATACGCGGCACTTCCTGCTACCAGATGATAACGCCCTTCACATTCTCCTCTCCCCAAGGTTGGCTCCCCTGAACAATGTAGCTTGGCTGTTGCAGCGCTGCAGCTAACGCAAACGTCATTTGGCAAGGACATTAATTTCGTTAGCAAGATACACTTCTACGTGTTTCTGCCCTCCGGAGGAACTTAGTTCAGGTAAGCAATTATCCATTGTTATCCCGTAGGTAATGTACATTTTAAAAAGAAAACTTTTCAACAAGGCTGGAAACTAGTTTCTGTATTCAGTTATTAAGTTGTTGTGTCTTAAATGTAATACATATTTAACATAAAATTTAAACTGATTAAAAAGGCTAGCGTTAAATTCGGTGGAAGGCGTCTAGAAGAGTTACACTTCACATTAAGAATGTCTTTGTTTGTTTTCACATTTTTAAATAAAATAAAAAGAAAATGCTGGCACGAAAAAGGCGAAAATATTTATTAAGTACAAATTTTTCTGTTCCACATTTTTTAAGTGAATTATTTTTTAGAGTTAAATGTTGATAACTCTACAATGTTGGAATATGGCCGACTAAATCATCTAATAAACTAAAAACCGAAGTTGTAAAAATAATATAACCATTTCACGAAATTCGAAGATACCATNGACTAAATCATCTAATAAACTAAAAACCGAAGTTGTAAAAATAATATAACCATTTCACGAAATTCGAAGATACCATTGGACAATTGAATACTTTAAAATGTTTAACACCTTCTTATAATATAAGTAAACTGCATAAAATTTCGTATGAGTTAACACATGAAATAAAAATGAAATAATTAACCGTAGTTAATACTAGACAGATATTAAAGAAGTTAAGAACTGTAAATTTTCGTTTTGGTAATTCGTTTTGTTTAACGCATTCTTATGTCCTTATAATATTTAAATCATTACTTTGGGAGCTTTATTCCAAACACTACAGCAGAAACAAGTTAGGTTGTATAAACTGATTACTGTTTCACCTAAATATAAAATAAATAGCAGATAATGTACCAAATTCCTTAATTTTTAATGAACTCTTCAATGGAACTCTAATTTGGCAGGCACGAGTTAGTATTCACGAAAGTATAGGTATATTTAAGAGCAAAGTATTTATTAGTTTTTATACGTGAACTACTAGTGAATCNTTAGTATTCACGAAAGTATAGGTATATTTAAGAGCAAAGTATTTATTAGTTTTTATACGTGAACTACTAGTGAATCTTAATTATACATTTATTGGTAGACCTATCTACAGATTGTAAAATCAGGTGTCACTAATATTGTTTGCAACATTTTTATCAAACCAGTATTTATTTTGTATTTTGATACCATTGCCGGTGGTTTTTTTTTCTTCAAAATTTACAGCAGAAGCTATTTTCTAAAACATTTACTAGGCACAAAAAGTTGCAAAAATCTAAGTGTTAGCGATTGCAAGTAATATTTGCATGACAATTTTACAAAACTAAACTACTTTATCTAAGGCATTAAAACTCGTAAGTGGTAAGTAAACTGAGAATAACGTAAAATCCAAAGTTTTATCTATGTTTTTTTTAACAACCTACAAAAGAAAAATGAACATCGGACAAACATACGTCAAAAATGTCATAACTCAAGGAGAAACTCAAGAACAAAGTGTTTTACGTCTTTCTCAATATATTCCTACTTTAATTTTGCGTTAGATGAACTTACTACAAACAAATCAATTTCAGATAAATGGTTGTCAANTCAATATATTCCTACTTTAATTTTGCGTTAGATGAACTTACTACAAACAAATCAATTTCAGATAAATGGTTGTCAAAAATGTTATAATTCGAAGAGAAACTCAAGTTCAAAAATATTTATTTTTCTTTTGTTGTCGGATTACTTCATTTAGGGGCCAACGAATCAGACAATTAAATAAAATGGTGGGGTGGAAGTGATCGAACTATAGTGAGTAAATGAAGCTGTTTGAATTGATTAGAGTGTGAGGAGAATAGTAGAAATATTTTTCGCGAAAAAGTTTCAAGAACAGTTATACTCCAAAACACTCTAGTTCATACGCACTTTCGTGATTGGATGTCACGTTCCTCAAGTGTCTGCCCACGAATCATGGGCATTCAGTATCGGAGTACTTTATTACGATTGGCCCAGTTAAATAAGAAATGTATTTTCACGTTAGGCGCGCGGTCATAACCAAAGGATGATATGGCTGTGGACGTAGGATATTGAAGTATAGCATAAGCGTAAATATTTTTGCGAAAAATACATGTCCCTTGTAAATGGCATATTTAGGAATCAACCATACNAGTATAGCATAAGCGTAAATATTTTTGCGAAAAATACATGTCCCTTGTAAATGGCATATTTAGGAATCAACCATACCCATCATACGCGGGGTGTATTTTCAAAGGATTGTTTCAGAAAGTGTGAAGAAACCGTGAACAGATAATGACATATTCTTTGTTCGTAAGTGTTCTTCTGTTGTGTTGTAACGCTTATCATATATCGGCACCAATAATAACGGCATTGCTCTTCATGTTATAGGCAGCAATAACAAATGATACCTGAAACACGCGAAATACTTCCCTCCCTAGATGCTGTTTTTTTCTTTTTACAACGCGGAACATCTAAGTCCCAATAAAATTCGTGAACTTGCACAGATAGAAACATTTACAATTTTTTTTTCCCTGGCGAAACCTTATTGAGGAATTTGGAGAAGTTAGAAAACAGAAAATACTGTAGGCAGTTACAAGATCAGAAGAAACGCGGTGTAATTCAGTTTTGTTTCCGCGGTTTCTTTTCTGACCCGTTCTTCTGGCCGGTTTTCGACAACAGGTGTATTTCGTCGGGTGAATTCTTGGCATATTTGGTAAACAAACACGAAGAATTGGCGCTCAAAGTCGCTGGATTGTTTACGGCTTAGCGGCTAACAGCTTCCCCGCTGTTTACAATATTTCCTACGGCCGTTGTAAGATTAGCAGTACGATGTGTTTTAAGCTTCCGCTGACTTATGTTTGTACTTTATTATCAATGTCAAGACACGAAATTCTCCATTCGTTTTGTTATTATGTTCCGCCTGCTTTTAAAATGCAAATAGGCAATATTTAGGGACACCAGGTTTTTGCGAAAAGATTTCGTGACCAATTGTACTTCATGACAGTATAGTTCAGATCCACTTTCGCGATTGGATGGTTTCCGTTTTACGCGTCTAAGGTGCGCGCGAATCACAGACGTGCGGTATTGAAGTTACCTAATTCTGATTGGCCAGGCAAGCAGGAAAATGCCTTCACACAAAGACACGCTGCCAATAAGCAAAATAAAACTGCTTTCACATCCGTATAGTATTGTGCTCTAGCATGTCCGGAAATCTTTTCGTGATATTCGGGTGTCCCTAGTAATAATGTACTCAAATCTCTTCCAAAAATAACAAAATAATTAGGCCTATGGCTTTGTATGAATGTGTAAATGTGTGTTTATACGTATGTACACACATGTAGCATATAACATACGTTTTATAATTGGACGCGAAAATCAGCAGTAGCGGATTTTGGCACAACAAGCTGCGATTAAATAACATTAGATAGGCGTAATTAATTTTTATAATTTAATGCCCAAAACGTGTGTTTTGAACACAGCAAACAGTGTAAATAATTTAATTATATTATTTTCCACCTGTAANATAATTTAATTATATTATTTTCCACCTGTAAATTTGTTTTATACGAAGTTTAATTATTATTAGTAAGGCTAGTGATTTTTCACGAAAAAATATGAGTACACGGCAGACTTCAACACTGTAAGCACCTAACAGCGGTTTGTCTATTGCCATTGGCTGCTGTCTGCTTGAGAAGGCTTTTTCATATTCGGCCGAGCCACTCATAATTCGGCAAAATCGGCACGGCTCCTACGTGATTTGTGTGCAGACAGTTAACACGTGCCAAAAAGTTATTCAACCAATCAATATAAGTACGCAAATGTGTCGAGCATAGTTATCGTATCCTCTCATCAGTACAACTCGTAGTAACAATGACTATTCGCCTTAAATAGAGAGTTTGAATCAAATGTTCGCGTGTCGCATCACGTTATTAATAGAGACCATACAATTTGGAAGAGTCGCTCGTTTGTCGACTGCCGTCGCAGACGGAACTTCTTCCGTACGACGCGGCCGCACGCAATGAAACTACCAGAAAGCTAACTCTGTGTTTACTATTGGTTCTGAGTCATGCAGGGTATGTCGGATGAGCGCAGGTCCAATGACACACATGCAACTAACATATATTGTATGTCGTCTACCTTGGCACTGTATTATAATGCGAAATTATAGCGTCCAGTTATTCAGTACACCACGTTTGAAGATGATGGACAGTCCCATCTATCGTCGCAGAGAACGTGCCGGTACCACTGTCAAGTCAATATGTTTTTGTGTGTTTGGGTACACACACAAATATACATATATATTGAATACAGTAAACCCTGTAAAGGAATTACTGAAGGGACTGAAAAAATTCATGCTTATTAACCAGAAAAACTTATTAAAAGGGCTAACTTATACATGTGTATATGGACCACGTGCAAAAAATAATAACTTATTACGTAGGAATCTTCGTAAGTGGGAAACTTCTTAACGGTGTTTTACTATGAAGCCTATAATATTGTCAATAAAAATTTACGAGTAGATTGAATTTAATGCTTTACACATTTAGTGCTTTTAGTTTGTTCTTGAGTATTTCTATTTTGGTAGAAAGTTATAGAATCCATTTTTTTCGACCGTAAAAATCGTAACTGTATTAACCGAAGTATCAAAATAACTATTGAAAGGACGCCGTATGCCGTAATACGTATACTGCCATTTACTACTGTCTCTAATACTTTAAACAAGTTTAGCAAGAATTCGTCAAGACTTACAGTTATGCAGCTTCTAATAAAATTACCTAACGTTTTAACTACGGGAAAATCGTTTTTCCGATTAGAAATAGAAAACTTGAATATTAAAAGCAGAATAATAAAATTTACTTTTTACTTTTTTTTTTTTTACGACTAGGTGTTTTACCAAATTAATTTCCTATTCAATTGGTTTCAGATTTACAAACGTGTCCCACTGACTTGATTTTTCAGTCTCTGTCCCCGTGTTGGATTATAATTTAGTAAACGGCGTAAATAAAATACATTAATTATGGCACAGTGTTGACGAAACTCAATAACAGTTCTATGTAAAGTTTCGAACACATGACCTCCGCATTTTTCTAGATAGTAACGTAACGAGTGACTCGCGATAAAATACGTTACTGGACAGAGTTCCGCAAATAACAAATCTACGCACATTTTGTGTAATCCCATTCTGCCCTTTTGGGCACCTAAAATTGCCTTTTTAAGACAATGGATTTATGCTGTATCGACTAAAAACCAAAAACATTTCACCTATAGAATAATAGCCAATAAATACATTTTATTGGGGCCTTAGACGTTAACCTTTGAGTACAATAAAATATATACACCGTGTTTTAATTACTTATATGGCAATATTTATTTTTAAAAGTGCCGAAAGGATAAAAAGTGGCTGATATGAAAAAAAAAAAAAAAAGTAATTAGGGCCTCAAAAGTGTGCTCGCTTTATCGCGAACAGATTAAAATGACTGACATTCATTCACCGATGACAAACTACGAACATTTTAGAAACATCAATAATTTATTATTGTAAATTTTCTTACATTTATATAAAAAATATTATACAATTATTTTCAACTAACAGTAAATTTTAAAGAACGTGTAAGTAAATGAAAGAGATTTTCCGAATTTGCTGCCGACTTAAGCAGGTATACGAGTCGATGTGTTGAATTATACGGAGTAACGGGTCGATTTTTTTATTAAAGGATTAACATTCTACGTTGTCATGCAGTTCATCCATATATGAAGGTGTTTATAATTTCAGAGTGCGAAGAAAGGTCATTTTCTTCCCGATTTATCCTGTTTTGAATCAATGTGACGTGACGTGAGCTGATGCAGTGATTATATTGCGCTTCACTTCTCATTGCAGATCCTCAAATAGGTAAGTTTTGAGATGGCATGCGTTTGTGTAAGAGAGTTTCTTTACTTACTTGGTTGAGCGGAGCGCGTGGTGTTGGGCTTCCCGTGCCCTTCGTCGCAGCTTTCCAGTACCAAGGCGTTCAAGGGAACTCGAGGTCGTCCTTCGGCCCTTGTGGCGATGTGGCGTGTACTCGGGTTGCATGTACCCCTCGCGTGATCCTATCCAAGGACACTGTCAGGCGGGGGAGTTTGACTGGGACGGTGCATCTGTCAAATGGTAACGCAGGTGTCCTAAGGCCAGCTCAGCGAGGAGCAAAAGGGCCTAAGCTGGCTTGATCCCGACACTCAGTATCTGTAGGGACTGCGAAAGCACGGCCTATCGATCCTTTTGGCTTGAGGNTAAGCTGGCTTGATCCCGACACTCAGTATCTGTAGGGACTGCGAAAGCACGGCCTATCGATCCTTTTGGCTTGAGAAGATTTCACCAAGAGTTGTCCGAAAACTTAACTACAATTTTCATGCGTACGAATGCTACAGCCTCACAAATAAATAATCGCGAAATCACGAAAATTTACTGGTAAAAATTAGAAATTGTATTTGCATCTCTTCTTAAAATCGCAGACGCTTAACTGCCGTGCTAATATTGATTGCGTGTGTGTACGAAAATATTTGCGTAATTTTACGGAAACTTACTTGTGGTAAGCAAACNCCGTGCTAATATTGATTGCGTGTGTGTACGAAAATATTTGCGTAATTTTACGGAAACTTACTTGTGGTAAGCAAACGTGCGGAAAAATTCCGCAAATTATAGGATTGATATTTTTATTTTTTTTTTATTTGAAGAGCGGGTTTTAAGAAGTAATATTTTCGCTATGCGGTTGCCATTTTGTGCATTAAGAGTTAATGTTGAAAGTTCAACTTTTGTCGCTGATAATGTGCTTATATATGCTAACAGGCATTTCCCGGTAGGTTTTTTTATTTTTATTTACCTCCGTAAGTAGGAAAAAACCCAAATTCTCACAAGAGCATTCATTTTCTGATTTCATCAGCGTCAAACACTTCGTTTTCCTTCCCCCTGTCGTTGCGTCAGTATGAAAGTTAAGCACTTCTTGTGTTCGAAAAAGCTATATATNTCCCATCATTTAACCCAAAATTCTGTAAACATATTCTAAAAACGGTAATAAGTTATATGTAAATATCACAGTGGTATACATATGTGTGTTTTAATAAAATTGAGTTGGTCGTTCAAGAGAGATAAAAAAAGTTTTAAAATTAATTTCGTTCAGACTCGTGAAAATTGGTAAATGGCACATGAAAAGGTGTGTTATCCTGAAAAAACTGTTTTAGTTTATCTGAAATTAGGATTTGTAGTCACTACGTATTTTTAACTCTGTTGTAACCTATAAGCAACGTTTGGTTATTACCGTGAAGTGGATGACACAGAAGTCGCCGAACGCTCGGAGGGGGGGGGGGAGGTTTACAATTTATTGGTCGCTTTGTCGCTAGCAGTGCCGCAACGAGACACCCATTTTTCACATCGCGCTATATTTCATTAATTTTTTTATGGGCTATGGTGACACCTGCCTGGGTTCATGTTGTAATCTTCTCCCTTCCTCTATGGCATAACCCCCAACATGAGTACACCTCACAGAGAAAAATGATTTTTGTCGGAGCACCGGCATGTTCTCTTGTGGAGGAGCAAGGTAACGTTTCACTGCTCCACAATAGAAGGCCAATACTGCGGATCAGTATGTCTCTGTATTTGGTTTATTGTTTTATCTGGCCGAAACGTTAATTTGATAGCCAAAAACGAAAGTGCATAGCAGCTNGTCTCTGTATTTGGTTTATTGTTTTATCTGGCCGAAACGTTAATTTGATAGCCAAAAACGAAAGTGCATAGCAGCTGCTATTGTTCGTTTTGGACTGCTTTAAAAATATATTTTAACAGTTAAAACAATTCTCCTTCGCAAAAAAACAACTATATTTGTGTTACGTGGAAGTATAATTTGTTGTAGACAATAATTATCTCTTCCTTACCCAGTTTAGACAATTGTCTACATGTTGCACCGGAAGTTTATATTTGGCCGGTTCTGTACTCTGCGAGGCTCAGTGGAGTGGAGTGGGAAGATTTGGGCGGCTCGAGGTCTTGAGAGCCGATGAGGGTGAAGTGAGGTGAGTGTGAAGCAGCGCCGGAATGCTGGGACGAGGGGGNAGTGGAGTGGAGTGGGAAGATTTGGGCGGCTCGAGGTCTTGAGAGCCGATGAGGGTGAAGTGAGGTGAGTGTGAAGCAGCGCCGGAATGCTGGGACGACGGGGGAACGGGAGATCCCCGAGCAAACCCGCTGGCCAGCGGCATCGTCCGGCACGATTCCCACGTGCGAAAATCTTGGAGAGACTCCCAATGTGGGAGGCGAGTAGTCCGACCACTGCACAACCGTGGCTCCTTCGAGGCTCAATGCCCAATGATATAGTGATAAATTAGTTATTTATGCTTTTGTATGGGATTTGGATTTATATACCCAGAATAATAACAAATTACTCAAACAACACTAATTGTGGGATTTAAAACCCGTACACTATGATTATGTTGAAAACGTTTTTAAAAAATATTCGCTAATACAAGCATGTTCTGGAAATTATTTCACGTACATATTCTGATTACTACATTCATGAAACACTGTGGTTTAATGATCAGTACACTGTATTACCGCATTTCATGACGACGTGGGTCATACGCAAACCCGTTTACAAATACTCAGGTAATGAGTTTCATGACTGTAGAACGGTGGGCTGTGTTGCATTAAAGTATTCCGTGAATTTTCCGTGTTGTGACAATAATAATATTTTTACTTAATTGTGTCGATGATTTTAACTTATTATATACGGAATGTACAATTAGGCCTACTTGTAGAAATTTATCTTACCTTTGCAGTGTCACATATCCTCAAATCCAGAGAATAAATCTATACAATCTTAAACAAATGTGCAAATTATTTTTCTCAAACGCGAATGAAGTTTCATTAAAATGTATTTGGCGTATTGTATTTCTCAAATGATGTAACTGATTTTCTCTATAGTGGTAATTAGTTTTGAAAATATACATCCAGTTGTATAAAACGCAAAAACGTTGGCTCGTTCGATGAGAAATGCCATCCGTGTAGGTCTTAGGTTTTAATTTAGCAAAATTATTGGTGTATCGCAGATAAAGAACAAAAATTTGCAAACACTTGAGTATATAAACATTTTTTGGTTAATAAGTTACTCAGTATATCGCTTTACCGAACATTCAGAAGAAACGAATCTGGAGACAGTGCATTAAAAAAAGCTTCGAGTGGAACTAACCTAAACAAAAAAAAAAATGTTTTTCATTAGAGGTTCCCACGACCAAAAATGTTTATCATGCGATCTCGAGATCTCTCCTGGTGATACAGTTCGCGACCGCTTTCCTTATAAGGCTACAGTCGCTTTAAAACAGAAATGTCGTCATCCCTAATTAAGAGGGCAGGCAAAGCTTGCAGTGGACAGGACGGTTCTGTTACAGGCTGGTGGGGGAAAAAAAATGGCTGTGTGAGGAGTGCCAACTTCTCAGAATGCGATTCAATACCGTCTGCTCGTAAATGACATTCCCTGTCGAGGCTGAGAAGTTAAACTAAATTATATACGCACGTGTACACGCTACAGTTTTCTCGTTCAACCATTAATATGTTTATTATATGCGGCAATTTTCATTCACTTGACACTCATAAATAAAACAAATTTCCTAGATGCGTTAAAAATTAATAATTGAACTGCACTCTTATGTTACAACTTGCGGACCAAACTGAACTTATTCATTCGTTAGTAACATATCATGTAAATTTCAATGCCAGGACTCTGAAGTAATTTTTTGTCTCGTCTGTTTTGGTCTTTAATACTCACGAATTTGCACAAAATACGATGACAACTGTGCAAAGAAGAAAATCCTTGTAAAACAAACTTATGCTTAAAGATATTTTGAGGGCGTAGTACAGTGCTTGTAGGGACGGTTTTTTCATTTCTCTTTTTTCTTTGAAACAGTACATATGCCATTTTTTTTTTGCTTTATTCTGTAAAATGCGCAAAATACGACTAGAAAAGCCCATAAATAAAATTATTTATTTACGANTTTTTTTTTTGCTTTATTCTGTAAAATGCGCAAAATACGACTAGAAAAGCCCATAAATAAAATTATTTATTTACGATATCTGGTATTTACTTATTGTCTCAGTTCCTTACATTTTATAGACTGATAGGCTGTGGTATTTTACGAAAAGAAATTATTTTATACAGAAAAGTAAATCGAACACGAATTAGAACTGTTGTGTAACTTTATTTGCCTTACTTTAGTGTGGACGTTATTATTTGCGGGGTGGTATTTATTTTATAAGATGTTCTATTTTTAATTTGAATAACTATGTTGGTGAGCTCTGCTAGAAAAATTTTCCGCTTTCTGGAAATAGAAGGGGGTAAGTTTTCAACAAATAATTATATTAAAAAACCTATTTTCAAGAATGTTTGAACTTGATTTTGTTGGCTATTTTAAAACATCAAAAAATTCGATGGTATTACTTTTATAAAAGTTACTGTCAAATTAAAATCCAGAAGTATTCTCCTTCTTAATTTCAATATTTTCATACAAAAATTCTATTGATATCGTTCTGCGAAAAAATATGGCTGAATCGCTTTCGACTAAGACAGAAATAAAATTGGTACCTCGATAAGGCGGGGAGTAAACTTATGATTCCGAAGTATTTAGCATGGCTATAATAATGGCGCACTGAATTGCATGGCGTCTGTCAAACATTCAAGATGCAACCAGCTGTACGGTTCGACAACGACATTTATTTCACTTAAAGATCACCACACATTGTCGGATCAGTGGTTAGACATTACCATTACATTGCTGTAATTGTGGTGTACGGGCTTTCTCGGGGTGCTCTCATATACTTCCCCCGGTTTCATTCCGCCACTGCTACGCCTTCGAATTGTCGCACCTCATCTAATCATGGCTGACCGACCAGAACTAGTCTGTCTCACGGATAGAGTAGCCTGCCCCAGTTGTAATCAGCTTTGTATCACAGAATAGGAAATTCACACAGAAGTAACGCGGGGCGTACGCATAACTGATTGGCTGAGCGACGCTCTAAAACAGGCGTTTTGACATGTTTCTGTCGAGCGCCGCCATTTTGCTGGTGTGTGCTGCTGGAATTGGGGGAATAAGTGAATGTCTTGCCTCTGCATTCTTAAATACTCTGTGACACAATTGTGTATGTCCGTAACGCACACGAAGGTTATATTTGGCCGGTGCTGTACAGTGCAAGGCTCAATTGTTCAATGGTCATCCCTGCTGGCAGCCGATTTGTAAACCACGCTATTGTGATGAGTTACCAATGATCCATATTGCATACTATAACCGAAAACAAAGGCAACAAGTGCTGCGTCGACTTAGGTTGAGTCCTCACGAGAAAAAAAATATATTGCAACACCTGAAGCCATAAATTAAAGTGCGTCTGAGTGGTTGAAGCGTATTTTGCAGGACTATAATACGTACCCACTGGCAACCGTCAAACACAACGAGGTGCAGCTAGCAACACGTGTAGACGGGCAAATTATTTCATTTAAAAAACATCTCCAACGTTTGTATCAGTGGTTAAACACTTTAGTCCATTCACAGTCACTTCCGACTTTTATAAAACCCTGCTAAAGTTCTATTTCCAGGATATTCCTCCGCCTCATGCAAACTAAGCTTAGAAAATTACACCAAAAGGACAACGCACCGCATTCGTGAGCACTTAGCGTATTCATATTTTGCGTAAGAACTATTTCTTGTTAGGCATTACCAACATACCTATTTTCTCTCTGTCTTTATTCAAAAAATGTATAAATAAAATTCTAATGTTTGTGGACAAAATATATAACGCTTATGATGCATAACATATTTCGGAACCAACGAAACATGTAATAAATCCTTCCATCGCTAAAGCCGTGGTGTAGGGGTTTTCCCGGGGTTCTCCCTCGTCATCACTAGCATTACTAGTATTCATTCCCCCTCTGCGGACAGGCAGCCGGTTCCAGTTATGCTTCTTCAACGGCACAGAAGGCTGGAACGACAAGCACATTCACAATAATTTACCAGGTTCAGAGGATCGACACGACCTCCCGTTTAACACAACAGAGTCGAGTACGCCAAGGAATATTAAATACACGCGGTGATTCACGACGGGACCTTCTCCTTTCCGCCCGTAGTACTTGGCGTGGCTCATTGTTTCCAGGTGGGAGACGGCGAGCATATGTTCGCCGCGCCTGTTAGCGGTGAGTTACGACCCCGGCTGGGGGCGAGCTCTGCGCGAGGTGGTGCGCCAGGGCAAGACTGCACTTCATTTATATCCCGGCCGACAAGACAAAGCCGCTAGGTTGGGGAGGGGAGGGGGTGGGTGAAGCAGCGGCAGCAAGTAGTCTCGAGACACTTGGCCGAGGCGGGGGCGTGTTCCAGGGGGCGATCCCGCCGGAGATATCACCGACCCTGCCCACCTCCCCGCACGAGACTGTTAGACATCGTCAGACATCGTCGTGGACGTCCCCGGGATGGACTGGAGTGGGTGCGGGACCTGGTGGTGGACGCGTGGGGGTGAGATGTTATCGTCGCCGCTGTCACCGCTCACCATTGTTGGTGCACGCAAGTTACGTCTCTCCCCCCACCCCCTTGTCGAGGACCATTGTCACTCACGTCCGAAGCAATGCTGCCGGGATCAGCAGAGCAGAATCGAATAACTCGCCACCCCGTAAGGTACCTTCGAGACCCGCGCGAGATCATCATGCCGAGTATAGTGTGTTCACGGTAAAGTGAGCTCTCTGTGAAGCTGTCTCATCAACATAATAACCAGCAAATAAATGTCATTGTGGCCTCCGACTTTCTGTTTTCATCATGATGATATATACATGTATACTGTGTTTATTACTCACGGGGCTGTGTTTACATTTACTAGTGGCGGATGTAAATAAATTGGCCGGAAGAAAAAAAAGTTACCGTGGTTTCAAAAGTGCTCACTTTACCATGGACAGCCTATATACAAGTCCACAGAGGAGAAATTGCGGGGCGGTTCCTTTCATGTGAGCGTACCCCTTCTCTGATTGGCTGCACAAGGTTCTGGAAACGGGCCTTGTGTCTGATCGTCTACTGCGTTCTTCGAGATTTTCCCTGCTGGCTGGCGAAGAAGGTCGCCACTGCTGATTGTCGAACGGCGTTCCGACATGTTGCCGGCCCGCAACGCCATTTTGCTGGCGTGTGCGGCTGGAGTGAGTGAGTGAGGAGATTTGGACGGCTCTTAATGCCAAGGTCTTGAGAGCTGACGAGGGTGGCATTAGGTGAGTACGGAGCAGCGCTGGAATCAAAGGACGCTGGAAAACTGGAGATCCCCGAGACCAGTGGCATCGTCCAGCACGATCCCCACTTGCAAAAATTCGGAGTGAACCGGCCGGGGATTGAATTTGCCTTGGTAGGAAGTAAGCAGTCTAACCGCTCAGCCGCCGCGACCCCTGTGTTGTATGATTTTAAGTTATAAGCCGCTTTTTCACCTCTGTATTATTAAGTACTGTATATGAAAAGGCGTCCGGGTGCAGGATTCAAGGGATAGAATTAAGGACTCCCCCGCCATGATGTCCTAGACGGAGGTCACGGCCGGCCACCTGGGAGCCTATTCTAAGTTTTCGTTCCGACGAAAGAAATTTGGATCTAAACAATTTCTCGTTCCAGCCTACTATTTGGTATTCTAAGTTTAAAACAACGGTAGTTTGACGTCACGAGTCGGCGGGGACGAAACAACTGCTCACGAGCAGTCGGCAGGCTAGAATTTCGTAGTTAACCAATATGGCGGGCGTCGGTATTAAATGTGGCCGTGTATTTCAATGATACGGAAATAAATATTGTGTAGCATAAAGTCAGTGTAGCACGTGTTTGTGTTGCATGGAGTTAAAATTTTTCTACGCATACATTTACGATACGAATAAGCATGAAAAGATTGGGTATAACTATTACAAACTTGCATCACACACGTCCGTCCTTCTTAAACATTGTGCACAACATGATGCAGACTATTTTAGGCGTGGGATGTTATTACAAGCGCGTAAATGTACGAATACGCAATAGTAAATATTTAACCAATTAACTCCTATTATCTTAGGACGTACAGATACACATTTTTTCGTCTCTTACATAGCATGTGCTCGGTGGGTGAGTGGTTAAGTTACGTGCTTCGCAGCACAAACATATTTATGTTTTGAGGTCGAAACTCCCCACAGCTTATTATTATTTTTTTTATTTGTGAAATATAATTATGTTATTATATGTGGTAACAATATTTTTTTAAAAGGGCAAGCTTATGAGCTGTGTGCATTTGTATTTTGTCACCTAATAGCCTACAGTTTGGAATATTAATTTTAAAATTGAAGGATAAAATTTGATAGGTAGGTCTTATGTACTTTAACTAAAACGGATAGTGATTAACTTTAATATGAATATATTCCGCAACCAAACGACAATTCCTTGCATTGATTCCAGAGAGAAGAGACTAATAAATTCCACATCATTTAATAATTTTAAAACTAACTTTGAAGTCAAAATGAATAACACAAATACATTCAAAATCTACGTATTCTCCTTCTGTACAAAATAAATATTTTCTGCGCTGAAAGATAATCGGCGTTTTAAATACCGTAGACTTATATGTGGTAAAAAGGGAGGAAAGGTTATTTAATCCACATCAAATTCAATGCCTGTCGCGTAAGAGGTTAGCAATACTGTTATAATATATCAACCATAGAAAAAAAATGGTATAACGCCAGTGACTCAGTCAATGTTACTTATTTTATATTTATTCAAAATTATCACCTTCCATGGCTCCACAGTACACTTCAGCGGACACCAAGGTTAGGAATATTAATATAATCGTTTTAAGATGTGTACATTTCTTTGTTATTCAGGACAGCGTGAAATCTATATTTAAAATCTGCTAACTTTCCTTCACTTAACCTTGGCGAAATATTTTCTTTTCCACAAACACACATGGTTTGCTAAACACCCGGGCCACGTCCTTAATAAGTAAACATCTATATCTCACGAAGGGGAAAAAAATGCAGTTCAACATGGCCACCAACCACAGTTTCTCACACCCCACAAAATCAAAGAACACTGTACACTATTAGTTTCTTATAAAATACATATTTCTAATTATATATTATTTTTAACGATCTAAAAATATACGGCTTTCTATTCGTGTCCTTAAGTAATGCTTTTTAAGCGGATTTGAGCAATTTTAAAAATGAGTAATTCTAGTAATATTTCGTTTGTACGTTGTTGACCATGCGCAGAGACACTAACGCTCGTCTAGCTTGGAGTGGGGAGAGTCGGTAAGCCGAAGATGCCCGAATGTGCTTGCCTTCAAAACGACTCCGTACTCTGAATAACAATTTTATGACGACTTTGTTTTCGTAGGGTGAAAGAGAGTGGGTTCGTGGTGACGTGGGCAGTTCCCGACGAAACTTAGAATAACCCCCCTGGGACGGCCACTTTATCGACAGAATGACTTGTTTCACCTCAAAGATCACTTCATAAATTAATTCTTCTACCCAAATTATAATGGAAAAATTAGTAAAGAGGATTCGAAGGCTCCGAGCCATGTCCGGCAGATCGGGGCGGATCAGCGGACATGCCCCCCCCTCCCCAACCACAATTCTGCACCCTCCTTAACCTACCTCCCACTAACTCCACCCCTCCCCACACAAAATACCACAATCCCGCTCCCCGGGTGTCGCTACCATAATCACCCACGAGGTATCATTATTTTTTGTGGAGGTTTTTGCAAATTATCTTGTGCGTTAATGTAGTAAATTTTCAGTCATAATAGTTACTAATTTTCTTATTGTTCACGAATAGCACTTTTAAAACCAATTTACTTTTCTCTATTATAAATTCTTCTGGTCGTCTTGAACACCACGGGATAGCAGCACTAAAACCCTGGCCTAGTCCGTCGTATGTATCGTGCCCAAGGGGCATTACTATCAAAAAGTAAAATATACTTTTTAAATGTATTCCGGGCACCATATATTTATGTGGAAATATAGTGAAATATAATATTTCTTCTTTTCGAGGCATTTTAAAACGTTTTTTCTCCCTCTGGAACGTGTTTGCATGAATTAACCTCAATACTTCGGCCATTTTATTTTATTTACTCTGTCTTTCATGAGGGAAACCTTGTTGGCCTGTCTTTACATAATGGCAGTCTCTAGTTATTTGAGTTGCAAAAAAACCAATATCGCCTCGTAAGGTAAGTTACGCGGTGACTGTCTACATATAAAGACAGTGAAAAGTTACGCAGTGGGGACCCTGGTAGAGTTTCAGGCGTTAGAGCACAGAATACTCAATAATACAGAGGTGAAACTACCGCTCATTCCACGAACTCCAGCCCCACACGCCACCAAAATGGCGTAACTGGCCAGTTACGTGTCAGAACGACGTGCAGATATGAGCTCCTGGTATCCAACTCGCCAGCCGGCTTCCCAACAAATAGGGAACTCTTCACAGGCACAAAGCCCGTTCCCATAGCCTCGCGCAGCCAATCACAGAATGGTTACGCCCACATCAAAGACACCGTCACGCCTTTTCGTGTCTATAATTATTAGAGCCCAGGGAGTTTTCGCGAATTCATTTGAGGACAAGCTAGACTTCAAACATATACACATTTGACTTTCGTTTCAATTGGATTGCAGTCTTGTAAGTCACGCCCTGGGCACATCTGAACCAATAAGTAACACGCAAGAAAAATATGGCCGAATCACGTGCCACCTGATCTCGGGTAGAACTGGAGCAACAGCCGATGAACAACTAACTGAGGGCTTAAGTACACAAACGATTGTGGAGTCTAGCTTGTTGCCACATGAATCCGCGAGATTTCTGGGTTTCTAGTAATTATCTACAAGGTATAAACTATTCGGGTTAATTAAGCACTCATAAAATAAAATTTTAAAAAAAAATTACTCACTCCACCTGCATATATTTTAACGCGAACAAAACCCAGTAACGTTCGGAACGACGCGACGGAGAGAAAGTTGTTCCATTTTTTTTTAATTTTGAATCATTAGTGTTATGACAGGGCTCACATACGTTTATATAAGTATAACATAGGAAGTAAATTAAATCATTAGTGTAAGAATTAGCAAAGCGGTGAAAATATACATTTATAATATAAACAGTTTGACAAGACCAAAGGGCCGCGGTAGAGTAGTGGTTAGACTACACGCCTCCCGCCGCCTAGGCGAACAGGTTTTGGTTCACTGCGGGGTCGCTCCCTGATTTTTGCACATAGCAATCGTGCCAGACGATGCCGCCGGTTGGCGGGTTTTCTCGGGGATATCCCGTTTACTCCGCTCTTGCATTCCGGCGTTGCTCCATACTCACCTCACTTCAAACTCATCGGCTCTCAAGATTTCGACGTTAAGAGCTGCCCAAATGGCAGTGTAAAATTTATGTAATGTAGTGGAAGGATATGAAATCAGAGAAGTAAGTCCCAAGCAGGGTTTTCAAAAATGTTTGGTTTACCGTGAACGGCCTAATACTTGCCTATTATGTCTATGGTGAGGCTTGTGCGCTTGCATGGATCACACTTTAGCCTTTTTGTTTCTGTACTTTTAGACCTCGGACACGACAAATACGTACATCCTTGTAGAGTTTCAGCGTTAGCGGCTTGGGTCACAGGTAACCGGCTCAACACGAAACTGACGCACGGTTTTCCAGCTGCAGTTCACTTGTAAGTTAACGCTAATTGGACGTCAGTCAGTCGGCAACCGTCGATGAAACCCCGAGGAGAGCCGCCGTTTTCTGCGCCTGCAGCCTGTAATTAATTTGCTAATTACCCGTTAGTCATCTGATAACTAGCAGGGCTCGCTAGCGAAAGTCAATCAATCCCTGGCAGGCGGCGTGCTATGGCGCGATCGTTGTAATTGAAAAAAAAAATGGAGGAGGGAGGGTTTAGCAGTCAGGCACGCTGGGCAGCTTCTTAGCTGCAAGATGGAGTGTCTTGGAGCTACTGATTAATTACAGTTGGTGATCGAGGTAGTTGTAGAATGTCGCGGGTCACCTTGGTCTAAGACGTGCGGCATACAGCTATCGTTAGGGGCGGTGATATTTCGCGAAAAGATTTCGAGACAAGATACAGTCCAAAGAACTGAAGGGTCGTCGAGCTTCTTTGATTGGCTATAAAAAGTTCTGGCCGGTCTCACCCGTTTGCGCACGAATCACGAAGGTTCAGTGTCGGAGTTACTTGGTCCTGAGTGGCTTGGTCAAAGACGGACACGGCGCCAACAGCCAATGCAGGTTTAACAACAGCTGAGGTGCGCATATAGTATTGAAGTCTACTGCGTGCTCCGATTTTTACGCGAAAAGTCACTGGCCCGAGTTATAGTACATTCACGGTTGCTTCCAACTTCTCTGAAACTCTGTTTAAGTTCTACATTTGGGATATTTCTCCGCCTCGTGCTAACAAAGGTTGATTGACTAAGTCTTGAAAATAACACCAAAGGGACAACTCCCCGCATTTGTGAGCAGTCAGTCTAATAATTCATTGCATGAGAACTATTTCTTACAAAGGCATTACCAACAAACATATTTTCTCTCTTTTTTTNTCAGTCTAATAATTCATTGCATGAGAACTATTTCTTACAAAGGCATTACCAACAAACATATTTTCTCTCTTTTTTTTGTCCACATTTCCTACAAATTTAATATTAAAATGTATAAATAAAATATAAGCTAAATTTCAATTTGATTTCAAATAAGATAGTTTTACGTTAACAGAAGCATAAAACGCTTGTGATGTATTAAGTATTCAGGAAACAATGGAACTCGTCTTACATGGGCTAATTTTTTCAGAGGTTTGATTCAAATTGTGGGAAAAAACCGTGAATAGACTATACTACACACAGAATGCTGGGATGATTATGTCGACGAACTGATATGGGTGTAGAAGTGATCAATTTACATCTGGAAACGCATGGTCACAAACGCATAAAACTGGCACACGTTAAATTTGCTGTTTTTTGGTAACCCTTCTTTGTTTACTCTTTCATATTTTAAACAATTTTGGTACCAACATTTGAAAACATTTCTCCGGTCTTTATTGCGTACTTTTTACAGGCACACTGANTCCGATTTTTACGCGAAAAGTCACTGGCCCGAGTTATAGTACATTCACGGTTGCTTCCAACTTCTCTGAAACTCTTGTTTAAGTTCTACGTTTGGGATATTTCTCCGCCTCGTGCTAACAAAGGTTGACTAAGTCTTGAAAATAACACCAAAGGGACAACTCCCCGCATTTCTGAGCACTCAGTCTAATAATTCATTGCATGAGAACTATTTCTTACAAAGGCATTACCAACAAACATATTTTCTCTCTTTTTTTTGTCCACATTTCCTACAAATTTAATATTAAAATGTATAAATAAAATATAAGCTGAATTTCAATTTGATTTCAAATAAGATAGTTTTACGTTAACAGAAGCATAAAACGCTTGTGATGTATTAAGTATTCAGGAAACAATGGAACTCGTCTTACATGGGCTAATTTTTTCAGAGGTTTGATTCAAATTGTGGGAAAAAACCGTGAATAGACTATACTACACACAGAATGCTGGGATGATTATGTCGACGAACTGATATGGGTGTAGAAGTGATCAATTTACATCTGGAAACGCATGGTCACAAACGCATAAAACTGGCACACGTTAAATTTGCTGTTTTTTGGTAACCCTTCTTTGTTTACTCTTTCATATTTTAAACAATTTTGGTACCAACATTTGAAAACATTTCTCCGGTCTTTATTGCGTACTTTTTACAGGCACACTGACCAGCGTGCTGTAAGTAAAGTTGGTAACGATGTAGGAACTGCAGTTCGGTCACAGAGTATGTAATAATACGGAGACGAGATGGCGTATTGGTCCCTTTGACTTTGGCGTACCCATTCTCTGATTGGCTACCTGAGCTCTGGCAACGGNGAGACGAGATGGCGTATTGGTCCCTTTGACTTTGGCGTACCCATTCTCTGATTGGCTACCTGAGCTCTGGCAACGGGCCTTGTGTCTGATTGGCTAACGTGTCCCTACAGGCTGGACCGCCAGCTGACAAGTAGGTTACCGAGAGCGATGATTGGGGAACGGCGTTCCGACTTGGCGCTGGTTAGCGACGCCATTTTGCTGGCGTGTGGGGCTGGAATTCGCGGGAAAAGCACCTGTCCCACCTATGTATCCGTAAGTACTCTGTGGTTTAGTGGTACTAAAATTGTCGCCTTCGAAAGTTGTGGATCGCGAATTTAAGTATTTTCTGTTTGCCTCATGCACGGCAACGTACAGGATTACCATGCTGGTAACTTACACTATACGCAGGGCCACCTACTTTTGGCGGAAAGACTCCAACGCTAGACTGCAACGTCATGTGGCATGGCATACGTGCACTTATCCTTTGGTTACTGGCCACGTGCGTTTGTTGGGAGGCAGCTCCTTGCCTGACCGAGCCAATAATATTCAGGTAACTGCGACACTGAGTGTCCGTGATTCGCGGGCGGACACCTGCGATGTGTGACACTTAATATTCACCCAATCACGACAGTGGATCAGAGCGCTATTGTTTCCGAGTACAAATAGTCCTGAAATCCTGTACGCCCCTGAGAATATCATAGTTACACTTGGTCGACAGGTGAATAAAGTCATCGAGTTCTTGGGAATGATATTTTCACGCATGTTGGAAGGTTACAAAATCGGCATAAAAATTACACTCTAAAATCCGAAGAGTAAAAATTAATCCAAAACAGCTCATTTGACTCCGTCTCTTGAAACTACTCCACTTTAATTAGTAGAATTATAATGATCAATTTGGCTGCTGGTATTCACGTGATTAAATAGTGATTTCCACTGATTCCCAGTGAGTTANTGGAATTATAATGATCAATTTGGCTGCTGGTATTCACGTGATTAAATAGTGATTTCCACTGATTCCCAGTGAGTTGCTCTGGCCTGACATTAAACCTTCAGTGCATTCCACTTATTCGCCAGTAGAAAACAGTTTATTAACTGAAGATTCACCAAAGTAATTCTNGAAACTACTCCACTTTAATTAGTAGAATTATAATGATCAATTTGGCTGCTGGTATTCACGTGATTAAATAGTGATTTCCACTGATTCCCAGTGAGTTACTCTGGCCTGACATTAAACCTTCAGTGCATTCCACTTATTAGCCAGTAGAAAACAGTTTATTAACTTAAGATTCACCAAAGTAATTATACTGATTGAAATCACTGAATCAGATTTAAAGTGTACGAAAGGCTTTTCAAAATGCTTAACTAGTCACCTGTCCATCTGACTTAAAATGAACTATAATTTTTTGCTTTGACCATGTGACACTTTGAAATTTCTAACAAAATAAGGCAATGGTACTATTAGCACATTAAATATGATTTGTTTAATTTTTAAAGAAAAGAGCGGTGATACAATTAATAATTTTTTACACGTGTTCGTTCTCTGAGTCTTGGAGGGCATTACTCGCGTTATATATAGACGAGCTGTCGAAACGGTGGGCAGCGGCAAAACCTGTGAAGGTCTAAAAAGTTCGTTCCGATGGGGCACGCATTGCGAATCGCCGACTCTTGGCGTCTTCCAAACACGTACACAGGATAATAGGGAATTATGGCAGAGGCCAGCATTGCCGGAATTTCCTCGTGCGGAATATTCCCCTCGTCCCACCTTAGTCCGTGCGTTTCGTACGTCTGTAGAATATACGTTTTTTGCGTGGTGCGGTCGAGGTACTTCCAAGGAAGCGTCGGTAAAAAAGTGATACCTTTGGTTTTCTCGTCTTCGTCACTGTACGGGATGGCAATCTGCCTAATGGTGTACGAGTCCAACGAGCTAAAACTTTGGATGTTGCAAAACATTTCATACGATTTTGTTACATAAAAAAATTATTTTCCAATGCACATACTGTGTTTCAAAATTTTTTTACAAAGTCATTAAAATTGCATCGAAGTCAAAACACATCGGGCACCTGTGTTCTGGGTTGGTTTCCTCGCCGGTTAGTGCTTGCCAGTTAATTTCTTGAATGGAAGAATCTTCCACGGTTAAAGCTTGCGAATAGATAACTTACTAGCGGACGTCGTATTCTAGGGTGAGGGCGTCTTCAACGGGGAGGGCGTCTAAAACGGAGGCGTCGTCTTCAACCAGCGTAGACGTCGTGAGGGCTGCTCGGCGGTCCTTGCACCAACCCCTGCGATGCGGCGTGTCGGGAACCGAGGTGGTGCAGCCTTTGAAACACTCCTTGTATAAGGGAGGCAGTCCCGTATGTCTTCGTCCTGCTGCAGGTAGGCCGGCAAATACTTGAATACGGTCGAAATTTCGTAAGGTGCGTAGACAAGGAGAAATTCTTTTGGCAGGCACGGTAACTGGTCCCGTTTGTCCAAGGCACTAAGCGAGCGTACCCTACGAAATGCCATAATGGCCGAAATGATTTTATGGTCACTTGAACAACACCCGTACATTTCTAAGAGCGAGAAAAATTACTGATTTCCCGAGGGGGTTTGGTGTGCGTCTTATAAAGAGTTTTTAAGGGGGAAAATAGTCAGCCCTCACGATTAAAATAGGCGGCCGATTGATCAGAACCAAGGATTCCGAAAACACCCGAGTAATTTACTAATGAGAAACATTGGCGTANCCGAAATGATTTTATGGTCACTTGAACAACACCCGTACATTTCTAAGAGCGAGAAAAATTACTGATTTCCCGAGGGTGTTTGGGGTGCGTCTTATAAAGAGTTTTTAAGGGGGAAAATAGTCAGCCCTCGCGATTAAAATAGGCGGCCGATTGATCAGAACCAAGGTTTCCGAAAACACCCGAGTAATTTACTAATGAGAAACATTGGCGTAGCAATTAAATATATTGGAAGGGGGTGGACAATTAGCCAATGAGAACCAGGGGTGGTGCAATTGGTCAATTAAATATATATTGAAGGTGGGAGTGGAGGGGGTCAGTCGTCTGCTGGGCGCGGTGCTATGGACAGCACAAGAAATAAAAAACAAACGTCAAACAAAAATACTAAAGATGGCAGACCGTTGCTGTGACGCCTACCAAGATGGGGTACTGCACCGACCAAGATGGCAGACTGCTGCACCTACAAATATGGCCAACTGCACCGACCAAAATGGCGGACGGTAGCTGTTACGCCTACCAAGATGGTGGACTGCACCAACGAAGATGGTGGAATTAGTATGGGTGGAGGGGGTTGTGGGAAACCTCCGAAAATTTAATTTTTTAAAGACGTTTAAAAAAATTTATAATTTTTTAATTTTTTTTTTTTGTTAATATATATTTTGAATTTTCTTATTTTTTAAGGTCAAAGTTTACCGGGATAAATTTCAAATGTCAAAGTCATGAGGATCCATTATTGCCACCAAAGTTTCAACATGTGAAGTTAACGCCTGTATATTTGTTCCGAGGCTGCAGNGTCATGAGGATCCATTATTGCCACCAAAGTTTCAACATGTGAAGTTAACGCCTGTATATTTGTTCCGAGGCTGCAGGGAAGTTCAAATGCCACGTGTCCGTCTCCACCATCTGTAACCTTTCAGCGCCGTCCTACCCGATGAGGCGGGCCGCCAGCCAATCACGACGGCGATTGCTCCTGCCCGTGACGTCACGGCCCCACGGCGAGTTCGGAAATTCGCCCTCTGCCGCCGTCGTGCGGGAAGGGAAATGAGAACAACAGGAGTGGCGTGTGGGCATGAGAGAGATACAAACAAAGGTATGTAAGAGACAAGGAAGACGTGGCTGATGACGTGGTGCGAGGCGTACAAGGGAGGGAAGAGTTGCAACTCGACAGTATAAAGAGGCATCCTTAGGCTGTGCTCGAATCGGCAGGTTTCGAAAACAAAATGGCCGCGTGAGTCTATTGCATTAATAAGCTGGCATTTTAGTCAATTTTAACTACAAAATGGCGGTAGTCTTTCCTTGATATAACAATTGTTACTTGAGAGTCAATGTTATGAACAAATTTATCAAGTGGTGCACAATTTTGTGCTCAGAAATAGTCGCATGACCCGATTTTGTGAGACGAATTTGCATGATTTTATATTTCTAACAGCACTTAATTAAAATTCGTCGCTATATTGGTTTAACTTTCTAAGGCTGGTTATCACATTCAATTATTTAATAATTTGCAATAATTGGTTTATATTTATAATTCGAAAAGACTTGTAACTTGTAACTTGACGGGAAATACCATCGGCTGCATGATATCCGTCAATGTGCGCCAACTCTCGTCGTAATGTTGGAACGATGTCTGTCTCATCGCTGGCTACGAACCATGGACAACCTCGGANATGTGCGCCAACTCTCGTCGTAATGTTGGAACGATGTCTGTCTCATCGCTGGCTACGAACCATGGACAACCTCGGAGACTACTTTGAAGGATGTTAAACAGCTTGCACACGTACGATACGTACCCGTTAACATAATTGTATACAAATTGTTCGAGAATATATAAATTAAAAGGTGATTTCAATCAGCCATGTTCGTATTTATTCCTTGCCGGATATTCCTGCATCCATACCCCACGTGGTGTCACCTTTAAAACGTACATGTCGTACACTTTCNATGTGCGCCAACTCTCGTCGTAATGTTGGAACGATGTCTGTCTCATCGCTGGCTACGAACCATGGACAACCTCGGGGACTACTTTGAAGGATGTTAAACAGCTTGCACACGTACGATACGTACCCGTTAACATAATTGTATACAAATTGTTCGAGAATATATAAATTAAAAGGTGATTTCAATCAGCCATGTTCGTCTTTATTCCTTGCCGGATATTCCTGCATCCATACCCCACGTGGTGTCACCTTTAAAACGTACATGTCGTACACTTTCAACTGTACATGTCGTACACTTTCAACTGTACATAGTACATTTCCAGTGTTGGGTCATTTTCAGGAGATATACAATAGTTGCCATTAATTCTAAATCAGCCCTCGTATTTTTTTGTATAATTTTATGTGACATACAAAATTCTTCTGTTTTGTTACAGCCGTAATATCAAATGCTAAGCTGTATATATGAAAACATTTACAACGTTAACTAATGCCATTGGCTACTGCTTGACGTATATGTAATCACCAAATAACAATTCATACATTTAAAAAAAAATGTTTAATATGTGCTAAAATATATTTTTTGTTCCCTTTTCAGATATATATTTATCTATATACAGGGCGTATCAGTACAGCGATTACAAACTTTCTGGAGAGATGGAGTACACCTAGATGATCGGAAATCACCTAGCAATGCATGGTCGGAAACGCTTTCCTGGCGCGGTAGTGACGAGACAAAAAACAAGAAAATAAGGACACGAACAGGGTGAGAAAACAGGTTTATTTTCTTAGTACAGTAAAAATCAAAGAAGGTGTTCGAAATTACGATCCCGGACCGTGATGCAGGCCTCACATCTCCGGCTCATTGAAGATCTGACGTTGTCGAAAATACCGGGCGTGTCCCGGACTTCCCCAGAAGCTGTTACGATCCGTGCAACAAGTTCCTCAACACTGTTAACGGGAGTTTCGTACACCAGTGCCTTGACGTAACCCCAGAAAAATTAAATCAAGGTTCGTGTCCCTTTCTTGTGTTTTTTGTCGTCACTACCGCGCCAGGAAAGCGTTTCCNCCAGAAAAATTAAATCAAGGTTCGTGTCCCTTTCTTGTGTTTTTTGTCGTCACTACCGCGCCAGGAAAGCGTTTCCGATCATGCATTGCTATGCGATTTCCGATCGTCTAGGTGCACTCTATCTATCCTGAAAGTTTGTAGCCGCTGTAGAGATACACCCTGTATCCGTGTGGCTTGTTATTTCGTGATTACATATCTGTCAAGCGGTAGCCCATGGAATAACATAATTTTGTACATTTTTTCATCTCTACAATTTTTTTTTAGTACGGCTGCAATAAACAGAACATTAGTGTATTTCACATTAAATAATTAAAAAAATCTAAAGTATAATTTTTTTATTCGAGGAATTTGTTATCACATACAATACGTAGAAGATATAAAATGTTTAGTACAAATGTAAAATTTATATTTTGGGGTCCGGCGCCCTTAACTAGGCAAACACGCAGTTTAATATAGCATGCCTTTACGACATTCGCAATTTAATATTTAGAATTACATAAGTACGTTTTTGCAGTTGCATGGCTTACTGTATTCGTTTCTTCTTTATGTCCATTATGTACAATTCTGCAATTACGATACGATGGCCGTAATGATTAATATTCTGACGTATATCATTGGTCGCTCTTAAATTGTTAGAAACGTATATGCATTATTTTTATGACAGTTCTTAATATAATACACATAAAAATTGTAATTTCGGTGGCCAATAGTACAGAATTAGTCTTGAACAAAAACGTTAAAACATTTGAAAAAACGCGGTATTCAATGTCAACATTACGTAAGAAATATACACAATCAACATTTTGATTTTAAAAATATATATATGTATTTATGGACACAGATTTTTCCTCCGATTTGAAGTTCTGGATTGTGTCTAGCGGTGGATCACTTTCTTTTCCCAAAGCGTTAACGTAGATTTCCTAAGTGAGGAAACGAATAAACCATTATTTTTCCTGATTATTTGCAAGTAAGTTTCGGTATAAAAACTTTCTCGTTAAGTTAGTAGAGTAAATTATTCTCACTCAAGTTTATAACGATGTTAAATGTTTCTTGCTGCATTTTCTGTTATTGTAGTGACAATTACAAGCCGGTGACAATGTGTCATGCCACTAGATTATATTTATTTTGTTGCATAACTCCGGAAGTGGCACCTTGCATCAGATTATATCTCAGTTAAATATATTTAGCAGTATTGATTTACGCCGTTTTACGCTGTGCATGACGAAGAACACTATACTCAAATCACTATAGTAGTATTTACATTTACGAAACTGAGAAATCTGCTGTCTGTAAACCCTTCTTCAATTACAAAGTTCAACACATGCAATCGTCGCTTAAACCCAGTGGTGCGGCGAGTTTAATGTATTACTGGAAACATCGATTCTCGTACGACCGCTGCAGAAGCATATTTTCTCAAGGCAAGTGGCTTTTATTATTAACTCGGATAGTACAACCACCTGGGCCAGTCCTACACCTGATGGTTCTTTTTTTTCTTCTTACAACTGAAACGACTTTTTATTAAGGAGAATGTTAAAATTGTAATGTAAAATATTTATTTATATTATTATAATACTTTTCCACTACTACTGCGTAACGTGATACGGAAGACAGATTAAATTTTCAACACTTTAATTAATTGTGCATCACTTAGTGGTAACGTATGTCATGGGTTTTTTTTTTCACTGAAGACTGTCACATCCAGTTTAAAATTTAGAGTGCCTTCTTATAATAATATTTTGTTAATAATTATAATTTTCAAAACTACACTCTTAATGTTCAAAATTCGCGAATTCGAAAACAAACAATGAAATATATTCATGGCTGTTATAAGTGAGTATGAAGAACAACAGCTAAAATATGCACTATCCAATAAAGAGTTTTAGAATATTGTTTTCAAGCAATACAAGAAACAAATTCCTATTCTTCGGTTACTTTTCCCCGGACTGTCAGTTATATTTTATCACGATGACAATATTTCTGGATTCCTAAATGGCCTGGAATTTGAATTGTTCTGTGAGAAAATACTGATTTGTGTAAAAAAAAATACGCTTATGTATGTTTGTATAATTCAGTTATTGCATTTTGAATTATATGTTTCATAAAATGAATACTAGATTTTTTTTCTATGAAATCCAAAATCCCGTGTTAATTGTTGTTAGTTAATCAGCGTTATTACAAAAATATGGCTTCTAATTAATAAAAAAGACTGTTCAGTCAGTATCAAATCGAATAAAAAATTATATTTGACTGTCGTATACTGACGTGTGAAATGCTTGCATTGTCACTACCACTTGAATATTTATACCGTGCGCAAATAATTTTAGAGACCTATTTCTACTCTGCGAGTATTACTCGTAGAAACATATGATATAATATTAGAATATAAAACAATTGTTTGGATAGTTATACCCAATTATTCCGTCATTACAGCGCTCCTTGTTTTTTTGCCAACTTTCCGAAGGGAATATGTCTGTATGGAATGTATGTCCCTACCAAATAACTTTTAAACCCGACAACATAATTTCACCAAACTACCTACACATATAGTAATTAGTAATGACATATGACTTTTAAATGTTTTCGATCACGTCGTTTACTTATTTTGAAAATGGCGGCAATTAAAAACTTTATGGCACTACGTTATATCTTGGGAACTATTTAACAGCTTTCAACATTATTTGATACATTCGTAGTGTGTTATACAAGCATTAAAATTAGGAAGCGGTAATATCATTAATCCGACATTTTGGAAGATAGTGCATGATGAAAAATATTTTTTTTACTTTATATCTCGGTAACTACACAACCGATTCCTGCCATATTTAGCATATAACTAATAATATTGTAGTTAATTTTCATATATAAAATGTAAATAGATTAAACGCTTATTTTCAAAATGGCGGAAATATAGAGATGTTAAGTTTATTTGAAATATCTACAATACCGTTTGACCAGTTAAGACCAAAATTGTTACGTAGAAAATATATTTTGCAAGCAACAAATGTGTCTAAAAACATAGCTTATTTTGTTTTCAATTTTGTAAAATAGCGCCACGTGAAAAATAAAGTTAATATCTCGGGAAACAATCAACCGATTCCTACAGAATTTGGCACCCAAGTAATGCTACAGTACGCCATGTAAACTGACATATTTTAAGTGGGTCAGACTATTGCATTCAAAATTACCGTTACATAAACATTATAGATTACTTTGCTATATCCATGAAACCATGTAACCAATTCCAACTTAACTTTTTATGCTGGCAGTATGTATGTATGCATCAAATAAGCTAATGTAGTAACTTATTTATCAGCCAGTTTGGAAGATAGCACTTCATTAAATATAAAGCTTCTCTCTCCTATCTTGGGAAAGAAATTGATAGAAACCTACCAAATTCAGGATGCAAGTTATACTTTTGTAATCCATCTAAATTAATATGTCTTAAAGAGGTAATCATATGTTCTCAAAATAACAGTAATGTAAATATTTTATGTTAGTATTCCACATATCCCAAACAATTTCAACCGACTTAAATATATAGTAGTTTGCACGACAAACATAGAATGTTCCAATACAATGATTCAAAATGAGAAACGGGAGCTTTTATGTCATATATCTGTGACTAAACAACCTTTTACTACCGAAAAATAAAATATTTGTTTTTAGGCTGTTTGAAGTTGCAAAACCCAGTCTACCTAGTCTTTAGACTGATAACTACTTAAGTTGATGCTTCGAATCCTACATCTGTAATATAGTAAGTTGCACGCCATCTTACGGTACGAGACGTTGTGTGTTCGAGTCCCGGGTAAGGCATGTGTGCATTTGTAATTGTACGACTAGTACTGCATTTGTTTATGGTTGCATCGCTAATGATATCGCCATCAACGAGACGTCATGACCCACCTACCATCTATATTTTTAAAAACTTCATCAAAACTTTTTTAACTCGTGTAGAGGAAAGAAGGCTCATTAGTTAAGTCGATAACTCCTTGTTTTTCCTTGATGTTACCCGTAAAGTGAATTTTTACTTCTGCCTATAACATAACTTGTAAAGTAAAGTTTCATCCCGTTACAACAGTGGAACACAAATTTTTCTCTTAAATCAGTGGCGAAGTTAAAATTTGTTTATCTCGGAAGATACTGTATGTGCCGTGAAGAGCTTTCCTAACTTTAAATAGAGCGTTTGCCTACGATGTTCACAAATGGTAATTCTGATGAACTAAATAAAGCACAGGTAATTAAAAATAACGATGTTAAATAATTTGTTTTACACGCTCCCTGCTTTTTCATTGTGCGTGTTTCTGATTCAGGTTTAAAATTTTGATTATACGTTGAACATGTTAGTTTAATCCGTATTTTATTTACATGCTAAAAATGTTAAAATGTTGCATTTTTTTTTGTGTAAAAAAACCGTTCGTTATTTATATCTGAAAATTTGACGTGCTGGTTTCGAAGCTAAACGTAATCCTAAACACAGTTTTCATGGTAATTACATTGTACGCTGTACAAACGAACGGCAAGGGGAGTTTGGAATAATATAATTTGAATTATAAAGGTCGTACACGCTTCAAGTGAGTTACTCAATTTCCCCCGACTTCACACAAAGCCCATTGTCGTTCACCCTGTTGCTAGAATCAGGCCACACTGAACCACAAAATATGATTATGAACATCCTGTTTGATACGTCAATTCACCATGAAATTAGCATACTCAAATTAATTAAATGCTAAAATCATTTCTGACAACTGTTTGGGGCCACCTCGCACTGCCAGTACCCACTCCATGTCCAAAGTAGAAAACCACTGCGAACCTGCCTTGACGTTAATAAAGGAGTATTTGCAGGCAAGGGTAGGTAGACAGGTAAATTTAAAAATTGGGACATTTTGAATGTATCACTCGCCACAAAGTAAGCAATAAGTAAAGGAGTGAATTTATATATATATATATATTATATACTCTTTTCATGGTTTCTCCACACTTTTTGAATCAAACCTTTAAAAAATCACATAATGTATCACGTGTTTGGTTGTTTCCTAAATTTTCCATATCGCGAGCTTTTTATATTCGCGTTCATAAATGTACCCAATTTTTGGTCAAGGTGAAATGCTATTTATATTTTATCCATAAATTATAACATTTTATGTACAATTAATATTAATTAACACAGTGAAAAGATAGGCGTGTTGGCAATGCCTTGTAAGAAATAATTTTTATTGAAACTATTACCACATTGGGCGCGCACAAGTGCGGTGTGATGTCCCTCTGGTGTAATTTTAAACACTCGGTTAATCTTTGTCTGCACGAGTTAGAGGAATATCCTGGAAGCTGAAATTTAGCAGGAAGTAACCCGTGAATTGACTGTTTGTCAAAAACCACGCGTATTTTGTTTTCAGTGGGAAAGAAAATTTTCCATCGAGGTCTTGAGAGCCGATGAGTGTGAAGTGAGGTGATTGTGGGAGTAGCGCCGTAATGCACGGGCGGGAGAATACGGGAGATCTCCGCTGGCACGATTCCAATGTGCGAAAGTCTGGGAGCGACCCTCCCGGGAATCGATCCCGGTTCGCCTAGGTGGGAGGGGAGTGGTATGACCACTGCATCATCGTGGAGGCCCCCAGCATAGTAAAGTGATGAATACTATTCGTTTAGTATCGCTGTTTTTATAGGTGGTTGTGAATATGGTCTTAGCCGGGATCACAGCGAGGCATCAACAATTGTTTTTCGGGATGGTGAGTTTTTTTTGTAAGTAAGTGGAACTTCTAGCGAAATGTTTAACTGATCACTGGCACTCCACTTCTTCACTGGACGCGTTCCGATGCTCACTTTATTTCCCTGACCTGAAATTTCATTNCTGGACGCGTTCCGATGCTCACTTTATTTCCCTAACCTGAAATTTCATTAACGCCAGCTATTTTTTTTTTTTGTTACCGCTGACGAGCGCTGGTGTTCGCTGATGAAAATTGTTTTTTTTTTTTGTGGGTTTTTGGAGGACTTCTCTTGCAAGGCTAAAACGAATACAATCAATTGACAATTACTTCCAACTTTCTGAAGCCATGCTGAAGTTCTACTTTCACGTATTCCTCCGCATCTTACATACAAAGCTTAACAAAGTCTGGACGATCACACCAAAAGGACAACCCACCGTATTTGCGCGTACTCATTTTAATAATATTTTCCGTGAGACCTATTTCTCACTAGGCGTGACCAACACGNTGTTTACATTTAAACCAACAGAGAATGATATATTGTAATTTATGAATAACATATAAGTAAATTTCCAGTTTAGCCATGAATAAGGCACTTTTATGTCAACAGAAGTATAAGACTAAGACGCTTCTGATACTTGACGTATTTAGGAAATAACAAAACACGTCATACGTAATCTATTTTTCAAAGATTTGATTAAAAAAGTTTGAGGATACCGCGAATAGACCATACATAGGGCCAGTGACTTTTCGTGTAAAAATCGGAGCACACAGTACACTTCAATACTATATACGCGCCTCAGCTGTTGTTATACCTCCATTGGCTGCTGGTGCCGTGTCCGTCTTTGACCAAGCCACTCAGGACTAAGTAACTCCGACACTGAACATTCGCGATTCGTGCGCAAACGATTGACACGGGCCAGAACATTTTTTAGCCAATCAAAGAAGCTGGACGACCCTACAGTGCTTTGGACTGTATCCTGTCTCGAAATATTTTTGCGAAATATCACTGCCCCTAACTATACATACTAAGAACGCTGAATATTACCGAAGCTTACATAGTTAGTGTAGCGCCAGTAAAACGAGATACTGGAGGCCAGTTCAAATCGCGTGTTCCCTAAAGGTTTTTACAGAAACGCAAAGAGTAGCATTATTAAATGCAAAATTATCATTGTAGAAACACAGCATAAAAGTAACCTCAAAAAAGAAATTACAGTTAAGGGTAGTGAAATTTCGCGAAAATATTTTAAGACATGTTATACTTAAAACACTGTACGATAGTTTAAGTATCTTGATTTGCTGAATATAAATATATATTTTTTTACAAGTGCCTGCACGCGGATCATGTAGGAGCCGTGCTGATGTTGCCGAATTGTGAGTGGCGCCGTCAAATATGAAAACTCCTTTTTGAGCAGACAGCAACCAATGACAATAAACAAACTGCGCTTGTGTGCTTATATTATTGAAGTATACCGTGCACTCATATTTTTCCCTCGAAAAATCACTAGCTGTAATTATCGTGTTATGAAAATTGATTTTTTTCGGCCTCGCAAGTAATAGTATATTATTTTATGCATGAACAGTATTTTAAATTAGCTGTGAAATGAAATATAATAATACAGTTTTCTAGTTTTATCCATTTTCTTTAATTGAAATGAACATCACAACCAAGCGTTTCGGATCTACCAGCTTATTGAAAAACAAATACAATGAAGGGACAAAAAAGCTGGTATAGGCTTGTGTATGCAAATAACAGAACTATGGAACCAATCTGAGTAACGCGATGCGGTCGGCAGCTAGATCGGTTACTGCTGCTACAATGGCAGGTTATCAAGATATAAGTGAGTTTGAACGTGGTGTTATAGTCGGCGCACGAGAGATGGGAAATAGCATCTCCGAGGTAGCGATAACATTTGGTTGCTCGCGTACGACCATTTCACGAGTGTACCGTGAATATCGGGAATCCGGTAAAACATCACATATTCGACATCACTGCGGCCAGAAAAATATCGTGAAAGAACTGGACAAACGACGACTGACGAGAATCATTAAACGTGACAGACGTGCAACCCTTTCTCAAATTGGCGCAGATTGGATTTGTGGACTGAACTGCCGGATTCATGGTGTGAATTGCCTCCTGCATACCTTCAGTCATTAGTCGAGTCCACGCCACGTCGTCTTGCGGCACTTCGACATGCTCGGATGGGTGGGGTTGTCNAGACAAATTAACAGTGACTTCAGCGCACGTAACCAGTGAAGTCCTTGGGACACTGTCAAAGTTCGACCATCAAATATATTTGAGTATAAGATTTGAGGACGAAATTATATTAGATTATATCGAATGTATTTGATAATGTTCCACACTGTCACATATTCTTCACTGGAAGTATCCAGTTAGAATTTTCATTTGAATTTAATTTTCGAAGTGTGATAGAGCTGTTGCGTTTTCGTGCAGTCCACCACAAGGATAAATAAAACGAATTTTCAGATTAATTTTTACTTATTCACTAAATTTAAATTTTATTTATCAGGAATATTTCCTGCACGATGAAATTTAATGCCTCTGAGATCAAATTGCATCCACTCTAAGGGAGCTGCTATATAAATTAACTATCTTAATAACCTGATTTCGTGATGTCGGAAACACCCATTTTCGTTCATGCACAGACTCTGGTTCNTTTTTTTTTTTTTTTTTCCAGTTTATATTTAATGTTAACTGCAGACAAATTAACAGTGACTTCAGCGCACGTAACCAGTGAAGTCCTTGGGACACTGTCAAAGTTCGACCATCAAATATATTTGAGTATAAGATTTGATGACGAAATTATATTAGATTATATCGAATGTATTTGATAATGTTCCACACTGTCACATATTCTTCACTGGAAGTATCCAGTTAGAATTTTCATTTGAATTTAATTTTCGAAGTGTGATAGAGCTGTTGCGTTTTCGTGCAGTCCACTACAAGGATAAATAAAACGAATTTTCAGATTAATTTTTACTTATTCACTAAATTTAAATTTTATTTATCAGGAATATTTCCTGCACGATGAAATTTAATGCCTCTGAGATCAAATTGCATCCACTCTAAGGGAGCTGCTATATAAATTAACTATCTTAATAACCTGATTTCGTGATGTCGGAAACACCCATTTTCGTTCATGCACAGACTCTGGTTCACCGAGCCTGTCAAACGTGTAGTTTACAATCATATTGAGAACTCAGAGGCACTAAATACGCGTCAGATGCGTACAACGTTATACTTAAGGGTCCTGTGTTGAACTTAGCTACAGACGTTCCACCATGTACACGCAGCACGACGGGAACACTTGCACGCCAGGTGAGAGCTTTGCGCTTAGCGGCGGTGGCGCACTTGATACGCGTGGAACTGTCGCCCTTATCGCTCTCGTGCTTCTCGGTATCAGACGGGGAAACAAAAGCTCCATGTAGGCAGGAGCCTTAACGGAACGCTGCACGTGTTGAAAGCGATGATTTCACTACGTAAAATTCTGCAGGTGTCCCAAGTGTTAACAGCTTCGTTATACGTAAGACATTATTTCGCAAGAGCGATCGCTAGAGAACAGCGCAATTCGCGTTATTTTTTGGAGACAAGTTATATTTTAAGCACGTGTATATTTTCACTACCGACGCAACTGGACCATACTGCACTTGAAACGCCTCGAAAAACTCTGCGCCGATTAATTTAAACGTCGCGACCGGGTGCTCTAATAATACGCAGTCTTGTCAAAAGGAAGCTGGCTTCACATCTACACAGCAGCCAATGAACTAACCGCTCCGTCTCCAGTATTTATAGGCACGTGAATTTTAGCGTGTTGCCAAATAATAACGCGAACGTTGATGCCTCTTGTAATAGCCAAATAAAAGGAAGTGTGTGTGTGAGTTGGTTTAGGAGGGGAAAAGGGGAGGGGGCCGTGGTCACCTTCTCAAATACGGGCCGCCTCCTTAACCTGCGGAACTTAATTGCGTCACAGTGGAAATGCTGTAGCGAACTCAGTCGCGCTGCTGACGGGACGAGTGAAATATCTCCCACTGCCGTGCTGCGCTGTTAAAACTTTTTAAAATAAATTGGTTCGTGGCTCGCTGTCCCTATGCAATAAGGTCTTAAAGGCTGTGAAATACGGCCGCGAAAGCAGAAACATGTATATGTACACAGCGATAAATTTTCGCGCGGGATTGCTTTTGAAGTTCTGCTCGGCTCGTGACCAAGACGTATTCCGGCTAAGTGCAGACGAGTGTTTGCATATTATTAGGGCTCCTTTTTAAAGTTACATCTGGTTAATTTATTTTTTAAACTTACACGTGCTCTACACATATAGGTTTAAAATCAGTGTCAGACTCCCCATCGTTTAATTTATTCCGCGCATTTAAAATGTGTTGATATTGTATAGGGTATAATATATTTTGTTTCTTAAGAAATATTAACTATGTGTAAATGATAAACCAAAACTTTAATTCAAGTTTTGCAGATGTTTCGGATGAGTTATGTTTAATATTTCCACCAACGTTTCTCGCTCAAGCGATTTTAACGGTTTATTTTTGGAAAAAAAGAAAATTTAATTGCAGATATTCTAGTTCATATATATTAAATTCGTGACCTGTAGTCATGAATATATTACATAAAGTTCTCCGTGTTAGAATAAATCGTTCATCGCAGTACAATTACTGATTTATGAGTGTTAGATTAAGCATAGCGTTTTGGTCCAAATCTAGCCACGGATAAAAATAAATTTATACAAAACTTGTCTGTATTTCTTTAATATATTCTGTATAAATAGAAAGAATATCGCATTTATTAAAGTGAAGCAATATTAACTACAAGTTTATTTTGACGCATCGATTGAACATGTATTGTACACTAACAAATTACGCTTATGTTCTGACCCAGCGAGATGGACTCGCATTTTGGAGGACCGCATATTATATTGCCGTCCCAGCCAACCTGAATTTGGTTTCCCACGGTTTTCCGAAAGAACCCTAGGTGATTGCTTGGATGGTTCCTGCTGGAGATGTAATATTACGTTACCGATGTATATACAGAACGCGGGACGTGGTAATTTTACGGCAAACTCCATGAAACTCTGCTGAAAAAAAGGCAACATCATATGATGTCCTTAGCATTTAAGAGCGTACAGTCGCGATTGTTCTATTTATGTGTGAAGCGGAAGGGGGGGGGGGGGGAAAGAAGGCGCCCAGGATTGGTGATGAGAGAAAGGTCTCGGTGCACTGGCGTGCGTGTCTCTACCTCGTGCTCCCTACAGACTAAAAATGAGGCAAACAGATTTTTCGTCTTCTGCGCTATCCAACATTGACTACCCCACACCAATACAACTGTCAATGCCACATGGTCGACAATGATAAACATGCTTGTTTATATCTTAATTTCCGAAGACAATCAGTTGTATATGAATAAAATGCTCGTACGATTCTTAATTTAATTTTTAAGAGGAAGTCTTCAGACATCTCAAAGCACTTGTTTACATAAAAAGTGTTCTAACCTCAAATCATGTTCACCTCGTTTAAGATAGCCTTATTGGCAGAAAAGCAGTCCGATGTTGGGACACGGAGACTGTTTTTTTGCAGCTAGAGCGATCACTCTACCGAATATTCACTCTACGGTCACAGAATAGGTTAGTATATAAAAGCGAAACGTGGAGGATGTCCCTTTGATGTAAGCGAACTAGGTCGCTCATTGGCCGTACGAGGCTGATTGGCAATTGAACGTATGAAATGTTTCCTATTGGCTGGGCTGCTGTCTGGCGAATTGTTCTCCAGGACCTGATTGGCGAATGACGTTCCGCCATATTGCGGGCCGTTGAGGCCATTTTGCTGGCGTGTGCGGCTGAAGTTCGATACCACCCCATCACGTAACCTCTGTATTTATTTTTTATTTATTACGTATGCAGCATATGCAAAATAAAATGTAGTTACTAATTAAATCATTTAAAGTAAATTTCTTGTGAAGTCCGGAATTTGGCAGCCAAAACGACGTTGTCATTCGCCTCGAACAGATCGTCCGTAGAGCAAAGGGTGCCAAGCTTTCGACACACCAGAAAATTTTGTGTATCTTAAATTTCTCCACCCTCTCATAGTTCGTGTCCAGTTATGTAATACCATTACTTGAGGTCCTGCTTGCACCGTGACACACCTCAGTGAAGAGTCTTTAATGTTTTCCAGGTCACATAAGGGAGATGGTAACCAGCAGCAGGTTCCTCCTCAGCATTATCCCAATTCTCTCCAGGTTTTCAGTTATGCCAAAATTGTAATCGGCGAGATTTAGTTAAGGACTCTATCGGTTAAGATGTTCGCAAGAAGCTTTTTCTTGATCTCAACCTTGGGGCTTGGAGTTCGCATCCAAACATGGGATGTGTGGGATCGTTTTCCTGTTTCTTTTTCTCAATTCGCCGCTGTTGTTCTTCGTCTGAGGTCTGGGGGTGCTATACCTATGAGTTCGGACACCTGAATTTCACGAAAAGATCTCCGCACATGCTAGAGTTCAATACCATACGGGCATACCAGCAGTTTTCTTTTGCTTATTGGCGGAGTCTCCCTGCGGGAAGACGTTTTATTACTTGTCTGGCCAATCAGAATTAGGCTACTCCGATACTGCATGTCTGTTATTCACGGGCAGACCACCAAAGACGCGCAACAACTAAATCATCCAATCACGAACGTAGATCTGAGCTACAGTGTTATCAAGTGTAACTGGTAGTGGGATCTTTTCGCGAAAAGCGAGTGTCCCTACGGCTATGAGTAGAGACCCGGAAATTTCGCGGATTCATTCGGCAGCAAGCTAGACTCCACAGTCCTTTGTGTACTTGAAACTCAGTTAGTATTTCATTGGCTGTTGCTCCAGTTTGACAACTGACCAGTTAGCACGGGATTCTACCCTTGCTTTCCCTACAGGTTCGTTATTGGTCGAAAGTCGTCCGGGCGTGTCTAACAAACTGTGTTCCGATAGAAATGTAACTTCATGGTACATGTCGATAAAGTTTAACTTCTCTCCTGAAATGAACTCGCGAAATTTTCCGGGTCTCTTAACTATGAAGTCGTAGAGATTTTGTTGACAGGAGTCGATCGATGTATCGAAAGCTTGACAACCCTTGCTCTACTGACGATCTGTTCGAGGCAGATGACAAGGCTGTTCTGGCTGCCAAATTCTGAACATCACCAGCAATTTAATTTAATTAATTTAATTGGTACGTATAACTCTGTATGTCCTGTACATGAAATAAATAAATACAAACTCTGTACTGTTTAATACTCTGGGCTACGTTGCCCCCCGTGAGGATGGAACGTTCGTGCGAGTGTCAGCACGTGCCTCGGGGTGTCGGGATCGATGTCGGTCTTCCGCTGCACCAACACGTGTTTATTCACGCCGCTGATGCGCTGTGCGGCACGCTCCTCTGCGGGGGCGGCAACAGGAAATTTGGTTTGCGACGTGTCAGGGGGAAAATGAA
>NQII01000510.1:431908-501916 GCA_002778355.1 Clitarchus hookeri
GTTAGGGCAGCAAACTGCGAACAACCACCGGAGACCCGAGGGGGTTGCCAGTCTGGCGAGGTGGAACCGCACACCACTCTGCACTCACGCCTCAGTACATAGTAGAGGTAGCGTGGTGGTTCTGGCGCACGAACATTACAAATCAACTGACATCAATTTCATTTCTGGTGCGATGCTAGAACGTAACTCCTTCGCTGATATTTAACAACAGTAATTTTTTTGTGTAACTATTATGGTTTGTAACACACATTTATCATTTTGATAATTAACCATCTTCTTGTTCCTGCTTTATACAATTATCAGTGGTTTATTTAGTTTAACATATAAATGCGTATATATATTGATCGTCCAGTATAATGATAGGGTTTTATGTCATTTAATAAGTGGCAATATGTTCTTTCCTAAAATTTGCCACACTTAAAAACAGTTCGTAAGAAAATTATATAGAATAAAGTGACTACTAACATAACTTTTAATCTAACAATTTTACAGTGTCGCTTATTAAATCCCTCGAATTTTTATCCGAGATTCTAATTTGGGATTGGCGTACGAACTTAATATATTACATTTTTTATTAACATTCAGCCCACGGGTTTATTACTTGAGTTGGATTTGAACATTGAGCCTCGTGTTTCGCGTCGTGATCGAGGGCGGACTGTCACGGAACTAACACGTGTTCGTTTATGCCGTTGATAGGCGCTTGAACATGTCCCCCTACCTGTGGTTGCAACAGGAAATTTCTGTGGGAAAGGGAGGATAGAGACGCAGCAAACTGCCAATAACCACTGCAGAAATTGACTGGTTTTTGCTCTGGCGAGATGAAACCGCACGTCATTCCGCACTCTCGCTCTGGTTGGAAGTGGAGGTGGAGCGGTGTTTCTGGAACAGCAATATGATGTGCATTTATACCTGCAGCGAAGTGTAGCACGCATTTTACTTGTTATGATGCAAAAAGTATGTTCGTGTAAATTGTTGCTAACTGAATAAACATTAGGAACCTATTACAATACCCAGTCCTTAAGGGCACTATTTCACACACTTTGTTTTCATAGTTATGTGCTCTAGCATGTTTATTTCATATATTTTACTGCGCCAAACTCATGTCACAATTCTGCAGCTTAAGTAATAGCTGCACAAAATACATTTTGGCTTCAGTTGCATTGAGGATGTAATACACATGTTTACGACAGTTAATACATCACACACTTAGAAAAAAAATGTTATATATACCCTTAAAAAAGAAAAATCTATTATAAGAATTATATTACTATTATTTTTAACGTTTTCGCAATTTCGCTTATTATATCGCCTGCAGTTTTATGCTACGAGGTTAACTGAGGATTGGCTAATAAATGAGAGACGTCAATATTCTGTTGAAAACAGCACATACATTTGTTAGTAAAATGAGATTCGAAAATAGTTACCACAGTCCGGAGATTGGATCTAATGTAAATATGTCACAATAGTCGCACAGATGCTATAAACATGTAAGTACTGAAAAAGTTCCCATAACAATATGTTCCAGTATTCAATAAATAAAGGATTGATAAACAAATAACAAATGAATCAGACAGAAATGCTACTGAAAATAAATAAACCTAGACATCCCAAACAATAAAAATGTTTTCCGTATATGCTAATACATAAATTGACACTGACAATATGTTTTGCTGATTTCGCTGGAATTGTAATATGCTCCAACCATTCGATTCGACTCGTATTCAAGTTGAGTCCTTTGAATAGTAGCCGAGGTAAAGCCTAATTTTTATTGACACTTCCTGTAATAGCTATATTTGCCATTGTGTCGTCTGCTTAAGCAGTTTAGAACATTAACAGTAACTATTGAACTGAATGTTCAGTAATTATCATTTGAATAAGGCGACAACTATGTTATTCACACACCTATAATTTTTGTACTTGTTCAGTTACTTACAAGTAACAGGTGAGTTTGATTTATGTTCTATAGTAAAAAAGTGTTTGTATCTGTGAAGAAAAATTGAGGGACTATTATATTAACTTACTTTCTGTAACCATCACCATCAAACTTTACCATCAATTCAACGGGTTTGGCTAGACATGGTGTACGTTTATCCTATCACTCGTAGCAGTAGCTCTCCTTAGGAACTGAAGCAAAATTTTTTTATGCTTATTTTTCCGTTTCATGCTTACTAAACTTTACAAACTAGTGATATTCATAAGTGTGAGAAAATACCACTTGGAGAAGTTTGTTTTGGGTTGTTTACAATATAAACGTAACCTTAAAAAACTGGAGTTTCATAGGCCAAGGAAAAAACGGAAAACCTTAACTCGAATACCTCAAAAATTTCACTGTCCAATTAAATAAACAAAAAGATACTTTTACCTTAAACAAAGTGATGGTATAATTATTATAATTCATTCTTTCTACTCTGTAAGCCTTGATCAATGACCATAAGAGAGTGCTAGCCATACTAACTACAGGGGTTGTCTTAAAATTATTACTACATAAAATAAGGAAATGAGATTGGTAAGAAGTACTAAAGTATTGCATATTTTTTATATTATACGTGCCGCGACCTTTGATAACAATTAGCTTTCGCTACAATTTATGTAATACTTTTTGAACTTTGTATAATACTTGTTCATGTAAACCTAATTTATTTTTATTTTTATACTGCTAGGAGTTAATGTGTTTACTTCCTACGCTTCTTTTCTCTTGTATGATGTTGTTTAAGGTTAAAGTGTTTGACTGAAATCTAGGAACGTACAATCGCGCGCGCGCGCGCACACACACACACACACACACACACACACACACACACACACACAGAGTCAACAGACAAGCACGTGCAAATCCTGACTAACGTATTGGAAGGTGTTCGGCTATCCCTTTATTTCCGACAAAAAAATGCTGTACGTAGGACCACCTGTTTTTTACTAAAAAGCTCCCACGACTAGCTGTACTCCAAAACACGTTATTTCAAAACCAGTATCTCAAGTGTATGCCAGCCAGTCACGGGCTTTCAATGTCAGGATGACATTATTCTGATTGGTCCAGTCGAGTAGAACATTTTTTTTTCCACACAGATACACAGTCAATAGCCAAACGAAATTTGCAAACCTGCAAGCAAGAAGATGAAATCTAGTCTGAGCATAAATATTTTCGCGAAAAACATGGGGCCATATCTATATGTTAAGTTGGATGTAATAATGGCTGTTGGTAGGTAATAAATGAACGGTAACAAATTTTGGAATGTTAGAATATTAACTTATTAGAGGACAGAGAAGTAAACATGATAATGGGAACGTGCTGCCCATGTTTAGGATTTACATAACCATTATATGAGTTATTACCCTTATTGCTGTTCTAAAGAAAGTTTACAAGTGACTTTCTCAGCCCTCTTGTAATAAATAATATTCAAGATCTGAATAATGCCTAATGTGATTAATTAGTACTGCAACGGATCTAGTTTCTGTAATGTTTGGATCGATTAGGTGACAATGCGAAATTTTTAGAAAAATAGATAGGGCCTATGGTACATAACCCTACGGTTGGCTCAGTTGATCTGTCAGAGGCATCTCACTAATAAGGTCCATAATTCAATCCCAAGCTCCAAAAAGTAAATATTTTCTAACGTTTTTTTTTATTTAGGGAATATGGTTGACACTGCCAATATGTGGGGGTTTTCTCGGGGTTCTCCTGTTTCCTCACCCGTCTTCATTCCACTGCGTCTTCACTCCCACCTCGTCTCACGTCATATATTCATCAGGCTGGCCGGAACGACAGGTCTATCCCTCGGTGAGGGCAGCTTGCTTCAATTAGCATCAGCCTCGTGTTATCGATAACGTGATCCTGCCTCAGGCGGGAACAACGTGGGAATTTTTATTTTCAGATACGTAACCACTGTGCCTTGTCCATAATATTTTGTATTCGCAGAAATTAAGGAAAAAAATTTAAAGAGGAGATCAATTACAAAAAAACAACTGTAATAAGTAGTTATCGAATTACTTAACCAAATGCTCTACCATAATTTCTGTTTATACAACAACGTTTGTGTCGTAGCGGTCATATGTTATCGAGTGCATATGGCAGCTGCGGAGTAACTGACCTCTGGATTTTAACAGTACAATACGTCACACAGTAAATAAATAATCAAAGATGGTATGACGTGCCGATCCTGTTGATGTGGGCGTACTCATTCTCCTATTGATTGTGTGAGATTCTGGGAATGGGTCTTGTCTGATCGGCTACCACGTGCTGCGAAATTTACCTTATTGTCTTGGCTACCGGCTGACTTGTAGGTTACCACGCGCTGATTGGCAAACGGCGTTTCGACATGTTGCTGTATAGTGACGCCATTTTGGTGGCGTGTGTGCTGGAGTTCGCAGAATAAGCAGTTATTTCAACTTTGTACTGTATTCTTATTTTCTCTGTGCTACCGTTTTGCCTCTAGACCTGTCAAAACTAAAGATATAAGGAATGTGCTTATCGTAAAAATTGCAATCAAACAAACGTCACACCATTATGGCTGCCAATCGTACAACCAAATCAAAAAATTATATGTGAACAACATCAAATGTGTCATCTGATTCGGTCAAGAAGAGTATGTGTAATGGCCAAAACTATTTACATTTGAAATAAACGATTATATGAATATTCTCAAACAATTAATTTACTATTGTAAAAACATCGGATAAAGAAATGTAAATTACTTTTGTGTGTGGAAGAGTGGGGATGGAGGGGTGGGGCTGCAAAATTTACAACATTGTAATTCTCAGTTATTAACTTAATTCTGTATTACTTCCTGTAAACGCGATGTACACCTCATACAGCTTGTTCTAAAAGTTTATTTGGCGAAAATTTTATGTTTTCTTTTATATCATTACTCTTCATTTTAATTGATATTCGCAACTCACAAAAAAGTTTTTATTTTAATTTGATTACGCAACAGTAATTTAAGTCATCTTCAACGCAGTTCTGTTGCGCGATTTAAGATTGCTGATTTACAGAAAGGCTCTTCTGTTTTTAACGATAACTACGCCACCGTGAACGCGAATATTTTTATAGATGACTAAAAGAACTACCTAATTCATATTTTCCGCAGCATAACGTTATTAATGTGTGTATTACCTTCGCGCGAAGCTCCATAGAATACTTCCGTCTATCGCGAAAATCTCGTAATGTGACGAGTACTCTACTTGAAAACACATTCATTACAAATAAAAGCTTCCAGTTCAAAACAAAACCGGTGTTCAATAAGCAAATTATTTGATATATTCAGTGAAAAGTGAGTTTATTGATATCTTCTTGCTACGTCCACTTCTTCGACTTTATTGACGCTCTGTTGCTATAGTAAAAAGCTGCACATGCGATTTTCGTTTACTACGTTGCTTCTATGATGAAATAATAAGGATTTTGCCAACAGATGACTCAGATTAAGATTATAAATTTTGAGGTAATAATATTTACGGCTATCGAATAAAAATTATTTGTTTTTACATTAACGCAGATTAACATCCTACATATCATACTTTTTTATGGACCAATATAACAATGCAAGTCTAGCAAAATGGCAGTCGGCTTCCCTCTCTACAACTGACTTCATAATAGCTCACCCATTAAATTACTTCCTTGTTTTGAAATGCCAGTATACATCTTCTCGCCAATGCCACTGATCTAAATTCCAGATAAACTATTTTTTTTAAAGACATCAATTTCTAGAAATACTTGTCAATTAATTTCCATGTCACTGTCTGACTCGAGTGATTTTGACAGTTTTGCAGGCCGTTCGTTTGCCAGTTTCGGGGACATGCGCGTTTAGCCTGAGGTTTGCGTCAACCTACGTAATGTTACGGGTTGGTGTTAATTTTTGTAACGGTGATCTGAAATTTTTTTCAAATAACAGTGAACTAGATTATTTCCTTCACTGTCGTTGAGATAAACTATAGTCCATTCACTGTTACTGCGCACTTTCTGAAGCTCTGCCGGAGTTCTTGTTCCAGAGTATTCCTCCGCCTCATGCTAACAAAGCTTAACCGAGTCTAGAAAATTACACCGCATTCGCGCGCGCTCAGTGTAATAATATTCTGCATAAGAACTATTTCTTACTAGGCGTTACCAACACACCTTTTTCCTCCCTGCTGTTGTTCATATTAACTATAAATAGGGCCAGTGACTTTTCGCGTAAAAATCGGAGCACACAGTAGACTTCGATACTATATACACACCCCAGCTGTTGTTATACCTCCATTGGCTGCTGGTGCCGTGTCCGTCTTTGGACAAGCCACCCAGGACTAAGTAACTCAGACACCGAACCTTCGTGATTCGTGCGCAAACGGTTAAAACGGGCCAGAACTTTTTATAGCCAATCAAAGAAGCTGGACGACCCTACAGTGCTTTGGACTGTATCTTGTGTCGAAATATTTTCGCGAAATATCACTGCCCCTAACTATAAATGATGTATTATAATTTATTAATGAAATGTAAGTGAAAGTTCAGTTTAACCAAAACTAAGGTACTTTTAAGTTAACACAAGTATGAAAACTTTTGATACGTGCCATATTTGGAAAATTCTAAATATGACCTTCATACTTGGGGTGATTTTTCAAAGGTTCGATTCAAAACGTGGGAAGAAACCGCGAATAGACTATATCACCCAAACTTCAGTTACTGCTACTTGAACTCTTAGTATTGTTTTCCCAAGACCCGTTCATCTCATATGTTTGCAGCTAAAGCTGCCGGGAACACGCAAGGGATGCCGAGTCCTCACTTTCTTGTTCACCCGTGGTCGCAGCAAGTACTGGTCAGCGGTTGGGTGGGACAAACTTTGCCGTCCAAAAACATACGCGTGAAACTGAACAAAAAAAAAATGCATGTTACATCTTTCGCTTTAAAGACACGCTCACTGCCGATGTACTTAAAGTCAGACCCGGAAATTTCGCGGATTCATTCTGCAACAAACTAAACTCCACAATCTGTGTACGTTCGAACATCGGTTAGTAGTTCATTGGCTGTTACTACAGTTTAACCACAGACCAGGTAACACAGAATTCGGTTCTTATTTTCCTTGCAGGTTCGTTATTGGTTGAAAGTCGTTCCGGGAGTGTTTTGCAAGCAATGATCCAATGGAAGCACAAACACACATGTACACGTGAATGCAGTTTAACTTGTCCTCAGATTAACCCACGAAATTTTCGGGTCTCTAATTGTAGTCTATTCGCAGATTCTTCATACTTTTTGAATCAAACCTTTGAAAAATCACTCCATGTATGACGTGTTTAGTTATTTTCTAAATATGCCATGCATCACTAGCGTTCTATATTTATGTTAACATAAACGTATATTACTTTTCGTTAAATTGAAGTGCTACCTACATTTTATTCATAAATTGTAATATCTTTTTTATAAAAAATGTGAGTAAAACAGCGAGAAAACATTTGTGTTGCAGCGACTAGTAATAAATAGTTCTCATGCAAAATATTATTACAACTCAGTCCGTACGAATTCGGTGCGTTGCCCTTTGGTGTAACTTTCTAGACTTATTTAAGCATTGTTTTTCACGAGGCGAAGAAATATACTGGAAGTAGAACTTTAGCAGGGTTTCAGAAATTGTGAAGTAACAGTGAATGGCATATATATATATATATATATATATATATATATATATAGTCCGTGAACCTATCGTTAATTTAACTAGTTTTTTTTATATTAGTAGAAGGTTTGTTCTGTCCTGGGTTTATTCCAACATCCCAAACAGAATGCTTAATTTTTTTTTACATATTCATAGCAACGGCATGTGGTGAACTTTTGCAAGGTAAACTGTGTTTTGCTATTTGCTATACCAAGAGATCTGAAAAATTCGCGGATTCATTGCGGGACAAGCTAGAATTGAAACACATGTATCATAGCGTTAGTTCTGCAACTGGCTCACAACCTATTTGACACCTCCTCCAGGACTGTGAGCCAATAGTAAACAGGCAACAAAATGCAATCTCAAGCGCTATCTCTCACTGTGAAAGCAGGCAGCCAATGAGCAGTAGATATCTCCTTGAGTGTGCAAACAAATGTGGAGTCTGGCCTAGAGCTCAATGAACTCGCGAATATTTCCGGTATCTAACTATACCTAATCGTTTGCTAGTTTATACATAGGTCACCTAAACGTATAAGTACAGTTTACGTCACAGAACATGTGTAATGGGTGCCTCGTCGCTCTCTCGTGAGTGGCCGCAGTATATTCAGTTTGTCCCGGCGCCACTCTGGTGACTGGTTCTCGCTGCGTGCGCCGAGTGTGTACAGCACTGAGCAAGCGCCAGCTTAACTGGCAACACTTCACCACATGCCACTGATTCAGAGATATATGTTGTTTGGTTTTAATAAATTTACTTACATTTCAGGACACTACATAGGTGTGGGCAGTTTCCTCGCTGTAGTTCTGTCTTCATTCCATGACGGATCCTCACTCATAAGGTTTCTCCACCCAGTCTTCAGAGATAACCGCAAAAAAGTGAGAACTGAACTTCTGGAAGGACAATTGACTTTAATTAGCACCACGCTCTTCTTAAAAGCAGCAAAATCGTGCAAATTTCCGTACTGGTTAATCTATACTATGAAGTCTAGCTTTCCCCAAAATAATAGCAAAATTTTAAACACTTATAATATATTTTTTTAATTCTTCAGTTTGTTTACCACTTATGTGACACGTCCTGGAGCATTATGGGGTAGCAATTGATGTAACAGCTACAGTGCTCACGTACCGCTATGACGAACCGGGTTCGGATCCGGGAGGGGTTGCCCTCCGGATTTCCCCACGTTGGAAGTGTGCCAGACAATGCCGATCGTCGGCGGGTTTTCTCGGGGATCTCCCGTTTCCCTCGCCCGTGCATTCCGGCACTGCGACATACTCGCCTCGCTTCACCTTTTACGGTTCTCAAGACCAAATCTCACTACTCCACTCTCTTGAGTAACACAATGCAGACCCATTCATGTTTTTCCACTGCAGCGGCAAGCAACCATTGGGCTATTGGCATCTGCTTGTGTATGTATACTACGGGAATGTTCACCCTACAGGTCACTAAACACGTGAATGTTTCCAGTCTATATGTATAGTCTGTTCGTAAAATCTTCACACTTTTTGAATCAATACTTAGAAAAATGAACTCGTTCATGAGGTTTTTTGTTTCCCTAAATATGTCGTATATCACAAGCCTTTTGTACTTATATTGACATAAAGTACCTTAGTTTTGTTCACACACGTATATTTTGTTTATTTTTATATATGAGTGATAATATTTAATGCAGAGAGAACATAACTGTGTTGGTAACGCCAAGTAAGAAATAGTTATCTTGCGTAATATGATTAAAATGAGTGCGCTCGAATGCGGTGCGTTGACCCCATTGGTGTAATTTTCTAGACTTAGAATTTCCTAGCGCAAACTTAAGCCTACGCCGAAAATACCAAACTGGATTAGGAGAAATAGCAATAACAGAATTATTAGTAGCAACAAGTTCATTAATTGCAAAAGCCTTCCAACATTTAATGTCTCTTCAATCTATTTGACTGAGATAATTAACAATTGTCACTGTATTGTTGTGAGGATGCCTATAGAAACAAACTTCGAGAATACAAGATCCATTGTGGGCAGTCATTCTCTGAAGAGCGAATCTGTACATAAAGCAAAGAAGAATGAAGCTCTCTTCCGCTGTCGTAACTTGCTTTACGAAAACGGTATCGTCCTTCATAACATCACAATCGAAAGAACCAATGTTCCGAAAAACAGGTATTGAAATGTGTCTTCTCTTATAACAACCTGCTCGCCTCATGGCTGTGTGAATATTAATTGGTATTCACAACAAATTAGAAACGCACTGCTCCAGAGCAACGCTTATACACTACTGAAGCACTCCGCGGCAGCTCTCATGAAGCGGAGGAATAGTCTCAAAGTGAGAACATGAACCGGGATTCAGAAAAGTTGGAAGTAAACACGGCAAGTAAGACAGATGTTGGAGAACGAGCCAGGATTCGGTATTCCAGTGGCAAAGAAAGGAGAGTCATCAACATGTGTTCAGCGGAAAGCTATGTGCTTTAACGTCAGGTACATATTTAACGAATATGATTGTAGATATCTAAAATACTTCCCGCGCATTGTTTATTTTTATTAGCATGTAACTTTTTTTTCTTTAAGCTAACCATTCTCCTTTACATTTTAAGGTGGGCCACCTGGTTGAAGGAATTTTGCACGTCTCAGGCCTAAGAGCGTGGGAGCTCTAGGGGCGACCGAGACATGCGCTTCTGCTCTCTCGTCGTCTCTACTCGCAAACCACTGAACTGGCGTGCAGTCATGCCGTCGATAACGCGCCTCTGAGACTTTCAGTGGAGACCCTACCATTTAATGACGTAATAATAAAAATAAGTGTTTAATGCAAGTCCGTCTTCACTGTTTAATGTTTTGTACCGGAGGGTTCATACCTAAAAATGACCGTGTAAAAACCCGTTTGAGCCATTTTCACTATCACGAAAGCAAACTTTAAAGAGAAATGAAGGAACTGAATAACTAATATAAAGACGCGTAACGTTTCTCAAATGCTATTCGTAAGCAGACCTCACTCAGACACAGTGAACTGTTTTTTAATAAAAGGTTTTCTGATGGAGCTCTGCACGCCGCTCGGTGGCCTACCCAGGCAGCCACCCACCTTAATAAAATATTTTGTTTGATAAAATGGTTTTAATGTAGGAGCAGTTATATTAAACAGCGTAAAGAAGTGCCAATCAGCTAGTGCCTACGTAAAGTAGTTCGGCGTGTTCTCAACGTAAACGCGCAATATGGCGTAGCGGGTTCTGTACATGCAAGGGCTTCCCACCCGACAAATCTTCTCCCACATGAATTATAAATAAAACAGACGCACAGCTAAGACAACGAACTGCTAGTGGCATGCTTGGCTCATTACTAGCGGTCTGTGAATCTCTCGTATTTTTTTCGGTGACAGATTAGACTTCAAGTTGGTATATCCTACTTTAGTATTTCCTCCATGGCTTGGCCACAGAGCAGACAAGTATACAAAGACGAAACATCGCGACGGTTCCTTTAATGTCGGCGTACCGATTCTCTTATTGGCTATCGAAGCTCTAGGAACGTGCCTTGAGTGTGATTGGCTGGTGGGTGTTGCGAAAGAGTCCCCATTGGCTGCGCTGCCGGCTGGCAAGTGGGTTACCAAGCGATGATTGGCGAATAGCGTTCGGACATGTTGCTTGCCAGTGACGCCATTTTGGTGGCGTGTGCGGCTGGAGATCTCAATAAAAGAAACCGTTTCACCTCTGTATTCTTAAGAGTTAGAAGCCCGGGTATATTTTTTTTTGTAGATTCGCTGTTTACGTCTTTACGTTTATCTAAGCCAGTAATTACCCTGGGTATATGAATTTTTGCCAGAGTAGATACAAGCCAATCATATAAGCCCGAAAGGGGGCCGCGGTGGCTGAGCGGTAAGACCGCTCGCCTCCCACCAAGGCGAACCGGGTTCAATCCCGGGCCGGCTCACTCCGGACTTTCACACGTGGGAATCGTGCGGGACGATGCCGCCGGTCTACGGGTTTTCCCGGAGATCTCCCGTTTCCCCCGAAACCTTCATTCCGGCGCTGCTCCATACTCATCTCACTTCACTCTCATCGGCTCTCAATCCTCGTTGCTAAGAGCCGCTGAAATCTCTTCACTTACTTATTTTTTGTGTTATTGTGCTAAGTGTATTCAAAAGGAGAAAAAATCATGAATGATGGTAAAAAATTGCATTTTTACAACTTGCTTACGCACTTTCCTTAAATGTCAGGAGAATAGTAAAACGGTATAGTCGTAGTTAAAACTGTGAGACTACATCGCGTGTAATAAAACGCCACTGTTACAGATCTTATTCGCATTGGAAAACGAAACAGCGGAATCGCTGCGTGCAGGTTCAACGTCTTGCGCGTATGGGAGACGGCGGCGCCCCCAGCGCGTGTTATTGTCGCCCTTATCGCCGTGCCTCAAACGCGAAAAAAAAATATCTCGGGGCTCGTGTACACTCAAATTCTCTGCGCAGTTGTTTGGACACGCAGTGAAAATCCTTTAACCAGTAATTAACAGGAAGAAATGTAGTGGCAGTTTCAGGACCAACCAAATCGAATAAAAAAGAAACTTCCTACTATGGCACCAGCCAATGTAGGTCTGTAAACAGTCGTCACTCGAGCGTGTTAATAAATGATAAATCTAGCCAGGTGCCAAAATAATTCGCAAAATAATGTACCTCTACTCATCAGTAATAGAAACTGTTATCACTAAGCTGGTATGCCCATGTGTTGAGAAGACAGGGCTTGGTATGTTTCGAACCTACTAAAAACCAGTTTAGATTTATTTATTATGCAGTTCATACGAGCAGCAAATTTTCATAAATATGTTTTTTTTTTTCGATGAAATTAAAACTGTGGATTTTATTTAAAATTTTTAGTATATGGTAATAAATACTACCGCTTGAAAGCAGGTGCTCGAATACTGCTAGTTTAAAACATATCACATTTATTAGGCCTACACAAAGTACAAAATGCACAAAGGATTTTTAATTAGTCAGTAGTAATTCTTCTGAAAAATAAAAATTACTTTTTTTTTACTTTCGTAAAACTGTTTTTCTATTATTTATTTTAAATGAATAATAAAAACGTTTTATTTACATTTTCCCCGCGTATTACGTAATACCTGCTCTGCTCTGTAAACTATTGTGGCGGGTTTATCAGCTTTTTGCTGGATGTGCGGGCACTAGCCTAACACATTCACCCTTCTCCTTAGGTGTTCTGTTCTTTTTGCTGTTTTAATTTCCTTAAACCGAGAGCTGCTTTTTTTATCCTTCCTCTTCACGACATGCACTATTTTGTTTACAGTCTCGTGTTTCGCAGTGTTGGTCCGGTTTCTTATAGCTTTTGTGATATTTCATTGTCACAAATTTCTACATGAACAGCGTGCTTCTTTCCCACAACCCCTTCCCCTTTTCAGTGCACAACCTTGTTACAAAAAAGTCCAAATTTCAACTCCAATATTTTCCACTTCAGGTAATTTAGTTCTCCTTCTGGGTCGGAAGCTGGCCAGAAGTCTGCCTGAAGCAATAAGCGAAATCCCGCATCCTATGACGCCGGATACGGCAGGTATGCAAATCACCAACAAATTAGAGAGCCTTGGGCTTCCCGTATAAATTACCAGAGATCAGAGCCTTTGTCTAAAAATCGAGGAATATATAATGTTACCCCACTACCTCCCAACCCGCGCAACCCCATCAACCTAACCATCAACCCCTACCACTAACTACGCACTTTCCAATTATAAAAAATCGAGAAAATCGCAAGAAAATTAATTCTTAAAATCAAGGAAAATCTTACATTGATGACACCCGACCACTATGTTGGTTGTTGATGACTCAGACATAGACCTCAATAACCTTAAAAACTAAAAATGGAGAAAAAATAGAAAAAAAATAAAGAAACTAATAAAAATTTAGCAACATATTACATCACTAACTCCGGCAGCCATGTTGAATGTTGGAGGCCGTAACCTTGACCACAATGATCCTAAACTCAAAAATCAATAAATATTGTTAAAAAATCGAATAAATTAAAATAAAATCATTGAAAATATTGCATATCTATTACAACAAATCAAGTTGGGTGTATGCGATACTGAGGGTTCCATTATCGTAAAGCTGACAGCACAGCCACTCCTTTATACGACAATCAGCAGCTGACTGAAACCCCGCCCCTTCTATATTTCATTGGCTATATAGCCGACCAATCTTCTGACCTACAAAGCTGATTATTGATTTTACATAACATACATACCTCCCATCCCGACCCATGTGGGCCATCACATGTCTCGTCTCTCCACTTCCCTCGTCATTAACTTACCACAGCTCAGCCACATCCACACCCATGCAAGCCACCAACCCACCACCCGACTCTAGCCCACCAATAACTCGCCATAGCTCGTTCTCCTCAACATTCACCCACTCTACCACGCCTTGTAGGTCTCTCATTCCATCATTAGCATTAACTGTCTCATCATAATCGCCTGAAGAATCATTACCCACCGATGCAGCAAAAGTTATTGGTGGCGACACTCGCTGGTTCTCAAAACACGAATCCTGCAGCTCTTGATGTGGTTTCTCGGTGTATCACCTTGCATGAACCGCATATACTTATTGTCATAATGCTTCATCGTGCGAGTTCCCTCGTCTTCTACGAACATTTTATGTAGTATATTAACAGGTAGTAGCAAAGTCAACACATGCTCTCTCGAGTCATGCAACGGTGCATTACCTTTATATATATTAGTATGTCTTTAAATTATCGCTACTACCAAATTCCGTACCATAGTTGGTACATGATAGTGACTTGGAGGTCGGCTTTTTTAAACGTTGGCTTTTTTCATGTTGACAAGCATGGTAGCTTTTGCTGAAGATTTTTCCACGGTAGCAACACTGTTTTCCATGTAATTTTCCAGCAGTGGGAGAAGGTAAGTTCATAGAGGTAATTTCTACAGTGGACTTTGTCTAATCATTGGCTCTGCGCCATCTTCATAAAAAAACCCAAGTCCTTTCTACAATGACAGAATGTGTATCTACTTGGCCTAGCTATTGCTCTATATATACTTACTAACATATTTAATTAGTGAGATTGAAGCATTTATATGATTTCTTTCAACAAGGTATTTAATCTAGTTCCTTGATCACATCTCTGTGCAGTTATATCATCAACAGTTTCTTCCAGATAAGTTCTTCGCTCAGCTTGAACTCGTGGTCACACTTAAAAGCAGACAACTGACAACTACCAGACCAACCCCTCACAAGACTGACCCCTAAATGAACCATAAATGGTTCCTAAATGATCCCTAAATGATCCCTAAATAACCACTGATGTCCCCTTAATGACCACTAAATGACTCCTCCTGCTCCACAAATGACCCCAAAATGATCCCTCCTGTTCTGAAAATAACCCTTAAATGACTCCTCCTACTTTTAAAATAACCCCTTATAACCACTCTTGCTCTGAAAATGACCCCTAATTTCCTCCGGTTCCGCAAATGACCACTAATAACCACAGTTTTCCCATTGGTTAGTGGTAGTGGTACACATTTACCCGAAAAAGATTCCATGACTACTTGTGCGCCAAGATACTTTAGCTCATGTCCACTTTCATGATTCGATGATTTTAATGGCTACGGATCTTAGGTGTCTGCTCGCGAATCACATACGTTCATTATTGGAGTAACCTAATTCTGATTGGTGCTTTCAAATTCCACAATTTCTTCCAAAAAAAGAGTGAGTGAAAAAATTTGGGAGGCTCTTAACATCGAGGTTTTGAGAGCAGATGAGGGTGTAGCGAGTTTACCTATGGAGCAACCAGAATTCTGTGGCGGGGGGGACGGGAGATCCCGGAGAAAACCCTTCGACCAGCGGCATCGTCCGGCACGATTCCCACGTGCGAAAATCCGGGTATGACCCCACCGGGTGTCAAATCCGGTTCGTCTTGATAGGAGGCGTATAGTCTAACCACTACACCACCACGGCCCCTCTAAAATAAGACACTTGGCCAGTAATTAGAGGACAGTTGCCAGTGTGCAAGTACGATAAAAAGTCTAAATGTGATGCAAATATTTTCGCCAACAACAGTTGGCCTTGCTTATTGTCAACTTGTCTTTGTGAGGAGACATGCTGGTGTAAGGTGTTCGTCTAGACCAGTCTAAATTGGGTTACTTCAGCACTGAGTATGTGTGATTCGCTAGCGGGCACCTTAAGTGCGTAGCGGTTAAAAACATTCTGCCAATGTAGGTATGAACTAATTTTTTTTTAAATTCAACAACGCAGGAACTCTTTGCTCTAATCGGGTGGGTCTACTGATTCGTAAATTATGCCACTGTTCTATCGCTAGACATGGTTCGAATTACACCGCGAAAAAGGTAATGTTGAATCAAACTTTATTTTGCACAAACAAATTACTTTGTTTGTATACGGGTAATAAAATATTTAGTTGTCGAAACCAAATGATTTTGTTCTTCGTATTTGGTTGCCCCAAACTGCAAGATTTGGTTGGTGCAACTAAAGATTTGTTTGGCTCTACACGTATTGAACGGTTTGGTTTAAAATATAAATATTGGAAAACCCGACAGAGATTTGAATGTATTTATTTCCGTCCGATCGTTATGCCCTAACAACTACAGTTCAAGTGGATACTGAGAAAATGGGAATGTTTATACATATGTAAATAGGGACACTCGGATTTCGTGAAAACATTTTCGCACACGCTGAACTTCAACACACTACCAGCAGTTTTCTTTCGCCTATTGGTGGGGTGTGTTTGTGAGATGACATTTTCTTACTTGATTGGCCAATCAAAATTGGGTAACTCCGATACTGCACGTCTGTGATTCGCGGGTAGGCATCTAAGACGCGTAACACGTAAATCATAGAATTAAAAAAATTGATTCCGAGATAAAATGTTATGGAAATACAACATGGCCGTGAAATATTTTCGCGGAAGATCCGGTGTCCCAAACTATAATTAGAGACGGGTTTTTCGCGAAAAGATTTCAAGACGAGTTGTACTCCAAAACACTTTAGTGAATGTGCACTTTCGTGGTTGGCTGATTTTAAAGTCATGTGACTCAAGTGTCTGTCCGCCAATCATGGACGTTCAGTACCGGAGTACTTTATTACGATAGGCCCCGTCAAATAAGAACATGTCTTCTCACGTATACATGCGGCCAATAACCAAAGGAAGCTATGGTTGTGGACGTAGGATATGACCATAAATATTTTCTCGAAAAACACCTGTCTCTAACTATAACTAAATACAAAGCTACAAACACGTCTACAAATTACTTCCGTTTTCAATTGGATCGCAGTTTGTAAGACATGCCCTGAATGATTTGCAGCCAATAACTTACTTGCAAGAAAGCAAGGACGGAATACCATGCTGTCTGCTCTGGGATGAAAACTGTATCATCAGCCGATGAACAACTAACAGAGGCTAGAGTATGGAAAGTATTGTGGAGTCTAGTTTGTTGCCAGAAGAATCCGCGAAATTTTCTGGTCTCTGCCTACAGAACGAGCACGGTATCGACGGAACACTTTCAGTCCCGAATTAATTTCCTAGCTCAGGTGTTGCAATTGTGGCTTTTTTTTTATGTGCGATGTTCTTCTGTCGAGTGCGGTCCTGACAACCAGCGAACGACATACGGTGTGTTCTCTGACGTCAGCATTGACCATTCGCGAAAGAGAGTTGCCGAAACTTCAACAAATATGACTTCTCACAAAAAAAAAGACACTAAAATAAAAACCAAAAACTTATTCTTTGTTGTGTGCAGTGCCAACTATAAATATCCTTCATGTGCAACATTTCGTCTATCATCGACGCGGGGACTGAAGGTGTTGATTAAAATATACACACACACATATACGAGAAAATTCTAATTTGCAACATCTGAAACCATAAATGAAAGAGTTCATGCATGGGTTAATATATCTTCCACTCACTCTTGTGATGTACAAAGAGACTGCAGCTGCAGTCTCTTTGTACGGGGTAATGAAAGCTAAATAAAACTGTATGACGTAATTCAAGTAGTTTGTGATCACGTGGAGTTAAATGAAGTGGACGACAATCACAGTGGATATCACGTCGCTGACTTTCTGGACTTAGTTGTAATGGCAGAGGCTCCACTCGTGGGGCATCAATAATCGAACGAGACGATGGACAGTTTCTGCTTATTAGGCGACATTGCCGACCAGCATGCCAATTAGCATCGAGAAGTGACAGTTATCCGAGGAGAAACATGCACATATAAAGGAGAGAAGTCTTCGTATTTTTCTGCCGTGTTGACAAAATTAATCTAATTGATGGAACAGCATACGACAGGTGTTTTCTGTTGGATATCGTGTAAGTTTTAATGAGGTTGCAGGCCTATCAGCGTAGCTGTAGAGGTTCCAGTCATCACATGATGACGCAACGGGAGAGATAATTTTTCCTTATTAAGCGGCCTTTCCTTGGAGATATATACTCATGCAGGCTCTCTGTAAGGGTAAATAGGTTTAGAAAGTATATGTATCCAGTTTAATAACATATCAATTTTTACACTAAATCATGCTCAACTCGATAGAATCCCAATGCTAAATAACATCATTAATATTATGTGTTTTTCTTAAAGAACTATAATTTCCTGCCAAATTTGTTACAGAGGTTGTGCAATGGACGGTAAGCATATTTCCTTTTTAACATATGAAAATAAAATGGCAATTTGACGGTTTTTTAGAGCAATTTATAATTCTAAAACCACGTAAACATTCCTGAAGAAAACCTTGTTTTATGTATGCTTTTTTTTTTTGTTTTTTTTAATTGCTAACATTTTATCTACCCTAATAAAGTAACGCGAATTATCTCTATCTAATGAATAGTTGATCTAACGATCACGAATTTACTATAGCAATAGTAGTGCTATCCAAATAAGGGACATAAATGTTCACTCTAAGGAATAGTTCGGAAATTTACCACACCACAGTTTAGGAATGATAGGAAAACTGTTATGGTGAAGTTTTTCCTTATACACACGTGGTAGCTCTCCTGAACAGGTATATGAAACAGACAAATTGGTACAGTCAATACCAAAACCACATAGTAACTGTGCTAAACACTCCCGTATTTGTATACTAATGTGTGGTAACTGTCCCACACTACGTGTAGGTTCAAAACTTCCATTACATGTTAGGAAGATTACCACAAAAATTTCTTACAGTGTTACTTCAAAAACCGGAAGCTTTGCACGCCTTTAAATCTCGATTCCCGTGGTGTCTAGTTGCTGTTTTTGCGTGCTGCAACTGAGTAAAGGTGTTGACTAAAGTGACCACCGGACAGGAATATTTCTGATCAGTAGGGCCTATGTTCATTGCGATAATATTTCCAAGCAGGATAAACTTCAATACCTTGGGTGTACATATTCGACTTCGTTTTGTCTATTGGCCTCATGTATGTGCGGAAAATCATTTTTATACAGGACTAGACTAATAATAATAAAGTTATCCCGGTAATGAAAGTCCTTGATTCGTGGACGGACAGCTACGAATGGTAACAATTAAAAACATTTTTTCGCGTAAAGAGGAGCACTAGTGCATTGACCTGAAGCGGGTAGGTTAGCGGGGAAAAAAAAACACCCGCAGTTCCTCCACAACGTGCAGGCAGGTGCCACGGCCTCCTTGCGTTTTGTTCAAGGTCTACAGCCGGCATATGTTGGTCACGTGCTCTGCTTTGGCGAGTTCCTTGCTGGTGTGCAGGATGTTTTAGCTCTCTGTTTCTGGCTGCCCATTTGAAGTTTCACCATAGATCACCGTGGAATGTGTGAGTCAACAGTTAAACGATAATACAGAACTCCAAAGTTTCGTATGCTCTGATTTTGCATAACATTTAAACCGCTCGGTTTAGAATCGCTCTGTCAGGTCACATATGCCCTATAACGAAAGCAAGAGCCTGCGGGTCATGCGTGGTTGTCAGAAAGACCTTGCCATGGGCCATGATAAAGTATTTCACAGCAATGTCACCACTATGATGTCGTATTCGCGATACGAGCAATATGTTTGACATAGCTATAAAATAAGTATTGCGATATATCATTACTGACGATATTGCAGTGCTCCAATGTTTGAGATATTACTTGTTTTAAGTGTTTGTAAGAATTTTTTCTGGTGTTAGTGAGTGAGTGAGTGAAGAGATTTGGGCGGCTCTTAAAAGCGAGGTCTTGAGAGCCGATGAGAGAGAAGCGAGGTGAGTATGGTGCAGCGCTGGAATTAAATGGTGGGGGGGAAAAGGGAGATCCCGAAGAAAACCCGCTGACCAGCAGCATCGTCCGGTACGATACCCACATGCGAAAATCCGGAGTGACCTGGCCGTGGATTGAACCCGGTTCGCCTTGGTGGGAGGCGAGTAGTCTGAAAAGTACACCACCGCGACCCCGTGCCATGTTGTTGTATCTGACGCAAGTGTTCATATTCGCGGTATAAATACATGTATGATATGTTGTCATGGATTATCGATACTTGGACGAAGCTATTTATCAAGCCGATATTGATTGGGTTAGCGCGTATCAAAACGAAGTTGAAAAGTTGGCGTTGGTAAAAGTGAGAATACCGCAAATGCAATCGTAGTTGCCATAAACGTAATCAACGGTAAGGGGCGAACTGACGGGTTTATTTACCACGTCAGGGCGGGCTCAGGACCAACCACAGGCGCTCTTCCGCGTCGGGAGCATCGGTTTAATGACGCCCTGCGGAGCTGTGTGGATCCGACGTAGCGTAGCGTGATAGCGAGAACCTCCCAGGACTCCCGACAAGGTTATTTCAGAGGGGAGGGAGGTGAAGCACTCGGTGAATCTCGTTTTCCGCCACAGTGTGCACTCGGCTTCCTCCCTACCCTCTCTCCGCACGCTGCTTCTTCGTATCTCATCTCGGCTCTCCACTGCGCAGAGCAAATATATGGAATATCCTGGCGGCCGCCCGAGGGAAAGTACACACACCCAGTCGGCAAACCCAGATACAAATTCAGTTTTATTTCGCTACGCGTCACGTATGGGGGTATGACCTCCTTATTTAAAACTAACGGTTACCTCACTGCAACATGCCTGAAGTTTATCGAGTGTCACGCTGTTACAGCCTATATATATAAATTTCTCCTAATACTACATTTTTGTTATCGTACTACATACGTAGTAAACATTACGAAGGCTTGTGTACTCAGTTTATTAATTGAAGACAGGTTTATAATGAGTAACTCTACTTAATTTTTTTAGCTCAATGCCGGACTTGATTTGTTTAGGTTGGTTGGATTTTAGGACCTAATTACACGGCATGATCTAACTCGTTAAGATAACCGTTATTAATAAAGAAATATCGAGAGATACTTTTGAAAATAATTGTGTTAAATATTAAATCTATGAATATGTTGCTCGTTTTTTTAAATAGATTTTTAGATTTTTTTCTATATGTCTCCATTTTTTATTATTGGAAAGGATGTGGGGAGGGGTGACGGGTTTTGGATATGGGTGGATGTGTGAGGTTAACAATATATGTTTCTCGATTTTGAAATTTTTTAGAATTTTTCTATTGCGATTTTTATTTCTTATGAAAATGGAGGATGATGATGATGTTGAAGACGGGCTTGATGATGGGGAGGGGTGGAGGTAGTAAGAGGACATGGTAGGTGCAGAATGACGGTCGTGGGAGGGGGTAATGTCCGCTAATCCACCCTGATCGGTTGAATCTGGCTCAGAGCCTTGAATCTGCTTTTGCTGCTCTGAGGGTTAAGTGATTCATATCGCGGAGCTTTGATTCCGCTTTGCTCATCTCTCCATTATTTTTTTGTAAATTTTTTGGTGGAAAAATTATTTTTGGGTAAAGCTATTTATTTTTTAAGTGATTTTTGGGGTTAAACAGGCCATTTTTTTTTTCGATAACATGACCGTCCCAGCCCGCCGGTCGCAACCGCCGCCTGTTACGTAATGGCAGGCGAGACCTGAATCCACTCTGTGAACAGCCTGAACATACATTTATATACTACTACTTGTAGAAATAATTTTCATCGTCACTTATTTAAAGTATTTATCTTTTTTGGTTTCTGATTAGTGCAAAACAGGGTGTGTATGCGACAAATGTGTTTTTACTTCAGGCGTAAAAATATTTCAATGCGTGTGGTTTTGGTTGGACGGAGGAAGAGATGTTCTTACTAAAAGGTCCATTAGACTTACGTAAGTTGTGAGTGTGAAGGCGAATGTTGGACGTACGAAGTTTTATTTAACCCTGAACAATGTTTACGACCGCTTTACGTCTGCTACATCTGCTCCCATTCATAAGGAGACCGCGGCAGTGGAGTGGTTAAACTACTCTCTTCCCACCTAGGAGAACCGGGTTCGATTCCCGGTGGGGTCTTTCCCAGATTTTTCCACGTGGGAATCGCGCTGGCGATGCTGCTGGTCGGCGGGGTTTCAGCTGCTTTTCACAGAGACGAAATGGCGCGGCGGTTCATTTAATGCGGGCGTACCCATTCTATGATTGGCTGCCCAAAGATCTGAGAACGGTTCCCTACTGGCTGGGCTGCTGGCTGCCGAGTAAGTCACCAGGCACTGATTGGGGACGAACAGTGTTCCAACATGTTGCTGATCAGTGAAGCCATTTTGCTGGCATATGCGGTCTGAGTTATAGTCAATTCACGGTTCCTTGCAATTTTTGTGGAGTTCTGCTTAAGTTCTAATTCCAGAACATTCCTCCGCCTCATGCAAACAAAGCTGAACTAAGTTTAGAAAATTACACCAAAGGGACAGCGCACCACATACATGTGCACTCAGTGTAATAATATTTTTGCATAATAACTATTCATTACCAGGCATTGTCAACACACCTGTTTTCTCCATGTTTTTAAAACTATTAATTTTAAATATAATATTTGTAAATTAAATATAAGTAAAAGTTCAATTTCATAAAATAATAAGGTATTTTATGTTAACACAAGTATAAAACGGTTGTGAATTATGACATATTTAGGAAACCACCAAGCAACCCATACTAAGGATGATTTTTCTAAGTTTGATTTAGATAAGTGTGAAGAAATAGCCAATAGACTTTAGAGGCATAAGCGGCATATTTAAGGGTCTCGCCTTCTTGCATCGTTTTTCTCCTTTTTCGGCCGAGTAGCGCGAGAGCTATAAGGGTCACGCTGGCACGCGCTACAAGAACGCCATCGCCGCTACGCGCAGGGCTCTGAACTGGCGTTGCAGTGTTCTCGTAGTGCTGCGTGTCCCTATGGGACTTTCAGAAGCGACCGTATCATTTTATTGATGAGAAGTCTGTAGCAAAGTTGGATAGTCTGCTATCGTAGTTTGGCTCGTGTCCGGCTAGTACGTTTTCAGATTCGGCAGCCTGGAAAATCCGTTTTTTTTTTTACTATATCGGAGGGCTTCAAAATATTATTTACAGCATGCTTGGTAACTTAAAAGTACCATTCCTTTTCTCGTCTGGGGTGTGATGTATTTTCGTAGGTAAACGTACTGGGTGCACGTTCAATAGTTTCGTAAACAAAACAGGATTTCAAACACTCTGCAGAGCAGATGAAGCGTCAGGGAGACGGGACCGAAGACATTAAGAAACTATCTGCGTTGGGTGGGAAGTTTGCTATTGTGGAAGGCCGCCTCTTCGATACCAATATACTTATTACAAACATGGAATTGCGACTCGGCACATTAATTGACANCGTAGGTAAACGTACTGGGTGCACGTTCAATAGTTTCGTAAACAAAACAGGATTTCAAACACTCTGCAGAGCAGATCAAGCGCCAGGGAGACGGGACCGAAGACATTAAGAAACTATCTGCGTTGGGGGGGAAGTTTGCTATTGTGGAAGGCCGCCTCTTCGATACCAATATACTTATTACAAACATGGAATTGCGACTCGGCACATTAATTGACAATATATCCCACCTTACTGCCTTTGCTGTGGNCTTACTGCCTTTGCTGCCGGGGATGCACTCGAAGCGCTGGAAGGTAGGCTGTCCAGCAACACAAACGTACTGTCTACCAAAATGGAGGCACATCTACATAAATTATCCGAAGACATACTGAAACTAAACGCGATAGGCATTAGGATCGCAGCCGTAGAGAATAAAATCGACGATGTAGGAGAGCAAATCGGTGCTAGAGTTCTTGCGCGGCTCACTGCCATATTTGGCGAGTACCTTAGAGTATAACCTTTGTATTCTTAGGACTGCACAGCGCTACAGTTATTTCTTGAAGACATCTTGGAGTGAGAAATTTCTTCGCGATTTTCCCTTTACGTCTGATAATTGCGAATGCCGGCAGTATGTGCGTCTGCAATACCATCGTGGTCTCACCCATCGTCCGGCCAACGGCGAGGACCGAAAAACCTGTATAGGCTGTTCACGGTAAAATGAGCACTTTTTAGAAGCCCTGCTTAAGATCTACTTGTATGCACGTTGCGTATTCTTCCGCCTTATGTAAAATTAACATTGTCATTGGCCTCATCACTTTATTCATGTGTCGGTCAGCTGTAACCGTGAAAATGTTAGAAAAGTTTTTTTTTTTTTTTACAAATACGATATTTTACACTTCGATGCATAAAAAAAACAAAAAGGGAAAGAAATAATCCAGGTTACTACAAAAACCTCTTAATTTCACCGTTAAGATATGAACTACTTTCCATTCATCGGCCAACTTTACTGGGCGCATGTCACTCAGTGCGCCCGTTAAAATATATGCACGCAAAGGCAGTAAATTTTTTTCTGAGGTTGATTTCAAAAGTGCTCCATTNTACAAATACGATATTTTACACTTCGATGCATAAAAAAAACAAAAAGGGAAAGAAATAATCCAGGTTACTACAAAAAACCTCTTAATTTCACCGTTAAGATATGAACTACTTTCCATTCATCGGCCAACTCTACTGGGCGCATGTCACTCAGTGCGCCCGTTAAAATATATGCACGCAAAGGCAGTAAATTTTTTTCTGAGGTTGATTTCAAAAGTGCTCCATTTTTTTTCGCGAACAGCCGTTAACTGGTTGGAGTCTTGCGGTACCGCCAGTTAAGATTAGTTCCACGGCGGGACGGAATGCAAAAAACCTCCGCGATCCGTTCGCCGGATTTATCGCAACGCGAATTAAAAAAACCCGCTCGTTCCTTTCAACACGCGCTGCCCGCTTCCAAATCACCTGTTCCAATTAAGCGTATCTCTTATCACTGCCGCTCTTTTTTTTTCTTCTGGATTTTTATACGTTCAGTCTTTCACTTCTTAAAGTATCCATTGCGTGTGTTTTGATCTATGCGCTTTTCTCCCGGTGGAGTACGATAAGAACTGCATTAGCATCGGAATGACCCTCGCACGCGAGTTTAAGACGACCGACTGTATTTACGTCGAATGTGTTCTCTAAGTAATTGTATGATTAAATTTCTCGTTTGCATCATTAACACTCGACGACTTTGCCCAGATATATGTATAGCTGGTTTGCTTTTACGTAACGCTTAGAAAGACACGTTTTGTAGATTAATTCAAACACCTACTGGAAAATCGACAGCGCGACTGGCAGTAAATATCGGGCCAGGTGTTTTCCGAGAAAAATTCCTAACTGCACACGTGTAGCTTTTTTTTGGTCATCGGCTGCGTGCCTTTGTTAGAAAACTTTGCGTATTTGACTGAGCTAATCAGAATTTAATTACTTCGGCAATGCACGTCCGTGATTCGAATACAAACACCAAATACGCGTAACAGTTATATATTTATTAAATAGCTAAAGTGGATCTGAGCTAAATGTTTTGAATTACAGCTAGACTAGAACTCTTTTGACTAATATCGGGTGTCCCTAGTCGTCATCAATAATTGTGAATGAAAAAAAATATATAACGAACGATTGCATGAATTAACACGTCAAAAGGCATATTTTTTATTGAAACACGATAAAGTAAATATTATATTGGCTGTCTGCCGGGTAGTAATATACATTTTCTGCCACGATGCGAGAGCACAATGTGACTGCAGAATACTTAAGAATACAGAGGTCAAACAGCTAATTCCATCCGCGTCACCGGCCAGCAAAATGTCGGGGCGCCGTTCGCCAGTCAGCGCCTCGTAACCTGATCGCCAGCTGGCAACCCAACCAATGGTGAACTTCCCGCTGTCCGCAGTAGGCAATCTGGCGCGGTACCGATCCCAGAGTTTCGCGCAGGCAATCAGAGAATTGGTACGCCCACATCAAAGAATTGGCACACCCACATCAAAGATTTGGTACGCCCACTTCAAATAATTGGTACGCCCACATCAAAGATTTAATACGCACACGTCAAGAAAATTGAACGCCCACATCAAAGAATTGGTATGCCCACATCAAAGAATTAATACGCCCACATCAAGAAAATGTAACGCCCACATAAAAGAATTGGAACGCTCACATCAAAGAATTGGAACGCCCACTTCAAAGAATTGGCACGCCCTCGGCAAAGAATTAATACGTTCGCATCAAGAAAATGGTACGCCCACATCATAGGATTGGCACGCCCACATCAAAGAATTAATACGCCCACATCAAGGAAATGGTACGCCCACATCATAGAATTGGTACGCCTACATCAAATATTTGGTACGCCCACATCAAAGAATTGGTACGCCTATTTCAAAGGAACCACCACGACATTTCGTCTCTGCGTATTTAAAAACTCAGTGGAATGGGGTAGCGTGTACCTAAAGGATGTTACTGCAGTGGTGAATATAAGCTACTCATTTATAACACCCTCTTAAATGTCCGTGCAAATATGTACAGATTGCGAAATTTGCAATTGAGGCGTTATCTGTAATGAAGACACAACCAAAAATGTCATAATAGCCAAAATGCGACCAAAGATTTCAAAGATATATTGAGAAATCCCAGAGTGGTCGTATGACACAAATAAAGACGGGAGGTAAATAGACTATTATTGATATTAAACTTAAAACGACAGTGCAGCAGAACACTGAACATTAACCACCTCAGAAATAATAGTTTATTCGCGTTTTCTTCATGCTTTTTGAACCAAACTTTTAAAATTGACACCGTGCATGACGCGTTTGGTTTTTTTTTCCTAAGCATGCCAAATATCACAAGCGTTTTATATTTCTGTTAACATTATGAATAAAACCAGTGAGAAAACAAGAGTGTTGGTAATGCCTGGTAATAAATAGTTTTTATGCAATGTATTATTAAACTGAGTTCTGACGAATACGGTGGTGGTTAGACTACTCGCCTTACACCTAGGGCGAACCGGCTTCAATTCCCGGCGGGGTCGCTCCCGGATTTTCGCATGTAGGAATCCTGGAGGATGATACCGTGGTCGGCTGGGTTTTCTCGGGAATCTCAGTTTCCTCCAACCCTGCATTCCGACGCCGCTCCGTACTCACCTCACTTCACCCTCACCGCCTCTCAAGACCTCGCTGTTAAGAGCCGCCCAAATCTCTCCACACCACTCCACGAATGAGATGCGTTGTCCGTCTCATGTACTTTTATAGACTCGGTTAAGTTTCGTTAGCATAAGGCGGAGGGATATCCTGTAAGTAGATTTTAAGCACAGCTACTCTCAAGTCTGAATACCCCGTGGAAGCACAGTGTAATATCTGTTTCAAATTTCGAGGGCGCGTTCAGAAAGTTATAGCAGATCATTTAAAGCATTCTCCGCAAAAACGTGCATATGAAGCAATATGCCCTTACTATATATATGGCCTCAACTGCATGTTATATGTCTCAATCGATTAAGGAATCAGAGAAAACTTCACTCATGCGAGGACAACAAGCAATTGAAGACTGCGAAAGGATAACTTTTGGATGTTCGTTTCCACGCGATCTTTCTTTTATCTACTTATGTGACTGCACAAGTAACGTCTGCACGTGTTTATTCACGGGGCCGTATTAAAGGAAATTCTGGAATGCAGGCCTAGGAATAAGAATGCGCGATATACAGTTTTTATTTTTTGGTTCGGTACGTGCTAACCTTATCAATAGGGAGACCCGAATTTCGCGAAAATATTTCACGACCAGTTGTATTTTATACCACTTTAGCTCAGGTCACCTTTCTTGATGGGATGATTCATGTGCTACGCGTCTTAGGCGTATACTTGTGAATCACAAATTGGAGTTACCTACTTATGATTGGTTGGTTAAGTAAGAAAACGTCGTCTCACAGAGACAATCCACCAATAAGCAAAATTTGCTGTTACGCTCGTAGGAAATTGAAATAAATAGTACGTGCGGAAATATTTTCGCGAAAGTCTGGTTTCCCTTCTTATCGATATCGATGCCATGCATAGCTTTAAATATCGAAACAAATGATGATGTAACACAATCTCGCATCACATTCACAATAAAAATACATACATCGTAAACCTCGTTTATAATAGGCCTAACATACATATAGATTTTACCGATATCGTCAACATAGATAAACAAAATAACAGACTGAAAACCGCTAATGTGTGTATCATCAAAGTCGCAGATATTATTTTATTAAAATTATGTTGATAACATTAACATTATTTGATATTGCAGATATAGTTGACATTGGATAAATCACGATATACACTGAAGAGCCAAAAAACTGGTATAGGCGTGCGTATGCAAATAACAGAGGTATGGAACCAATCAGAGTAACTCGATGCGGTCGGCAGCTAGATCGGTTACTGCTGCTACAATGGCAGGTTATCAAGATTTAAGTGAGTTTGAACATAGTGTTAAAGTCGGCGCACGAGAGATGGGACGTAGCATCTCCGAGGTAGCGATAACATTTGGATGTTCGCTTACGACCATTTCACGAGTGTACCGTGAATATCGGGAATCAAGTAAAACATCACATCTTCGACATCGCTGTGGCCGGAAAAAGATTGTGAAAGAACGGGACAAACGACGACTGACGAGAATCATTAAACGTGACAGACGTGCAACCCTTTCTAAAATTGGCGCAGATTGGATTTGTGAACTACCCTGCAGAATTCATGTTGAGAATTGCCTCCTGCATACCTTCAGACATTAGTCAAGTCCATGCCACNGGGGGGGGGAGATACACGATATTAGGCAGGTGTATCAGTTTTTTTGGCTCTTCAGTGTAGCTTGTTCGTGGTAAACTGAGCACTTTTAAAAGCCCTGTTTAAAATCTACTTGTATGAACACTGTGTATTCTTCCACTAAAGGTAAAATTAACATTGCCAAGGGCCTCACAACTTTATTCATAAGTCAGTCGAGTAAAACTGTGAAATTATTGGAAAAGTGAATGTTTTAAAAAATTCGCCAACTTTCACACTTATACACACGAAAAAAAAAAATAGAAATCAAAAGAAGAAGTTTCAAATATTCACAAATGCTTATCTAACAGTTTTAATTCAACGTTAAAACACGGAACCACATTTCCTCTGTCGTTACCAACTTAACTGGATGCATGCGAGTCAGTATTCCTGATAAAATATATTCACATAGGGGCAGTGACATTTTCCAATGGTTGATATCAAAACTGCTCACTTTATCGTGAACAGCTTTTACATATTTAATTGATCTGTATTTTCGGACCTCTCGTAGAGGCGGTGTTTCACAAATATTGCATCGAGGTTCTGCAAAGCGCTCTCGTGCGACCTGGAACGTAGGTGAGAACTTTCAGTGTGAGGGAGTGAGCAGTGATTCTAAATGGAGGTCCGGAAAGTGGCCAATCACGGAGCTTGTTTCTGTGCCTGCTCGTTTATCAAGAGGCACCGGAGTAGTGGAAGATCACTCACTCGCTCAGGAACGCATTAAGAATAAATGATCCACTCAGGATCTGGAATTGCCTCTCGAAAGCGGCCATTAACTAATCAGATGGTTCTCTTAGTGTCATTACTGGAAGACTAGCAGATTATCGTTAATCAGCGCCTTGTTCGTAACAGGCACGGGAATACTTTAGATTATTTTAATGAAATGTAAGACAAATAAATAATTGCTACATGGAAATAAATTATAATATTTTTGTTGCGTTCTAACAAATTAAGTGGCATTCATTATCACTGAATGTGTTACTTGAAGTCTAAACTATTTTCAAAATCCGGTACGGAAAAAATTCTGTCGTTATCCCAATCTAACATAGCGTACACAACTCTGCACGTTACGTACTTGTAGGTAATTTTGGTCTGTACTGAAGAATATTGATTCATTTCAATCTCGATATCCTGTTCGTGAAACTTCGAAAAGTTCAACCTCTAATTCACAGATAAATCATAGGGGTTCAACTTTCGGCTTGTCATACTTTTGATTCATTAGCTGCATGTCTTTACTGTAGTCAGATTATGTTCCATTTGCGTACCATGAAAACCTCGTCTCGTTGCATGGCATACAGGGTATAATTATGGTACAAGTGCGATGAAAATGGTACGCCCAACATCACTGGCACCTCGCACCACTCCGGAGATATGGCATTCATTCGACCGAGGTCAAACCTTCCACTGATGCCGTCACCTGCGAGTTTTGTTTTGGTGTTCTTTTTCCTTCGGTCTGTTGCCACCTTTTCCTCGCATGGTCCTGGCCCTCACAATGGAACAGCTGTCCGCGAAAAACGCAAATCATATTCTTCATCTCTCGCGGCGGCGATGAAAGGCGATCTAGACGCCGCTGACAGCACCCATTAACGTAAATGAAAGTTACATTTATCAAAAACCTTTTTTAAATATGTTATACGCGTGCTGGTTTAATACCTACACTTTTTCCTAGCCATGCTAAATAGTTATTTTCTCTTACCACATACTGAAATCTAAATCTTACATTTCGTGTTTAATTTTCAGCCATGAATGCGTTTTTTTCAGTTTAGCATTGATTTTAGTAGTTTTGCTGCCCAGTTTTTCTAGAGTTCGTGACTAACAATAATACTTAAAAGAATGTCCTATTTTATGACACCCGACAATATCACATAGAATATGAAATGTCAACATATCCTTAAAATATGTTCTTTGCATGACATTTACAAAATAAATGCTGCCACTGTGCCACATAACCACAGTTGATATAATATATTTTAAGACATAACAAAAGGAATTCACACAGAAAAATTGTGTAGTAGCATGAAAACCCGGTAGTCTATAGTTTATTCGCCACTGATAAATAATTCATGTGACTTTACATTGAATGGTAGAGGCAGCAGTTTCTTTACATGCTTAAGCTGTATTCTTAAACTTGCGAGTAGAGAAATGTATTGATGCAGTGTAAGGTCACAACTGGGCGTACTAAGGCCCTAAAAGTGGAATTAGGGACACCCGAATTTAGCGAAAAGATATCCGCACATGCTAGATTTCAACACCCTACCTGCAAACAAGTAGTATTCTTGTGCTTATTGGCGGCCTGTGTTTGCGAGAGGACATTTTCCTACTTGACGGGCCAATCAGAACTAGGTTACTCCGATACTGCACGTCTGTGATTCGCAGACAGACAACTACGACGCTTAACACACCTATATCATCCAATGACGAATGTGGATCTGAGCAAAAGTGTTATGAAATACAACTGGTATTGAAATCTTTTCCCGAAATTCGGGTGTTCCTATTCTGATATAGAGCTAGTGAATTTTTATCCAAAAAATACGAGTATACTGTATACTTCAATCCTATAAGCACCCAAGACAGTTTGTTTATTGCCATTGGTTGCTGTCTGCTTGAGAAGGCGTTTTGATAGTAACCGACAACGCTACGTGTTTTATTTCTCAGGAATTCGAGATTTAAATTTTATATGGGGCGTATAAATGGTGCAGACTCCTCCGTACCACCCACAAGCAAATGTAGTAGAACGAAAGTTAAGACTGTTTATAAACCTCGTTGATTTAAAGTCTCCAGGGCCTGGCAGTGTTGGCATTTACATTAATGCCAATCAAGTCTATATAAGTTTTTGGTAGATGCTGATCCATACCATGGTTACAACATACTCGTGCATGTGGTCGCTATTAGTATGATGGGCTTGGTTCAGTTATATATACATATACATTAAAAAAATCTGAGTAGCATACTTGTACCTACAAAACAGTCGAGATAGTGAATAATTTGCAGATTCTGGCATCGTGTATAAATCAATCTTCAAGAGAGGGGATTAGAAATGTAGTAATTGAGTGAGAGACTTTCACATGTTTCCGCAATACGCTATGTATAATTTCGGCACAATATAAACAAATTAAAAATAGAAAATATTTTTTTAATATCGGATAATAAATATACATTTACGCTTTGACATAACCTATGCATATAAAATCAATGTGGTTACCAGAAACCGACATATTTGCTCGAATAATTAGGGGACGAAACTGCCAAGCACCTTCGGATACGTTAGACAATCCCGATTCAAAGGCTTCCGAGCACCACCTGAGTCAAGTCGAAGATTTCTGAGCTCGTCCGAGTCGAGTTGAAGACCACCAGCCACATCCCACAGCTCCCATTTAAAATACATTGTGCCAGACTCCCCTATACCCTACTACTGTAAGTAAGGCAATTACTTAAGCTTCTGTTGTCGCATTTTTCAATAATTTTTATTCAAAAATGAAAATTCAATATGTAGGGTGACGTGGGCTCTTACAGCCATTGCCTGTTTTGAAAGCAGTGAGTAGTTGGTATAGGTAAGTACATGCTAATTAAACTAGGATTTAGGGGGGAGGGAGGTGGAGCGATGGCTGAGTGGTTAAACTACTCGCCTCCCACCAAGGCGAACAGGGTTCAATCCCTGGCCGGGCATTCTCCGGACTTTCCCAAATGGGAATCGTGCTGAACGATGCCGCTGGTCCGGGAGTTTTCTCGGGGATCTCCCGTTCCCCCACCCCTTCATTCCGGTGCAGCTTCATACTCACCGCGCTTTTCACCCTCATCGGCTTTCAACATCTCGAAGTTAAGAGCCACCCAAATTTCTTCACTCACTCACTCACTCAGTCATTCTAATGTGCGTGACGTCTTGAAAGCAACTCGTCTGAAGTGCGAGTTCTTCTCGTGGTTGCACACATTGGACGCACGTTTAATAGTTTCGCAGAAAAAACGTGAGTTGCTAACATACTCTGCAACGCAGTTCTAGTGCCATGTAGGCAGGAGCATTAAGGCCGTCTCTTGCTCACTCGCCACTTGCCTCGTCGCCTCTACGCGTAAGGCGCTCAAATGGTGTGCAGTCTACCCGTTAGGCAACTGGCCTGAAAGTCAATATAAGCTGTCACCCTATGTTTTCACGACCCGTTAATAAAGATGACGAGTGTATAAAGACCACTCTGATGTTCCTGTGTAGAAATTACAGCAGCTGAAATTGATTCTGGGAACAACCTAATTAGTAATTTTCACACCCAAACAGAATAGCCCTAGCTGTTGGAGCTGGTGGCATTAAGATCAGTTTGTTTTCAACCCGCGAGTGCAAGTCTGATTTTCCAATGTGGCCATGTCTCATGTATTTATTTTCATTTTCCCAAAATTTAATTTTCATTTTCTTTTTAAATAAGGTCACGGTGCTGTAGTGGTTACACTACTAGCCTCCCACATTGACGAACCGGGTTCGATTCCCGGCGGAGTCGCTCCCGGATTTTCGTACTTGAAAATCGTGCCTGACAACGTCGATGGTCGCCGGGTTTTTTTTCTGAGATCTCCCTTTTTTCCGCCCTTGCATTCCGGCGCTGCTCCATAGTCACCTCGCTTCATCCTTATCGGCTCTCAAGACCTCGGTGTTAAGAGCCGCTCCCAAATCTCTCCACTATTTTTTTTTTTTTAACCTCTTCATTCACGGTGTTCACGATGGTGGACATGTTGCACATGAAGGATATTTGTGACCAGTGCTGTACACAGCGAGCAATCAGTACCCAATGTCTTGAGTCTTCCAGGCGGGTAATCTTACTGGTGAAAGTTGTCACACCTCTCGTAAATAAATAAATGATCATAACTACTTTGAGCACACATCACGTTGTTCGCTGGTTGCAAAACGTGTAAGTGTGTGTCTTTTCAATCGGTTGTAATAATGACACTTTCTAGACAATCCTGAGCGAAAAAGAAACACACACACAATAAAATGCTGGTACAATCATCCTTTTAAATTGTGACAATCAAATAAATAGCAATTTATATCTGTGTGTCAGTATGTAACATAACACTGTGAAGTCTAGTCAACAGGCCATACAACACTCAAATGTTTTAGGCATCTAAGTATCCTGCATTGCAAAAAGCAAATACTTTGTTCGAAACTGTACAAGCTTCGGTATAACTACAGAATAGGTAAGCATACAGAAGTAACACGATATGGCGGTTTCTTTGACATGGGCGTACTGTTCGTTAGTTGAGTGCGCGACGCTCCTAAACGGCCCTTGTGTCCGATTGGATATTACGAATGTTTTCCCATTGGCTGGGCTGCCAGCTGGAGAGAAGGTTACCACGCGCTGATTGGCGGACGTGGTTAGAACATGGCGCTGACCAGTAACGCCATTTTGCTGGCATGTGTGGATGGAGTCAGCGGTACGCACGGCTATTTAACTTCTGTATTCTTCATTATTCTGAGCTAAAACACTTTGTCGCTAATATTGGGACCAAAACAATTGTGTATGTGCTTCATGATGCTCCCAACAGCTACAGTATTAACTGTGAGACTGCCGAATCTATACTCGACAACGAATGACAGGTATCTCCCACGCGTGAAAGAGTTAGCTAACTGGTTTCGGTTTTCTACTGCTTAATGTTCAAAGCATAAAAGTCACTTCCCATGCATTGTCTTATACATTGGACACTTGCGGGAAGGATAAGGAGGAAAGGTATATTGAAATCCTTGTTTATTATCTGCAACAGCTGTCACATATGAAACCATAAGTGGAACATTCGAATGTATTTATTATTTTAATCCCATAAAAATAACTGGATAAAATAAGAACTAATAGCTACCAACTTCAAAAGATTTAGTAAGCAATGATACTAAAAATTAGAATTTATATATCAACTTTTATTTACGTATAAAAATATACCCAACATTAAGAGTAGTATTCTCCTACTTGATAATTTACCTCTACTAATACATATTCAATTTTTTTTTTTTTTTTTTTTTTTTTTTAAACCGCCCGAAATGTTTCCTATGTGGTCATGTATGAAAAGAGCATACGTTAGACGAGTATTTTGGAGTCCTTCGATATATCCAAAACAGTATGTGCCAGCTGCTATCCTGAAAATGTTCGTTTATTAACTATACATGCGAAAATAGCCTCTGACACTGCACTCATATCAACAGCTATTGTGACAAAACGTAGATTCAGTAGCTATTGTAGAATTTTTCTGTCTTATAGTTGACCGATTTCTGCGAAACTAAAAATTCGAATGTTGCTGGGTGATGTTCTGGAGATGTCTGATGCCGAATTGAAGTGGCATTTCACAAAGTGCTTCATTGAACCGCGGACTGACGCGTTGTGAGTTACGTTTCCAGTCCGTGACGTATGGTGCAGAAAATTGCAAACTGCGAGCTGAGTACAATTTCGTTACGCCGTTATGGCAAGGACGTATGCGCGAGAGGCCTGGCCGTGCAACCTTTTGCCAACTGCCAGGTTTTGCGAGACTTCGTGCTTCATTCTTGACTTCAAGCATGACTTGAATGTCATTTTTCATGCATGACTTTAATGCTCATTTGNGAGACTTCGTGCTTCATTCTTGACTTCAAGCATGACTTGAATGTCATTTTTCATGCATGACTTTAATGCTCATTTGCCTTTCAAATCTCCTTGCTTCTAAGAGTAAAAATTTAAATAGCCATGAAAATTCGTGTAGCGAGTACATTACATTANCCTTTCAAATCTCCTTGCTTCTAAGAGTAAAAATTTAAATAGCCATGAAAATTCGTGTAGCGAGTACATTACATTATTCATGCCAACTAGTAGTGGGAAAAAGGATGTCCTAGACCAGAATGAACGTAAGCTGCAGGAACGGTGCCATAACTGCACTGTCGCCGAGTAAGTAAGTGCACAGAGAAGAAATTGAGTTGAAATTTATTTGATGTGACGTACCTATTCTCTGATTGGCTGCACGATGTTATGGGAACTGGCCATGTGTATGATTGGCTACCATGTGCTGCGAGAAAGGTTTTATATTTGCTGGGCTGTCAGCTGGGAAGCAAGACACCAGGTGCTGATTGGCGAAATGGTGTTGCAACATGTTGTTGGCCATACGCCATTTTGCTGGCGTGTGTAGCTGGAGTTAGCAGAAGAAGCGGCTCTTTCTCCTCTGTATTCTTAATACTTCGTGGCATTGTGTAATGTCATTCGTGCAACCNGTTAGCAGAAGAAGCGGCTCTTTCTCCTCTGTATTCTTAATACTTCGTGGCATTGTGTAATGTCATTCGTGCAACTTCTGGTTCCCAACAAGGATATGCCGTTTTCTGTAGTGTGTAGAAAACAATAAACATATGTTACATTTTTCTAAGACTTTTACTCATTAAATTTTTAAATTTTTATAATATACCTTCGTATAAGACAATTTTAAGTTTTTCGTTTTAATTCCATGAAGATGTCTNGTTAGCAGAAGAAGCGGCTCTTTCTCCTCTGTATTCTTAATACTTCGTGGCATTGTGTAATGTCATTCGTGCAACCTCTGGTTCCCAACTAGGATATGCCGTTTTCTGTAGTGTGTAGAAAACAATAAACATATGTTACATTTTTTCTAAGACTTTTACTCATAAAATTTTTAAATTTTTATAATATACCTTCGTATAAGACAATTTTAAGTTTTTCGTTTTAATTCCATGAAGATGTCTNAAATTTTTAAATTTTTATAATATACCTTCGTATAAGACAATTTTAAGTTTTTCGTTTTAATTCCATGAAGATGTCTCCTTCCTAAACTCTCACGTGGTTTTATTTGCTTTACCCACTGAGTAAACATGTTCTATGTTCACTCAGAGCAAAATATTTTCCTGTAAATTTGGAACAGAATTAGGTAACTAATGTTTGATGATGATGTATAGAGACAGAAAGAAGTTACTTATATTACTCACGAGCCTACTATCCTCAACATGGGTGCAATTAATTTTTAAATTTTTCTTAAAAGCTGGGTTGCTAGGTAGGACTTGTCATGTTGAAATCAATATAACAATGTCTAATGTTTCGAATGATAGTTATCACAACCCTAAAATATTTACAGGGCCATCATTTTGAAAATAAGTGACTTAGCCACTTCAAACATGTAAGTTTAAATGACCTACCATAGCGCTACTTGTGAGAAGAGTTTTGTGAAAATAGGTTGATTGGTCCCTGAGATTTGGCATAAAATATTCTTATTTTTCACGTGATGATCTTCATAAATGGAAGACAAGAAAGTTATGTACTAGCACATTCGATGATTTTATACTGCCAGTATACAAAGTTAAGTTAAAATTGATTATGTAGTTTTGTAGATATAGCAGACTAAGCTAAAACTATTTTATAGCAACAATCCTGAAACTAAGTGTCTGTCACGCTCACACACACACACACACACATATATATATATATATATATATATATATATATATTAGTTTTATGGCCTACCACATTACATCTTCTTCGCTGAATTTGGTAAGAAAGAGGTTTACTGTTTCCTGAGATATGACAAATGAGTCTATGTATAGACAAATTTGGTGGTTGTTATTGATATATTGATATTGCCAGCATAAAAAATAGATTTGGAATTTGTTTCGTTAGTAAAAGATGCTAAGTGAAACTATTTATATAGACAATATTTTGAAAATAAGTGCCTGACCTACTTAAAACGTAGCAGTTTATACCGCCTGCCGCACTGCAAATTGTTTGCCAAATTTGGTAGGAATCTTTTAATTGTTTCCTGAAATATTACATGAAAACTTTATTTTTCCATGTGGCATATCCNGCCAAATTTGGTAGGAATCTTTTAATTGTTTCCTGAAATATTACATGAAAACTTTATTTTTCCATGTGGCATATCTAAAAATGGCTGACCAGAATATTCCGTGTAGACGCATATTAAGTTGTTACATATACTGACAGCATTCAAAATGAAGTTGGGATTGATAACATGGTTTCGACGATATAGAATTCTAAGCTGAAATGACTATATGGCCACCATTTTGAAAATAAGTGTATTTCATGCTAAAAACACACCAATTTATCTCAACTGCTGCAGTACTTCTTGTTTGCCAAATTTTGTAGGAATCGAATAATTTTTTACAGTAATATGACATAATTTTTTTTTAATAGGAGTTTTCTTACAAAATGGCTGACAAAAGTTATTATATAGTGGCATATATTAAGTGTGTAAAATATACTTTCATCGCACAAAATTGGGTCAAAATTGGTTAAGTGGTGCAGTAGATATATGAAATAAACCTTAAATAGTTGTATGGCCGCCATTTTGGAAATAAGAACCTGATCAGGTTCAATTACTTAAGTTTAACTCTTCTAAGTTAATGTTACTTGCGTACCAAATTGGGTGAGAATTGGATTAATGATTTTCGATATATAATGTAAAATCTTGGTTTAGTTATTTCGTGCTATCTTCCAAAATGGTGGACTACTAACAATATCGATTTCAAAATTTTATGATTTTACGATGCTTTGCCAGATTACAAAATGTGGTTTAAATCTGTTGAATGGTTCCCGAGATATTACATATTACTCTAAGTATTTAAATGTACGCCATTTTGAAAGCAAATGCCCGTCGTGGTCAAAAACTATAAAAGTCAGGCTGTCCTTAATTAGTTCTAAATATGTATCGAGTTTGGTGAAATTAGATTAACGTGTTAAAAAATGAAAGGGGGACACACTCAGACACAGACTTACACACAGACACATACACACAGCCACACACGGCCACAAGAGACAGGAAAGTGAGTTCAAAACCCTTTCTTTTCTTTGGAAAGTAGGCTATAAATACAGATTCATATGGTATAATTTTTAAAATATATCGAAACACACGTCCCTATACATGAAATAAATAAAAGAAAAATAAAGAAGCATAGTTTATTCTTCGGCAGAGAAACCTGAGGTCTTAAAATGAGGCAGGAGTTCTCATTAAGGCTCAAACTTAAAATTATAATTCCACTATTGACTTCATCCCCACCCCACATAACCATTTCGCTCAAATATTCTCTGAAATAACAACCACCCTTCCCGATTATATCATTACTCACCTACTCGTAAGAAAATATTAGGGAAATGTACGTATTTTTTAAAAGATTTCATGCAAAAATAAATTAGCAGTAATAGGCCCTAACTGAACCTACCTTCCGCTCAGGGCGGTGTAAAATAATCCAGTTTTTGATGAAACAAAAAAAATTAAAGTTCTTTCTATACACGGTACAGGGTTAGCTGTGCCGCCTGTATCATATTTTTTTTAACCTGTCTATCCTCCCCACCATAAACTAACAGCTTTCAAATACCTCTTTTTGTCACATATTTAGAACTCTGAACTTCCTCCTTCATTTTATGTTAGCTCAGAAAGCATGTTCATCCTCTTTACACGATCCTCTCATTTGGCGCTTAGTTTCCTTACTTGCCACCTTTTCGTAACTGCGTAAACGTTACAAGTTATCATTACACTTCCTCAAAATCGCCTCTGAATTATACGTGCACATTGTTAAATCCCCTCCAATACCCCGCCCCCTACATTCACAGTGTTCTGCTCGCCATGCCTCTTCATTATGGATAATGAAAAATTGCGAAAACATTTTGAGCCAACACATCTTCGATAACACTATACCTGGTTTTTCCTTTTATGATTGGATCACCAATGTTTAGACTCGGCTAAGTTCTTTGCAGGCCAATCACAAACGTTATTCTTTAGAATATCAGAATCCTCATTGGAACAAATCAATGGGATAGTAGCCTCGCACATGTATAACGGCCAATAAGAAAAGAGAACTCTCTGAAATATGTACGTTACGTTGAATCCTTGTAAACAGTCAACTTTTATCGCTATAAACTGAGTCCCCCCTTGGCGCTCAAGACCGGAACCAACAGGTAGATAAATACCCAGAAAAGGGATTGCCATCCCAAACGGCTCCTAGCCCGAGCACCAAGGTACCCCAGAGGAGAACTAGGAACGAAATCCGCCACAAGCACGATACTTTATGCCAAAGAAAGATTAAAACTGATGGCCGAGCCCCACCAAGTCTTCTTACCGTCTACATCATCATGGGAAAACCCTAAATATATAAAAACCTGCTCTAGGCATATATATGCACAATGCGAAAGAGAAACAGTAGTTTCAGATATTTAATTTTGATCTAGTTCACAAGAAGTTTTTATGGTAAGTTACTTTATCTTCATTTAATAATTCAATAAAACACGTGCTGCTAAACGCAGGAAAAAAAGGGTGAGAAATTACAAATACAAATTTTTTTCATTTTCTTGTATATTCGGATGTGGACACCCAAGCACCCACAAATCCCCAATAGGAGGGCAAAACAAAACCCAAACAAAAAACACCAACACAAACACAACGACATTATTAATATTGTGAGTACTTATTCATTTATAGTGGTGTGGGTGCACCCACGAATATTTGTACTTGATGTAACTGAGAACAATTTGCTCAAACCTTTTCATTAGAAAATAANGCCAAATTTGGTAGGAATCTTTTAATTGTTTCCTGAAATATTACATGAAAACTTTATTTTTCCATGTGGCATATCCAAAAATGGCTGACCAGAATATTCCGTGTAGACGCATTTTAAGTTGTTACATATACTGACAGCATTTAAAATGAAGTTGGGATTGATAACATGGTTTCGACGATATAGAATTCTAAGCTAAAATTACTATATGGCCACCATTTTGAAAATAAGTGTATTTCATGCTAAAAACACACCAATTTATCTCAACTGCTGCAGTACTTCTTGTTTGCCAAATTTTGTAGGAATCGAATAGTTTTTTACAGTAATATGACATAATTTTTTTTATAGGAGTTTTCTTACAAAATGGCTGACAAAAGTTATTATATAGTGGCATATATTAAGTGTGTAAAATATACTTTCATCGCACAAAATTGGGTCAAAATTGGTTAAGTGGTGCAGTAGATATATGAAATAAACCTTAAATAGTTGTATGGCCGCCATTTTGGAAATAAGAACCTGATCAGGTTCAATTACTTAAGTTTAACTCTTCTAAGTTAATGTTACTTGCGTACCAAATTGGGTGAGAATTGGATTAATAATTTTCGATATATAATGTAAAATCTTGGTTTAGTTATTTCGTGATATCTTCCAAAATGGCGGACTTCTAACAATATCGATTTCAAAATTTTATGATTTTACGATGCTTTGCCAGATTACAAAATGTGGTTTAAATCTGTTGANCTAACAATATCGATTTCAAAATTTTATGATTTTACGATGCTTTGCCAGATTACAAAATGTGGTTTAAATCTGTTGAATGGTTCCCGAGATATTACATATTACTCTAAGTATTTAAATGTACGCCATTTTGAAAGCAAATGCCCGTCGTGGTCAAAAACTATAAAAGTCAGGCTGTCCTTAATTAGTTCTAAATATGTATCGAGTTTGGTGAAATTAGATTAACGTGTTAAAAAATGAAAGGGGGACACACTCAGACACAGACTTACACACAGACACATACACACAGCCACACACGGCCACAAGAGACAGGAAAGTGAGTTCAAAACCCTTTCTTTTCTTTGGAAAGTAGGCTATAAATACAGATTCATATCNGCCACAAGAGACAGGAAAGTGAGTTCAAAACCCTTTCTTTTCTTTGGAAAGTAGGCTATAAATACAGATTCATATCGTATAATTTTTAAAATATATCGAAACACACGTCCCTATACATGAAAGAAATAAAAGAAAAATAAAGAAGCATAGTTTATTCTTCGGCAGAGAAACCTGAGGTCTTAAAATGAGGCAGGAGTTCTCATTAAGGCTCAAACTTAAAATTATAATTCCACTATTGACTTCATCCCCACCCCACATAACCATTTCGCTCAAATATTCTCTGAAATAACAACCACCCTTCCCGATTATATCATTACTCACCTACTCGTAAGAAAATATTAGGGAAATGTACGTATTTTTTAAAAGATTTCATGCAAAAATAAATTAGCAGTAATAGGCCCTAACTGAATCTACCTTCCGCTCAGGGCGGTGTAAAATAATCCAGTTTTTGATGAAACAAAAAAAATTAAAGTTCTTTCTATACACGGTACAGGGTTAGCTGTGCCGCCTGTATCATATTTTTTTTAACCTGTCTATCCTCCCCACCATAAACTAACAGCTTTCAAATACCTCTTTTTGTCACATATTTAGAACTCTGAACTTCCCCCTTCATCTTATGTTAGCTCAGAAAGCATGTTCATCCTCTACACGATTCTCTCATTTGGCGCTTAGTTTCTTTAGTATGGAAGTCGATATGTCATCACATATCCCGTATATGACTTGCCACCTTTTCGTAACTGCGTAAACGTTACAAGTTATCATTACACTTCCTCAAAATCGCCTCTGAATTATACGTGCACATTGTTAAATCCCCTCCAATACCCCGCCCCCTACATTCACAGTGTTCTGCTCGCCATGCCTCTTCATTAGGGATAATGGAAAATTGCGAAAACATTTTGAGCCAACACATCTTCGATAACACTATACCTGGTTTTTCCTTTTATGATTGGATCACCAATGTTTAGACTCGGCTAAGTTCTTTGCAGGCCAATCACAAACGTTATTCTTTAGAATATCAGAATCCTCATTGGAATAAATAAATGGGATAGTAGCCTCGCACATGTATAACAGCCAATAAGAAAAGAGAACTCTCTGAAATATGTACGTTACGTTGAATCCTTGTAAACAGTCAACTTTTATCGCTATAAACTGAGTCCCCCCTTGGCGCTCAAGACCGGAACCAACAGGTAGATAAATACCCAGAAAAGGGATTGCCATCCCAAACGGCTCCTAGCCCGAGCACCAAGGTACCCCAGAGGAGAACTAGGAACGAAATCCGCCACAAGCACGATACTTTATGCCAAAGAAAGATTAAAACTGATGGCCGAGCCCCACCAAGTCTTCTTACCGTCTACATCATCATGGGAAAACCCTAAATATATAAAAACCTGCTCTAGGCATATATATGCACAATGCGAAAGAGAAACAGTAGTTTCAGATATTTAATTTTGATCTAGTTCACAAGAAGTTTTTATGGTAAGTTACTTTATCTTCATTTAATAATTCAATAAAACACGTGCTGCTAAACGCAGGAAAAAAAGGGTGAGAAATTACAAATACAAATTTTTTTCATTTTCTTGTATATTCGGATGTGGACACCCAAGCACCCACAAAGCCCCAATAGGAGGGCAAAACAAAACCCAAACAAAAAACACCAACACAAACACAACGACATTATTAATATTGTGAGTACTTATTCAGTTATAGTTGTGTGGGTGCACCCACGAATATTTGTACTTGATGTAACTGAGAACAATTTGCTCAAACCTTTTCATTAGAAAATAATTTTAACGCATGAAAATTGTTTTTATTTTTCGCAACCTTTTATGGTTAGAAGGAAATTTTAACTTTATACGTTCAAAAGGAGACGATAAAATTAGCAGCCATGACGGTTTGCTTCATTAAGTGTTCATACAGAAAGGAAAAAAGAAATCTTAGCCGACATCTGCCAGGCACTGGTCTGCACTCCGGCGCACTGGCGAAAAGGAGAAAAATCAGCTCGTGTTCCCATCACACAGCTAGGCCATGGCACAAGCCAGGAAGGCGTACTTCACATCAAGGCCAGCTACGGGCAAAACTTGGACCGCCCGTGAGCGGTCTACGAGCTTATTATAACATTATGTTAGAAGATTATCAAGCAGCAAAAATAAATCCATCGTTACATCTTGAAAAGGTGCTATGAAGTAGGACGAGTAAAACAAAATCGGATGTCGCCCACTTCTACAGGGTCGTCATGAGTACTTTAGCTCATATTCCTGGTTGGCATGGATATATGTAGGATTCTACGACATTGTGCACCAAGGTATGCAGTCAGGTTTTTCTTAAATATTTTTTGGAGGCAGACTTGTTTTCGGCTTTGGCCGTTTGTTCATGATTGACCTAATTACCGTGTTTTTTTTTACGGAGTGCTGTATTTACGTCTACCAGTAACTTGTATTATTTCTGTTAGGCATGAGCAGACTAATATGATTATTACTGGCAGGCTGGTATGCTCCGCTACCTTGAGGAGCCTATTATTCTTCTTAAACCTTTTCCTATGTTTCCATTTTAGTTTTCATTTGAGTTTTTAATAGAGGTGCGCACCAAACCCGATGTCAAGAACTACGATTTTGATTGTAATGATTTTAATTCCTTCCTTTTAATTTTTACTGCTACCCTCGTATGCGTCGTGCCGACAATTTTTCATTGCTTTTGGTATAGTTGTGGGCCGGCCAGGAGAAGGTTTTGTTTTTCTCCCGTATTTAGATCGCTTTTTATCCGCTTTTCAGTCAGTACATAAAAAATTAATTGAATTTTGACAATTTTAAAATGTTGGATATGGGGGTTTAATTAAATACCTGTGTGTTTTATATTTGGCGGTTTCTCAGGCAAAACCAACTAAAAATTGTATTGTACCATAGTTATTACATTTCCTTATTGGATTACTGTAACAATACGAAAATACAATTATTGTTTCGTAAATACTGTCATCGTACTTACCTTGTTTTTCACATTCATTTATTCTTTCGTACCGTCACACTCCGTCATACTTGACCCTGTGTAGGTCGTTATGCTTAACACCGTAGTGTCTCATTGGTAAAGTGTAAAATATTATTACACTGAGTGTAATTTTCTAGACTTGGTTAAATTTTGTTTGCGTAAGGCGGAGGAATAGCCTGAAAGTAGAACTTTAGCAGGGTTTCAGTTATGTTGGAAGTAACCGTGATTCGACTATACATATGATTCACTACCTCCCATCTCATAAATACAGTAACGGATCTCGACTACTTGTTGCCACACAACTTAAAATGTAGATATTTTCAAATTTTATTTACCAACCGTGCACTACTGTTTTAGTATTCGCGATTCTTGTAATTCTAAAGTTGCTCAACGCCGTGTGAATTTATTCCCATATTTAATTAAGACTGTGCGTCTCGATACGTGGCAGTTGAGACAGTAACTGTGACACGATCCACCACGAAACGATGTGCGCAAGTGAGTGATAAACGGAGAGAGGGGGGGGGAGAGGAAGAGAAAGAGAGTGAAGGGGATTATTCAGCTTGGCGAAGCAAGTAACGCTGGGAGGAAGTGTAAATGAAACCATTAGCACTGAATGACTAAAGACACAGGCACTATGAGACAAGCGTTCTCTCTTCGCAAATGCGCCAGTGACTCCGCAAACACTAAATAGTAAAAGTTTTTACAACAAAATTGAATTAATTAATTATTTATTTAATTCATAATAATTTAACGACGTTGCTCTTTATTAAATTTTAACTGTTCGTTCGCAGACTTAAAAAAAAGTCAAATAAATTTAATAAATGTTAAAAATTTTCATATTCATGTAAGGTTAGCTTTCCTGAGATTAAACGGCATTCTTAGTATTCTGTGCGCGCTTACCTTTTTTTCTGTATATAGTAGAGCTCTTTTTTACACCCCCTGATTTTACACTTTCCTGTCTTTAACACATTTTTTTCTTTCGTCCCGCGTAATGCACATACAGTAAACATTTCCCTTCATATCACAATCGTGCTTTTTGCATAATTTTTTTTCTTGTCCCTTGAAATGTGTAAAAAGAGGTTTTTTTTTTCAGCTGTATGGTATAATACTTTAAGTGTGAAAGGGGGAATACAACTAACTCAACAAAAGCTTGATCTGGATACTGCTATGGTTAAGAAGTTTAAATTTTGTGATGAAAAACTAAATCCTATTTCATTGGGTAGTTATAAACTACTAGTTTCATTGTCGGAGAACATGAATTCTCTATTATATTTAAGTCGTGATTAGGAGTAGTAGTAGAGTATAGTATGTTCTGGCGCAGGGTTTAGGTTGTAGAGCAAGAGCCCTGGAGCCACCACCGCCATTTTGGTTCCAGTCGCCATCTTGTATCTTATAATCGCCGCCATATTGGATAACACTATCGTCGCCATTTTGAATTATATTATCACTGCCATATTTTTTCTGCCACCAGCTTGTTTCCTGATCACTCACTTTTCTTTCATCCTCTATCATTCCTTTTCCCATTATTCACCTTTATTTCATGATATGTCATTACACATCAATGTCTGCCATCTTGGATTTTATTTTCCTTAGTGGATTTTTATCGTGATCTGTCATTCCTTTTCACCTTAGTCGCCTTTCTTTCATGCTCTATCAGTCCACCTTGCCATCTTGTTTCTAGAATTTGCCAGTTCATACTCTTTCATTTAACATCATTACCTGTCATTCCATGTCAGCCATATTGGATTCCATTTTTCTTAGTAAGTTTCGTTCCACCCCAACATATTGACATCTGGCACTGCCATTCCATTCCCACCATCTTGTATTTCATTTTCTCCGACTCTGTTATTCTAAGCCTGCCATTTTAACATCATGCTATGTCATGGCATTACTAATTTCTAATGTTCTGTCATTCCTTTTCACCATAGTCCCCTTTGCTCAACCTTGCCACCTTGGCATCATGCTCTGTCATTCCACATCGATTTAATAGCTTGTTTATTACTATCTAACCACCTTCCTGTTGTGTTTGCTGACGACCGCATTTGTTTCTATGCCACCATATATGATTTCATTTTTCCTTAGCCACCAGGCAAGCTCTCTATAGGTCACCATTTTTGTAGGACTTAACCACTTGTGTGATACTTAAATTTTTTCACATTTACCTCATAAATTACTTTATTTTTCATACATGTTTGTCTTTTCACCTTGTTTATAGTACTTAACCACTTGTATGGTACTTAACCACATGCATAAAAATTTCAAATTTATTCACATATTCCTTTAGTCCTTCCAGTGTACTCTAATAAAGTTGACTTAATAAAATAGGATTCAGAAAAATTAAACCCACCGCATAAAAAAGCACATATACTAAGCAAGCAAACCTATCCCTGCATGCCTCATAACATTCCGAACAGCCATACCATCCACTATAACCTAAGAATATATGTCATACAAACCAACTGCGCCATTTTATATAACCCAAAAAAGAACTCGACCATACTTATATGCCATAACAGCTAAACAAGCAATTTTCAGGTCGACCCAAAACACACAAAATTCCTACCATCCATCAACCTAATATTACCAGCAGATACCATACCACCTAATGTACCAGTCATACCATCTTCTATAATCCTAGAGAAACTCATCAATTACCAATCAACCATACCGGCTAACACCATTCATACCATCTGCCATAACTCAAGTGTACCAAGCAGCTATACCGGCCAGATCAACCCATAACCTAACACCCATTACATCTGCTCTGCCAATCGAAACTAGACAAAATATACTAGTCAACATAACACACAATAATACTCAGAAATACACCAGCCATACCAAGCTAACATACAATCCATAACATACAAAGCCATGTCGCACAATCAACTTTTTCCCATACCATCCACAATATCGATTTACACCAGCCAATTACACTGACCACCCGTACCAACAACTTTAACTCTATCTTTCCTGAGCAGTGCAGAGTACACTGACCATACTCAAAAAAATACTGTCTTTACAATGTGACATACCTTCATTACCATCTAACACAGGAAAACTATAGTACTGTAAACCACACCACTCATGAACCAACCAACAAACGAACAAACTATTAATCATATCTCAAGTGTACCAGGCAACTATACAGTACAGCCCAAACCATATTATTCGTTCTAACCCAAGCATATCTCAGTCATGCTGTTAACTATACAGGGCATATCAACCACCATACCTCAGACTTGCCGATCAGCCATAACAGTCAACTATATCGACTACCATTTTAGCCCATCTAACTTCTCCAGTTACACAGATAAACAATATTCCTATCATAAGCTCCAACCATGCTATCATAAGATCAATACCATTAATTTAACCATCTATGACACCCATACAGTCTTAATTACCAGATACCATATCATACCATTCAATAACACTAACCGACCATGCCAACTAAGCATTCTACTCCTCCCATACTAACTAATCATCCCATCAAACCATTCCGCTCATACAAACTAATCACACAATTAAACCATTATCCCTACAGCATCGAAGCTACACTTTTGTCATACTGCCAAAACAACCGAACTTGTGATCACGTCATTCCAATCAACTTAACAGCTATACCTACCATACAAGCAAACTAACTGTACAGCCAAGTCATACCGATAGGTTATCCATCAAGATGTACCATCCATAAAAACCAAACAAACCATACAGGCAGCCCACACTGGCAGATAATAACATTTAAGTCAGCTGTTCTTATTTGTATTAAGGTTGTCTTCATTATTAAAATAGTAATTTAATTATGAATAATAATATCACACTATTTGAATTGGTTAGATCATAACAATTTTTTATGATAGAAATATTGATAATAAATACTCTGAGCATTGGCGTCATCGTTAATTCGGAATTTTATTTTAAAACCATCTAACACTTTATTTACAATACCCAGTGTATAGGACGTTGCAAGGAAGTGGCTTTAATCATCTGCACTAAACAACCTAGAACATAGAATAATAAGCGAGACCCCTAACTGTTCCTCCGCCTCATGCCAAGTCTAGAAAATTACACCAAAGGATTCGTGCGCACTCAGTTCAATATTATTTTGCATGAGAACTATTTCTTATTAAAACATTGCCAACACATNCCAAAGGATTCGTGCGCACTCAGTTCAATATTATTTTGCATGAGAACTATTTCTTATTAAAACATTGCCAACACATCCATTTTCTTCCCTTTTTTATTTATATTAATTGAAAATTAAATCTTAAATGCATAGATAAAAATACAGGTAAAAGTTCAATTCAACCAAAAATAAGTTACTTTTATGTTCACAAGGTGCTAAAAGCCGGTCATAAATCACCATTTTAGGAAACAAAGAAAACGCGTCATTGTTGGGGTGATTATTCAAAAGTTTGGTTCAAAAAGTGCGAATAAACCTCAATAGATTATAACAACATAATTCCAGACAAAAATATTGTTCTTTGCGAAGTTAAGATTATGTATGTTTTAACGGCAACTGACAGAGTTGTGAACTTCCCGCAAATCATATATTTTTCGAAAGTATGCCAACAATTTCTCTTTTGGAGCAACTATTCTTCACAAATTTTAATGGCATATTAATGTTTTTTTTTTAAAATTCAACTATTTCACCGTCGATCAAGACGGAAGCTTAGTAGACATGATTTTATTACAATTATTTAATAAGATATTTAACGGAATTTAACAGTGGAATAAAACAGAATGCGATACCAGGAAATATATTCTTCGTGGAAGCTCTACATCTAAGAANATAGAATGCGATACCAGGAAATATATTCTTCGTGGAAGCTCTACATCTAAGAATATTTCAGTATGGCCGCTACAGCGAACTGATGGCAGTCACGGGCTTAATGTAGGGTCAATGCGATGGTGCACCGACACGAAAATAACCCTCGTCTAGAAATGGATTTGTGAAGCGGTGGTGAAAGGGGGGTCGGAAAGTCGACGAGAACATGTTTAAGTGGAGGGGTTAATCTAGGTCGATCTGTGCCATAAAACTCCCTCGCGCCTCTTGCTGTTCGTAACTTAAGTTTTGCGAGCTTAAAGACGATGATTTTATGAAACTCTTTCAATTTCGCGAAAAGAAAGACATATAAGCCAATATGATTTTTTTTTTTTTTCAGCCTTCATCGCTACCATTTTTACATGACCAGAGTCTTTTACCGCCACAATAAAAATACCGGTCACAAAATCACTCACTGGTGAATTCCTAGACTCAGATAAGGTTAGTTCTACTCAGGTTAAAAACAAAACGAGTTTTCTGATGGGAGGGTTTGGCATAGGCAAAATTTCCTCCGCTAGGTACGCATTGTTCCAAAGAGGTCACTTTAAATTAAATTTTAAGCTACGTGAATAATAGAAGAGAGAGATTTTACACAATTAAGTAGTTATTTCATATTTGATTTCTTATTATTCCAATTATTTGGTTTTTAACGTAAAAAAAATAGAGAAAAACCGATACACATGCGACACTAGCGCTTACCTAGTGTCAAAAAATTTTAGTTGCCAAACTAAAAGCATTGAGCTTCCTTACCTGAGTAGAATAAACCTTAACTCAGATAAATAAACAAAAAGAACTAGTAACCGACTGGCTTGACTAATTTCGATGGGCTGTGATTACACTTCTATATACAACGTTAAAGATCTTTAAGAAATTAATTTTCCTGAATCTTTATTTTGGTTACCAACACCTAACCATATGATTTGACTTTGAAATTATTATTAAAATCTGTTACCCTCTTCCTTTTGGCCACAGAAAAATGTTAACACTCGCAGCTAAATTCTAAATTTTTTCGCCAGGAGTAATAGTGTCTCACTTTTTTTGTTTATTTATAAAAATTTGTTCTGAATTAATGACATGCCGTCTTCACTGGTAGGTGAAGTATCCAGATTTTTAACAACAGCTCTGAGTAATTCTGGTTTTGTTTTGTTGATAGACGAGTGACACCAGTCTCAAGACAGTTTCATGTCATGCACACAAGTGTGTATGAGTAAGGCGTCCTGCAACATGAAACAGGTTTTTTTTTTTTGGTACACTGTAAAAAATAAATGTAAGTTTTCACATACAAGTTTGAAGTAATTTTACATTTTTGGCACGTAATTTTTAACAACTACAGTGCGTGTAATTGTTGAATCCAGAGGAAAATACAAGTCTTGGTGTAAATACATGAATGTATGGCTTAATAAATATAATGTTGGTGTTAATTTACACATTTTGGAGTATGTGTAGTTGCACATATTCCACTGAGTAGTTTTACAGTGACCAGAATGCATAAACTTGCATTACATTCTTAATTATCTGTGAGTGTATACTTACACATAAAAATGTTCGGTAATTTTTCATTTTATGAATAATTTGCTTAAATGTGTACAGTATTTGTAATTTTGCACTCATGCCCCTAAGAGTTCAATGATAACTGAAAGTATTTGTTTGAAACACGCGATCTAGCGTTTGGGAGGAGAACTGGTAATAACACCGTTTGTGTGTTCAAAACGGAAACTTAAACTCCCGCTGATGGATACGATTGCTGTCTCCATACAACTACGTGTTCCATATTTTAAGTAATTTGCTATCCGCGTTTTGGAAATAATATCTTTAACTCTGTTTAGCAACCAAGTTACAGAAGGAAGTACAGTAATGTGTAAATTGTGAAACCACACATACGTAGTACGTGAATTAACATGGCAGAGTTGAAAAACAGTTGCTACTGAGAGAGGGTCGCCTTGTGATGTCAGCGCCGCTTTTTAATTGGATTGGAAGAAGATCGGCTTCCGTTTCGAGAATGTTCTCCACAACTTTGGGGTGGACGGCGGTTGCGAAAACTTCACTATAAATACCCTGGCAAACTAAGCACCGGCGGACACTCGGGGGGAGGTTATACCTAGGGGTGGGAAGGTAACACCTAGGGGTTTTAGTCTCACTCGAGACATGTAAATTTGGGAATATAAGATATATTGTGCCAGTTAAGTAATTGTACATATATCTGTAACTACGTCCTTTTGTAATGACACATGTTTTTATTGTAACCCCTAAATGTTATAGGGTTTTTATAATATGTAACTGTTTTAATGTAATGTTTGCATAAATTTTGTAAATTTAATTATTTTGAAAATTTTTTGTATTTTCCTTGGGGCGGAGGAAAAAAAATGGAGATGTGCCCGGTAATTGAAAATAAAAAAGGAAATTATTATTTTTTACTTTCTACACTCGCCCTATTAAAAATCACGTGCTGCTACAGCTTCACTTTATTCCCATCATTCTTATTCGCCTCCAATTTACGTGCATCATCGATGATATGGTTGTGGAGTTGGGGGCGAGTTTTATACATGTGGCAGAGTCGTCCGGTGGTCACTAAGAACCCTCTGTTGCAACACAAGCAACGTGCACACCCAACATTCAAATGATTCTGCCCTTGGCTGGGACACAGAGTAGGTAAATACACGGACCTTCGCAAGAAAAAGCACCTTACACCTTCACAAGAAAAAGCAGTTGTATTTGTGGGGTCCCTCTAGTGTGGGCAAGACCACTTTTATATCCAGAATGTTGGAAAATTCGCGTCTCAAGACTTGGACGTTCGGTTTTACGATGTCCTAGTGTTTGAAGAATACAGACATGAATAGCACTGTTATATAAATGCACGTGCCCACTCGCTGATTGGCTGCGTGAGGTCCTGAGAATGTGCCGTGTGACTGATTGGCGACTTCGTGATGCGAAAAGTTCCCTATTGGCTCGGCTGCCGGGTGGCGAGTAAGTAACCGGACTCTGGCTGGCGAATGGCGCTCTGCCATGTTCCTGACCAGTGAACGCCATTTTGCTGGCGTGTGCGGCTCAAGTTCGCAGTTCAGGCGGCTGTTTAGCCTCTGTAGTCTTACCTCCTCTGTGTTCAAGACTGCACTAAGCGTTCCCCGCCGTTGTAACTCTAGAATGATGGCTCAAGCAGCGGTTGCTAGACGGTTCACGCCACTTCAAATGTCTAAAAATAGCACGGAACACCTAACCCAAGTCAACTCTTCACACACTTCAATAATATGAGGGTGTGGAAATACAGGAGCGTCACTTACTTGCAAATATTGAACTTTCACAGCATTAGGTATGTAAATACGACAGGTGAATGCGGCTTTTCTGCTACCGTACTTATGATAAGCGTACTCAAACCCCAAGCAAGAAAAACAAAAGAATTGTTTTACATCTCTGCACGTGGCATAACCACTTCAAAGCTTAAATATAAAACTATTCTTTTGTGGCAACACTTCCCGTACGTCATTGCAACAATAAATAATCATTAAGTTAAAGGATGCTCTAAAATAATCACATATTAATCAGTGAAAATCACACAGTAAATTTTACTGAGGGGGAAAAAAACATTTCTAAGAGTATTTTTGTTCGTGATTTTCGAAAAATATAAAAAAATTTCTAGTAGTTACTGGTCACCCGCGATAAACACACTGAGTACGGTACAGATTTACTGCAATTAAGGCAATTTAGAGGTGAGTCGCCTAAATTGACGAATGCGCCACCATCAGCTGTGTTGGTGTCTGTATTCGCGTCTACAACCGTCTTCTTGGCTCATGCATCAATAGGCACTATTACTACAGTGTATAACGTATATTACTGGCCGGCTCTCTGCCAATATAATACCGCGTCCAGTGTTCCAATCAAGCATTATTTCCTGCGTAGAATAATATACACTCCCTCCCCCCTGTTCCATTGAGCAACTTACACCTGGAGTGTTGCTGACGTAAGATCAAGTTGCAGAACATTTTTATAAAACGGCTCGCAAAATTTATTCACCCTTGTCTTCCAAGATATGCGGATGTGGTAATGCTACGGTAAACTCTATCCAATCCAGTCACATTCGGGCAACGGAATATTACTCCACAGTAATCGAAGTGTTGAGGTGGCCGCCTGAGTTGGCTACTGAACGGTGTGCAGGAGGGGGGGGGGATAGCCCCGGTTGCCATGTTTGCTTGCAGGCGCCACGCCTGCTCGGAGGGAAAAATTAAGTCTGGTGGTGCAAGCAGCCGACACACATCCGCAGCGCGAATCCGCAATTTATGTGCCACCGAGCAACGAGTTGCCTGGAGCCTGCTTTAATCAGCGATGAGAACACGTGGTAGAGTGAGCATGCCATCTGCACAGAGACTGTCCCTATATCGCAAATCTGGACTGCTGTTTTCCCGTTATAGAATATTCACGGTAAATTGAGCACTTACGAAAGACCTTCATTAGTGTGGCCACATGGGTAGGCCGGCGAACGGTGTGCATAGCTCAGCTGAAAACGTTTTTTTTTTAAACCGTCCAACGTGTTTGAGAGATGTATGCTTACGAATAGCATTTAAGAAACGTTACGCGTCTGTATAAGTTTTTTCAGTTCCTCCCATTCTCTCCAAAGCATGTTTTTGTGATGGTGGAAATGGCTCAAACGGGTGTATTCACGGTCATATTTAGGTGGGAGCATTCCGGTAAAAAAAATTATAAAAGAAATGGGGACGTGCATCAAACCTTTATCTTTATTAGTACGTCATAAAAAGTCTCATAGAGGCGCTTTATCGACGCAAATGTATCCATGACACTGAACAGCCACCACAGAGTTACTTTAACTTGAAGATGACAAGCCTTCATTAAAAATAAAGCAGTTTACATTAAAATGAATAGAAATCCGTAACCCCCGCAAGATCACGCAGTGAAATTAGGTACTCGGAAACGAATTGGCGTGACGGTTTCTTTGATGTGGGCGTATCAACGTCTCTGATTGGCTGCGCGACGCTATGGAAGCGGGCATTGTGTCTGGTTGGTTGCTGCACGCTGTGAAAGGCTCCTGAATGGTTGAGCTGCCGGCTCGCGAGTAGGATAACAGGCGCTGGTTGATGAACGGCGTTGCGACAGGTTGCTGGGAAGTGCCGCCAATTTGTTGACGTGTGCGGCTGAAGTTCGCGTTACAAGAGGTTGTTTCGCCTCTGTATTCTTAAATACTCTGGGGCCCTACCTGCATCGTAGAGAGGGGCACCTGTTTTTTTTTTTGCAGAATAATTTCCGCACATGCTAGATTTCAAAACCCTACTGTCATACCAGCAGTTTTATTTTGCTTATTGACGGCGTGCCTTTGTGAGAAGACATTTTCTTACTTGACTGGCCAATCAGTGCTGGGCTACTCCCTAATCACAGACAATGAAATACTTATTTTCTGTTTGGAAACATTGTCATTAACCATTCACAAGCTGTAATTCTAAAATGCGAAACAGCGGCGTGTGGAGAACTGTTGCAAGGTAAGCTGTGTTTTGCTCTTTGCTATACCTGATCATTTGTTAGTTCACACATCGGCCTCTTAAACGAAGTAGTACAGTTGAAATTACAGCACGTGTGTAATGGGTACCTAGCCGCTCTCTCGTGAGTGGCCGCAGTACATTCAGTTCCTCCCGGCTCCACTCTGGATACTGGTTCCTGCTGCGTGCGCCGAGTGTGTACGGCACTGAGCAAACACCAGTTTACCTTGCAACACTTCACCACACGCCACTTATGTGAACATATACTGCCCTCAGAGAGAGCTCTAACCGTACTGGACAGTGATCCTTGCTGTGTATAGCTCATGACATGTAAGTCTGGCCTGTGCACGGTAGCGTGTGGGGGAACTGCTGCAAAGTAATCTGGCGTTAGCTCTGCGATACACCCTGTTGCTTGCTAGTTTACACCTTTATCGATGAAACGTAGTTCGGCAGGTGACGCCACAGGTCGTGTGTAATGGGTCCCATTGCCTGCTCGCTTGTGAGTGGTCGGGATGCATTCTATTTCTCAAGGCTACGCGGTGGTTACCAGCTCCTGCTGCGTGCGCCGAGAATGTACAGAAGTGAGCAAGCACCAGCTTGCTTTGCAACAGTTCACCGCACGCCACTCCCTGTGCAACACGTCCGCGAGCGCAGACACGTGGGCTGGATGGATTTCAACGATCTTCGCACTGGTCAGAAATTACTTTTCGTAGCTGCCTGTCGTGACCTTAAGTTCTGATATTCTAGTCCTGAACTCGTGCAATTCGTCTGCGAAATAAGAAAGACACGCAGGGTCAAAAAAAGCTTCGTCCAAATCATAAATCGATCCAGATGCTAAAGTGTATTCGAAGACATGCTGGAAAAACAAATTCGTTATTTCCCTGTATATTAAAGCGAGGTGGTAGGTTCTCTACTGACGACGCAAGCTGATGGACGACTGCACCAACGGAAGACGAACGCGTCTCCTAGCATGACGCACTCGACAGACGGAAACTGTCCGTGACAGTGTGACACGACAATGGAGGACACGACGACAGCGGCTGAAATCACTCCGCGACGTGAACAGCCGTGTTAGTTAATTGGATGCTTTCGAAAGCCTTGGGTAGCTTCTTCTCTCCGCCTACTTCGTATGTGATTCCATCGTATGCTGTAAATAGACATATCTTCAATTACACTCCAGCTAGGTTATTATTTTTATGATTGGGTGAACAAGGTTTTGACTCGGCTAAGTTGTTTGTGTACCAATCACGAACGTTCTGACTTGTAGGATCAGAATCCTCATTGGCCCAGAGAAATGGGGTAGTATCTTCATACATGCATGGCAGACGATAAGAAAAGAAAACTGTTGGGCATGTGTACAGTACGTTGAATCATAGCAAACAATAAACTGTCCCCGCGATAAACCATCGTCTCTAGCTATAATCAACCCCCTGACTCACTTTAACCTTCCTTTGCCAGGTACTGCGAAAGGATACATTTTTCGTCTGCCCTGTATACTTTATAAATATACACATTCTGTGCTACTGCCAAAGCAACACAAAATTACAAGGTTGAATCAAAGAATACGTACTATACGGAGGGGAAACAGCCGTGTATTTCGCTAACTCCGGCGGCGCACTCCAGCAGTCAGGGCGTCGCTACCCACGGCCAATCAGCGCAAGGTTACCTACTTGCCAACTGGCAGCCCAGCCAACAGGGAACTTGCCGAAGCACGCAATCGCCAACCGGACATGACGCCCTTTCCCAGAGCCTTGCGCGGCCAATCAGGGAATGGGTTGGCCCGCGTCAAAGCAACCGCCATGCCATTTCGTCTCTGTTAACTTATCTACTCTGTGTTGCTGAGTAGTGACTTCAGTTTGGTGGCGCTGGAGCTCGTGAATTAAATGACTGTCTCACTTGTGTATTACTTTGTAACCGTGGTCGTTCCGGGGGCCGCGGTGGTGTAGTGGTTAGATATACACTCGCCTCCCACCAAGGTAAACCGGGCTCGATTCCCGGTGGGGCCACCTGCCGGATTTTTGCGGACGGTGCCGCTTGTCGGCGGGTTTCCTCGGGGTCTCCCGTTTCCCCCTCCCTTACATTCTGGCGTTGCTCCGTTCTCACCTCGCTTCACCCTCATCGGCTCTTAAGACCAGGATGTTAAAAGCCGCCCAAATTTCTCCATTCCGCAGTAGTGCCGTATTAACGATTAAGTAAAATCAATCGTAAATGAAACATCAAATATAGTGTACTTCTTTTTGTCCAACACAGCTTTTTACGATAGTGATTTATTGGTTTGGTGCTGGGAAGGTGTCATAGCAATCCCCTGACATGAAGTTGGAAAACAATTTTGCATAAATACGCTTTTTCATTGCAGATGGCCGTCAGGATACGAGTACATGTGTTCAAGATCGCAGTTTTACACGACCATCTCTTCGGTATTGATTGTGGCTTGCACGTTCTTTCGAGTTGAAACCAGTTTTAAACAGCGGACCGAGCATCCGAGAGCCTCTTGGTATAGTTCCTTGCGCATTGCTCTGATTGGACGAAGTGAGGCTTGACAAGTTCGAAACCGCTCGATTGCCCATGTGCTAGCTCATCCTGCAGCTTGCTGGAACACACACAAACACACACACACACGCGCGCGCGCACACATACCGAATCCACGTCATCTTCTGCGAAAAAAGTTCCCGGTATGCACACATGCATAAACGATTTACACATCCCAGATATTCTCCGTAACGAAAACACACAACTACAGGTATATTTTGTGTAGATGACAATAATGAATATGACGTACAGAATAACATTTTAATAGGAATAACTGCAATTCGAATGGTTATTTGCAAGGGACACCGGAATTTCGCGAAAATATATCCGCACATGATAGTTGTCAACACCCTACGGGCGTACCAGCAGTTTTCTTGTGCTTATTTTGTGGAGTGTGTTTGTGAGAATACGTTTTCTTACTTGACTGGCCAATTAGAATTAGGTTACTCTGATACTGTACGTTTTTGATTCGCGGGCAGAAATCTAAGACGCGTAACACCTAGATCATGCAATAACGAGAAAGGGGATCTTATATAAGGTGCTATGAAATACCTCTTGTGAAATCTTTTCAAGAAAATCGGACAAGTGGGTGATTAATTAATTTTGAATGTGAAAATAGTAATCATTAAATCAGTAAAATTTAACTTTCCTCGCGAGTTTAATTAAAAATGATGCAGCCAAGACCAGAGACATTTATGTGACACGTACGACTGGAGTTCATACAATAAGAGGCTGTCCACGGTGAACTGAGCACTTCTAAAAGCCCTTCTTAAGATCTACTTGTGTGCACATTGTGTAGTGTTCCACCATTTACGTGAAATTAACATTTCCATGGACCTTATCACTTTATTAATGCGTCGGACAGGTGAAACTGTGAAATTATTAGAAAAGTAAAAATCTTACAAATTTTTTCATTCTTAAACTTTTCCGTGTATTAAAAAAAAATAAAGCTAAATAGATATTTTAAAAAATTCACAAATGTTCAACAATCCCTTTTAATTCAATGTTATAGCATATAACTACTTTCACTCCGTCGTTACCAACTTAACTGTGTGCACACCACTTAGCATAAACGTTAAAATATATATCCACGTAGCGGCAGAGACATTTTTTGAAGGTTGATTTAAAAAAAGTGCTCACTATCGTGAACGGTTTACACACCTCTGTATTCTGAAGAATTCTGTGGTCGCATGCGCATCTGATACATCATATTACATGGTTTCCGTTCCTCTCCCACGGCCAGGCAATCGATTCCGACCGACACCGCTACCGCCGCTGGAGTGTATCATTTCAGATTATTTAAACCTAAAAATTACAAATTACAGGCTTGGGGTAAAAGGAAGGTGTGGGCTCGGAAAATTGTTGGCACTTTGAAATAATGACGGCGTCGTTGCGGCCAACGACGGCTTGGCACGAAGCGCGGCGCTGCGGTTCCGCGGGTGATCATTTGGCTTCACTTCTGCGGCCGCTGGAACATCCTGCCTCACAGCTGCATTACGTTCCCTCGCATGTTATTGACCGTCTTCCTCTATTCGTTACAGCGGCCCCGCCACACTTCCTCCACAACCCGTCTCGTGTCGATGGACATACCACGGCAAATGTTGGACATACACACGTACTGTTTGGGTCTAACGGCCTACAGTAACACAGTAACGTTAGCATGTGCCGGTTTTATAAAGGGCCTGCACAAATCACTGGCTAACAGCAGTTCTACGGGTGTAGGGGCCGCGGTGGCTGCGCGGTTAGACTGCTCGCCTCCCACCGACGGGAACTGGGTCCAGTCCCCGGGCCGGGTCACCCTCGGATTTTCGCACGTGGGAATCGTGCGCCGGATGATGCCCTCTGGTCGGCGGGTTTTCTCGGGAATCTCCCCGTTTCCCCCGCTCTTTCATTCCGCCGCTGCTCCACACTCACCTAGATCACCCTCGATCACCTCGCTCTACGAGTGAAGTTTATATTTACTATATTTACTGCGCACCCGCCGAGTTCTGTTACGCCAACTGTTGTCGTATAATAGGAATCATCCAAGACGGCTCGCACAGCAACTTTCTATACCTGATCGTGCAATAAGGCCTTGCAAAAGCTTCTGCAAGACCAAGTAAGGCAGCAGGTATCCTGTAATATCGGCTTGCAGGGGCCTCTAGTTGCCATATTGGTCTCATTATAAGCCGTTGTGTCTATCCAAATAAAAAAAATCTATAAAATAAAAGCAACATTTTTTTTTTGCACTTTCGTATATACGGTTATTGAAACATAAATGAATTGGTTGAAAAGTGTCAACTCCAGCGAGAATAGAATTTTATTCTTCTGCAAAAAAGTGTTCCAAACTATAGCGACAAAGGTGTCTCTTATCTGAAAAGACTGCTGTATCAAAACCCTGTGTCCACTGCTTAAAATTCTGAGGAGAGAGAGCACACGCAAAGGTTGTTGACGTTATTTTTTCATTGCCGTCGCAATGCTTCGTTATAACCTGACGTCACCTTGAGGCGTTTAATATTGATTGCTAGGGATTCCCTTAAGGCTAAGGTAATTTACACTAGTCACTGTACTGTTGTGAGGATGCCTGAAAAAGCAAACCTCCAGAATTCCAGATCCATTGTGTGCAGTCATTCCTTGCAAAGCGAATCTGTATATAAAACTCAGAAGAATGAAACTCTCTTCCGCTGTAGTAACTTGCTTAACGAAAACATTATCTACTTCCAATTCTGTTATTTCTATTTCTCCTTCACCAGTTTTGTATTCTCGGCGTAGGCTTAAGTGTGAGCTGGGAGATGCTATTTGGGTATTCAGGAAGTTGGTTGGTACTAATGGTGTTGTTCGTGTATTAGATCATGTACAGTATGTGTATGTTGCTTAGTTATATGTATTTCATATACGGGGAGTTTTATTTCCCCATTCCAGATCCCTTTAACACATCCGAAAACAGGTTTGACCTTGAACGTCAGTTGCATGACTATTGGTTCCTTTGATTGCGATGTTTCTAAGGATGATAATGTTTTCGTTAAGCAAGTTACTACAGCGGAAGAGAGTTTCATTCTTCTGAGTTTTATATACAGATTCGCTTCGCAAGGAATGACTGCACACAATGTATCTGGAATTCTGGAGGTTTGCTTATTCAGGGTGAGAAGCGCGGAAGTGATAAGGGCGAAACTACCACGCGTATCAAGTGTGCCATCGCCGCTAAGCGCAAGGCTCTCAACTGGTGTGCATTTTTCTAGTCGCACTGCGCGTACCTACGGGACTTTCAGCGGTGATTCTATTATTTTATTGATGGGAAGTCTGTAGGAAAGTTTTATGCAGGGCCCTTGAGCAGATTTATATGTACCTGACTGTTATATTTTGAGATACAGCACTTTTAAGAAGCAGTTTTTAGCCATTCTGGAGTACTCTGAACTGTTTTTTCTAATGTGCGTGGGGAACCGCGGTGGCTGAGCTGTTAGACTGCTCGCCTCCCCTTAAGGCGAACCGGTTTCAATCGTGTTGGGCAATGCCGCTGGTCGGAGGGTTTCCTCAGGGATCTTCCTTTTCCGCCGCCCATTCATTCCGGCGCTGTTCCATACTCACTTCGCTTCACCCTCATCGGTTCTCAAGACATCGAAATTAAGAACCGCCCAAATATCTTCACTCACTCACTCACTCTAATGTGCGCGACGTCTTGAATGACCTCAACAGCCCTCTCCTGAAATGTGTGTTCTTTTCATAGATGAGCACATTGGACACACGTTAAATAGTTTCGTGAAACACTCTGCAACGCATTTCAGGCGCGTGGTTGGCGGGAGCCTTAACCATAGTACATTCACGGTTATTTCCATTTTTCTCTGAAGTCTTCTTAGGTTCTGTTTACGGGATATTCCTCCACTTCAAGTGTACAAAACTTAACGAAGTCTAGTACACCAAAGGGACAGTGCACCGCGTTCGTGCGCAATCAGTTAAGTGATTTTACCCAATAACTATTTATTGCCAGCCATTACCAACACACCTATATTCTCACTGTTTTATTCACGTTAAGAATGAAATAAATTGTATTATTTATGGGTAAAATATAAGTAGTAGTTGAACTTAAAAAAAAATGTATTTTTATGTTAACACAAATGTAAAAATGCTTGTGGTGGGACATATATAGGAAAAAACCAAACACGTCATATAGAGACCTGCAAAATTCGCGTCACTAGGTAACACGCTAGAAACCACTTTCCTGTATCGACTTGAGCACAATTCGTGATTTCATTGGCTACCGGCATTTAGACAGTGTCATATATCCGTACTATCGTTTTACTGGAGATCGGTCGCTCAACCTCCGAGCCTTTACTATTGGCGTAAAGCGTCCTTGGGACGAGCCACACAATTTGTTTGCCAATGGAAACACTCAAATGAACATAAGACCTCTTAGAGTTTAGTCTGCTGCCAAATAATAACGCGGATTTTTCTGGTCTCTGGTCACACGTGGGATATTTTTCCGAAGGTTTGATTTAAAAAGTAGTGAGATCCGTGAGTAGACTACAGTCTGTAGGGGGGGGGGGATTACCAAGATGGCGTCGGCGTCGGCAGCGTGTTTGCGCCGGCCGCGATGGGCGCTCGGTAAGTGCGGTCGAGGTGCGGAGAGGTGGGAGTCATGCCTGCCTCTCTCGAGAGCGCTCTCCGGCGCAGCTAATGAATGTTCTGGTTTAGATATGTGGGTCACGAGGCAGTGCTTCCCCCGCTCCTGCCTTCGCGCTTGCAAGCGCGGCGCACCTCGACGGCGACCCACAGCTCGCCGCTACAACACGCTTAACATTTAACAATCCTACACGAGCGGAACGATGGTGAGTACACGCCGGAGGTGGAATACCGCGGGGATCACATCGGAGTCCCCGACCCGCTCTGGAAATTACGATCGCCCGTCACAGAGTAAGTAAACACCCGGGAGAAACGAAATGTCGTGGCGATTGAAGCGGGCGCGTTCGTTCTCCGATTGGTCGCGAGAGGTTCTGGAAACGGTACTCGCGTCTGATTGGCTACTGCGTGCCGCGAAGGCTCCTCTGATGACTGCGCTTCCGGCCGACAGGTAAGTTACCAATCGCTGATTGCCGAACGGCGTTCGCAGTATATACAAGCTGTATGTTCACCTGTTAGTGGTCGTTGACAAATCAGCGCGTAGAAACGAACTTGAAAGAGGGCAGTCCGACCAAAACGGAGTTACTACAGCTTGTTAACACAAATATAAAATGCTTGCGATTTACGACATACATAGGGAAAATACCAAACACGTCGTACATGGGGTGATTTGTCAATGGCCAATTAGCGAACGGGTACGCACACATCAGAGGAACCGCCACGACATTTCTTTTATGTGTACTTTTCTATTCTGTGTCTACGCTCCAGGTGCTTTCAGATGTCGCCGGATGTTTGATACGCCAATTTATTTAGATTTGCCGTAAGTTACACTTCCGTTAACTCTTCACATGAAATATGATCCCAATGAAATAAACAAGGAATATTATTATAAAAAAAAACGTTTTAATACTCTCTGTTGTAATGAGTGTGAGCAGACAACGTAAGACAAAAGAACCAGAAGCAAATATAATATAATCTTATCTTGGATCTTATAAATTTTGGTTTCCACTAACAGTGTGAATGTTAACCTGGGGTGTGAATGAAGGTTGGCCGGTTGCTCATGCTGACTTCATAGCAAACGTAACACACAAATACCAGATAAATTTTACCACAAATTCTTTAATCTTACCAAAGATTTTTATGTCGGGAACACTCGTAACAGCCGGCCTCCGTAGACTAAAAACAACATACAGGAGACACTATGAAGAAACTAAATTCAAAATGACCATTAGCTACAGACAAAATACACACAAAGAGTTGAGAGCGAGAGTAAATAGGGTTTAATTAAAAAGATAACTTTTGGTCTGAACACCATGAAATAAATTTCTACCTGTGCAAATATTAATAAAGATTAATAAATCACNAAAAGATAACTTTTGGTCTGAACACCATGAAATAAATTTCTACCTGTGCAAATATTAATAAAGATTAATAAATCACTAGCTTCAAAATTTTCTTTACTTTGTGTGGCTGTAACTATGAGTGTAGCCGTCTCGTACGTATCTCTTATTTGTAATTCAAAAATAATTATGTATTTTCAAGTTCTTGAAATTATTGCAAAAATATGTAAATTAAAATAATTGATAGTTTTGTTACACCAACTCAGTTGGGAGGGCACAAGAAATCTACTCAGGGATTCGTAGGCAAACGGGCTGAGCAAATTTAATATATCGAAGATCCTAGATGGCGTAAACGGNGAAATCTACTCAGGGATTCGTAGGCAAACGGGCTGAGCAAATTTAATATATCGAAGATCCTAGATGGCGTAAACGGAAGCCAAATTAATTCTCAAAAATTATTAATTATTTCACTGTTGCAGGCTCTGCGTCGAAATTCTAAATACTTGACTTTAAAATCTTGATTGTTGCAGCATCTCGTAGAATCTTCTTCGGCTGGTTCCGCTGGTCGTCGGCCGTAATCTTCTCTCGCAAGGCTCTCGGGCCTTAGATACGTTACCACAGTCTTGACCGCACCACACGCATATCGCGGTAGCTCTAACTCGACTCTAAATATTAACTCGCGCAGGGCAGACAAACGTATTACTCTTCAGTGCCGCGCGTCTTCCCCCTGTCGGCAGTCTGCATTGCGGCACGAGACTCGGCCAATCTAACCAGAAAAATAAACAATTACCTACCAGGCCGATGGCCACTAGGTCACGACCTGCCTGCGCGTTGACAGCTCTGCCCCTCACATATACATTGCGATGTGGGTTGCAGATACGTTAAAGATTAAGGGGAAGCAGACCGCATTCATGACACTATTTTANACATATACATTGCGATGTGGGTTGCAGATACGTTAAAGATTAAGGGGAAGCAGACCGCATTCATGACACTATTTTAAAATAAGTTTTTCAAGAGAAGTAAAATTAAATTTCGATAGCCTACAAATTTGTTTTTAAAAAAAAAATGATCACTTTTATTTTCCACATTGGTATCGTACGAAATGAAGAGTATAGAAAATTCTTACGAGAATTTGAAATGCTTAATTTATGTTCCACCACTAATTACGACTGATTATAATAAGTTCACGTTCAGCATCTATGCATACATATACTAGGATAAATTACTAAATTAATATCGAAGACTTTGGCGGTCGTCTATCAGGTCCTCCTATTTTATGGTCAGTCACATAATTTTAGAGTCTTGCCGCTCAAATGTTCTCCTTTATAAAGATGTATTTATTGGTTTTTTTAGGCGTAACTGAATCATAGGCGTCGAATTATTATTACTAGAAAAGGGGAATGGGGAGAAGTTTCAAAGTTTCTGTACACACACTCACCGTCATTTTCATTTTTTTTTTTTTAATTATTCACACAGCTATTTCTTACAGCATAAAATTATTTATATCCACTATTACTCTTTTATTATTTTATTTCTCAGTGTGCGCAAAATTTAATATCTATTTCAACTCTAATTAACGTCCTTAATGTCTCTGTTTTGTTATGGTCAATTAACTTCAATTAACTCATACTCATCATTAATATGTGTTCAGTCTGTCTGTTGCCATCATTTGTAATTTGAACGCTATCATATATATTATAAACCAAGCCGGGAATTGGTTTAACGGTTTATAAAACACAGATGTATCTGTATTACCGAGCGAGATGGCGGAGTGGTAACTTGTGGTCTTCCATTCGGGAGGGCCCGGGTTGAATTCCTGGCCCAGCCATCCTGAGTTCGGTGTTGTACACGACTACTATACAAGAGAGTCCAGCTGCAATATTAAGTTACATTATAGAAAGTGAGAACTTTTTACGGACCTTTCAGCGAGCATAATAATCAAAAAAATTATATTTTATTGTAACATTTGACTTTAATTTTGAGAGATATATAATGATTACTCTGTTTTCATCAGTCACACAGCGATTTTTATAATAACTATTGACGATAGGGTATAAATAAACTAAAATAAATTTTTAAGCACAATCATAAAAAGTACTTTCTTTACCTTGCACAGTGAATATATACTAATGGTGCATACTGTGAACGTTGATTTCTGCAACAATGAGCTGTGACGTACACAACATAATTTCATGACGCAATAATCATCCCAAAACATAGTGGATTCTATCAATAATAAGCAGAGTTGACGAGTGTTGGGTTTTCATATATACAAAAATTTTGTGAAGACCAATGCACAGTATATATTTCAAACACAACCTACGCCTCGTTAGGGGCAGTGGAATTTGGCGAAAAGATTTCGAGACATGTTATATTTAAAAACTCTGTATGGTTTTTTACCTTTTTCGGTTGGCTACATTAACATTTTATTTATAGGAAGCGAATCACTTTGGTTCACTGCCAAAGCTGTTGCATTCTAATTAGCCCGGTAAAAAACAGAAACGGCTATTGGCAAAATAAAAATTTATTTTTGTAGTCAGAGTATTGACGTCTACCATGTGCTCAGAGTTTTTCGCGAAAAATCGCTGGATCTACGCCTAATACATCCAAAATGAAAAACGATAAGTAAATTCAGTTACATAATACCGTTCTAAGACATTTCACTTGCATAAAGTCGCAACAGGGTTTGCTTAGCATTGCTATTTTAGTAGCAACTTTTTTTTTTCGATCCTATAGTGTTTATTACGTAAGCGTTCCTCATTCGTGTCTGGATACAATGTTTTTTTATGTATATTTTAGTTTAAGTTTCCTGGAATAAATAAGTTCTATGTAAAATATTGCTAGTTATTTTTTTTATTTTCATAATAATTTGCCGTTGTAATATTGGAACATATATATTTAATAACTATAAATTTGTAAGTTCAATGTAAAAAAAAAACATGTTGCATTAATTCTACTAAATTAACTCTTAAGTGTTTTTATTTTTTTATTTTTTACAAATTCAATCAATTCATTCCAAATCAAGGGGNTTTTTTTATTTTTTACAAATTCAATCAATTCATTCCAAATCAAGGGGGGTTTCTGTAACTTTGCGGATTTTCAGGGTTCTATTTACCGTTAGTCACAGATATTATAATTATATATGATTTTCAGAGTATTTGCTTACGTTGCTAATTAATTTAATATAATTTTTTAATTCATCTTTATTATCTGAGTTAAACAAAACAAACTATAATATTTGGTTACTTTAATAGTTTATTTACATCGAGATTCATTTGTTTCTAGACAATATTCAGTATTATAATTTTGTTTGTTATTATTTTTTTTATTCTCTGGAGGGTAGGAAGTATTAAAGGGTTACTAAACAAATGCACGAAAGAAAATATACTATTTTTANTTTTTTTATTCTCTGGAGGGTAGGAAGTATTAAAGGGTTACTAAACAAATGCACGAAAGAAAATATACTATTTTTATCTCGTCTCGTCATCGCTGGTTGGTGGAGAGTTGTTGCGTAGCCAGACGACAGCCAATTGGAGGACAGTTGACAACATAACTAAGGGAATAGTAAAATGGAACTTAATTTCTTTCAACAGAATTAATACAACCACAGCCAAGGATGGTCGTGAGTGGAATATTAACAAGTTTTTATTAGTGAAATAGTAATTAACGAGATATATGCATATTTGAGAGAATTTCTGCAAGATGTTTTAGAAATCATGGAATGATGATTATTTAAATGTTTGTTTGAGAAGCTCGTAATATTTGTCGAATTTTTTCGAAGTAGAAAAAGAGGTAATGAGGGTAATTATTAACGTATATTTTAAGAAGTTTTTTTTAAGACTCATTATGTTTTGAATTTATTAGGGAAGAAAAAGAATGGGAAAATAAAATCTTTATACTTTTCGAATTTTGGCCTACTGACTTTTACTGAAATGTTACAAGATGCTTGTTAAGTTGTCGGAAGTGTCCCTTATGCCAAATCTGAAACAGACGGTAACCCTATCTGAAAGAGTTGAAGATTTTGAAATCATTGTAACAATTCTGAAGGAAAAAGCGATATTTTCTAAATTTTAATATAGATTTACTAATGTGTTTTACTGAAGACGGGGAAAAAAATGCTTTCGTACTGTTGGGTGTTCAGTAGATACAGATAAGTAAAGCTACCCTATACGTCTGCTTCAACAAATTTCCACTCTTTCATTGGCGCTGCGAGCAGCAAATTCGATTTTCTGCGGCCGAACGCTGAGTGAGTTGAGAAGCTGATGAGGGCAAATGGAAGTAATTGCTGTGGTGTCGAGTTTCTGCCTGGCTTCTCCTCACATCCGCTTCCCCACAGGCCACGTTGCCTTCGCCACTTTCCATCCCCCACTGGCACTTCAACATGCGGGAAAACTCACCCCCGCCCATCACCCTCAAACACTCAATCCAACTTTTCCCTCTTCCACATCCCCCTGAAGGAATGAAGGGGTCGTGTTACACGATGTGGCGCCATACCAGCCTTCAGAGGCCACGTGAGTTGCGGATTTGGACGAAGCTTTGTTGCCTCTCTCGCGCGAAAGCCAATACGCGTCTGTACTCGCGTGCACGGAGAATGATAATATTTACTCTTTCTTTAGTTCTTCCCATTCTGAGAGTAAATCAAACTGACGGAGAAATGAAAACGGTTTCACACCTTGGCTGCTGCAGACGTGAAATGATGTCGCCTAAACTCAACTTTTGTATAGAGTTCGCCGTAATATTACGGTGTCCGCACATTTTGAAGATATTGGGGAAGTAATGTCACGTCACCACAAGTTTCAATGAAGATCACTGCAACGTAAACCTACGTCTGCAACAACCAAAGTGTAAACTACTCAAATGAATACACTGCATTGCGCGTTACGTTACGTGGGAGAGAAAAATTTCTTTAGGGCACTGTCAAATAGGCATTATACAGTAGCTTTAAACCGGCCAGTAATGAATGTAGTACGGCACAGTACGAGTATCCGTTATACTGTAGCCCTACATGTAGGGCCAGTGACCTTTCGCGTAAAATTCGGAGCACACAGTAGACTTCTATACNCCGTTATACTGTAGCCCTACATGTAGGGCCAGTGACCTTTCGCGTAAAATTCGGAGCACACAGTAGACTTCTATACTGTATACAGACCTCAGCTGTTGTTATACCTCCATTGGCAGCTGGTGCCGTGTCCGTCTTTGACCAAGCCACCCAGGACTAAGTACCTCCGACACTGAACCTTCGTGATTCGTGCAAAAACGGTTAACACGGGCCAGAATATTTTTCAGCCAATCAAAGAAGCTGGACGACCCTACAGTGCTTTGGACTGTATCTTGTCTCGAAATCTTTTCGCGAAATATCACTGCCCCTACCTATAGGTAATAGGGCCACCTGTTTTTTTTTTTTCATGAAAAGATTTATTCGCAAACTAGATTTCAATTTCTTACGTGGAGGTTTGCAGATTTCCTTTTGCTATTGGCTGTGTATCAGTGTGAGCAGACATTTTTTACTCGACTGGGCCAATCAGAATAAAGTTACCCTGACAGAACGTCCGTGATTGTCTGGCAGACACTTCAGACGCGTGCGAATTACAATCATCATAAACGCGATATTGATTCTCAAATAACGTGTTTTAGATTACAACTAGTCAAGGAATTTTTTCGCAATAACAGGTGGCCGTACCTATAGGTAGGAGTAGTGAAATTTCGTGAATATGTTTCAAGAAAAGTTATGTTGCAAAACATTGTGGGGTGGTATACGTATCTCTATTGGCTAAATAACTTTTTTGACACGTGTTAACTGTCTGCACAAGAATCACGTAGGAGCCGTTCCAATGTTGCCGATTTTTTTTTTTTTTTACGCGTTAGAATGTGTTGTACCCAAAATTACGTGTATGTGTAGTGTTGCCCTTCCAACCAGGATGTTCTTACGGGCTAATCAGCAAGATGATGGGTGAGTGAATCTTTCTTTTGGTGAATGGTTTCATTGTATTGAAGGGGGGAGTATGCCGGTTTTAAGGCGTTCCGGCACGCGTGGTGAATTCTGAGTGGCGCGGTCAAATATGAAAACGCCTTCTCAATTAGACAGCAACCAATGGCAGTAGATTCACTGCTGTGGGGTGTTTATATTGTTACGCGCTAGCTTACCGTGAACCCTGCCTCGCGGGCGAGTGGAGGAGGATAGAGAGTCGTAATATGACACCGGGCTGCAAGTCAATAGAATGTTTTGAAAGGCAGGCGAGCGATACACCAACCTGGCCATGGCTGCTTTATCCCTCTTTGCCGTGATGCACGCCTCCTTTCCTAAATTCCCTCTCCTATAGGCGTATGGGGCCTAGCCCTGAGACGTAACTAAGTCCAGACCTACCCCCGGATAACAGTTAACACTTAGTAATAGGGTAGTTAGTAAAAAAAAAAACGATACACCAAAACGCGCGTATCTGTTACACAAAGTATCCCGCCGCGCGTTTATGACCTTATTTGTATTGATTTTATACTTGTATCTGAAGAATGTGCTGTATTACTGATCTCGTTTCTCTCAGCGTGACTCGGGGTGCGTAGAACCTTCCAGATGGCCAGGGCGACTTATATAAAAGGGCGACAGACCTCCGTTCCGGGAGTTGTTGAGATAGTGAATATATGAGTGGTTGGAGTTCCAGCGATATGAGAAGAGCAATACGAGCGTCGAGAGAAGTGACCAGCTGGAGGAAAATCTGCGACTGCGAGCATCGGTGCAGCGAAAAGTGCGATTGGCACGCTGGGCTATTTGACTGGAATCGTCAGTGAAAAACATTACAAATGATGGCAACAGACAGACGGAACACATGTTAATGATCAGTATGAGTTAATTGACTATAATAAAACAGATACATTAATGACGTTAATTAGAATTGAAATAGATATAACATTTTGCGCACACTGAGAAAAAAAAAGTAGTATAGTGGATATAGATAATTTGATGCTGTAAGTAATAGCTGTGTGAATAAATCAAAAATCAAATTTAGTACTTTTATTCTTATTAACACATCCATACCTCACGAACTAGC